>VXBA01000263.1:89203-204170 GCA_013399895.1 Serilophus lunatus
CAAGGGGGAAAACAAAAAAAGAAATCTCCTTATTTAAACCTGAGTCAAAACAGGGAAAGTTTTCTCAGCCTCAGCTAATCCAAGACAATGATGTTTCTAGCTGCATCACTTAAAGCTAAATATGTCTTGTCTTGGGCAGTGCTAACAAGGAAGTAGTGCAGAAGTTATAATCCCTCGGTTTCCCTTTGAAGTACAGGCTTTCAATGCATATGGCATCTAGGAGCCTACTCTATCCATTTCTGGTACCTATCTGCCAGTGGTCTCCCAAACTTGGCTTAACTACATACCTGAAGTATAGAGAGGCCAACATACATGCCATGCATCCATGCTGTCTCTCCTGAACTGGCCTCAGGAGTGTCACTTAAATCCCATTTACATTGCTGATGGCCCAGGTGTAAAGAGCATGTATCTTTCAGTGTAAGACAAATGGAAACCAGGAGGGATTTAATGACTAATATTCTCCCAAATTGTTCTCTAAAAATTATCTACAAGGAACTATGAAACTTAAATAGAAATTCCTCTTTAAAACCACTTATTCTGGACCATGGGTAAGTCTCAGTAAGTTCATAAAAGTTTCTCTAAGAACACTCGCAAATAACTGAAGTCAAGGCAAGCATGTCCTGCTCATAGTTCACTAAGAAACTTAGCGTGGAGTGAGTAACATATTTGCTATGCATTCACCTCTTTATTTGAGAAAGTAAATACTCCTGTTGTCACTTCCATGACTTTGCCGTTAAAATCCTGAACGAGTATTACAAAATGCGCATGGCTGTTGCTGCATCCATTTCAATGGACTTACTACTCTGCAAAATGAGATGGCACAGGTGTGTCACTGGTAGGTAAGTATGCTGGAAGAAGATCTTACTCCAACACATAAAAGATTTAAGCGTATCTTCAGGTCTGCGTACAAGTGCAGCCCTTGAAGATGCAAGTGCTCAGGACCTTACAGGACACAGATTCTTTACCCTAGAAGCAGTGTGATACCCTCCAGACCAGTGGAGAAGACTCTATTTCAGATAGTAAGATTTTGGTCTGTTTGGTGTTCGGGTTTTTGATTGTTTTTTGACTGGTTGGTGGCTTTTCCAGGTTTTGTTGGTTGGTTGGTTTATTGGTCTTGGTCAGTTTGAGTTTAATAGGGAATACAATTGTATTTTCACTTGCTGTAACACTTGAAATTTTGGAAATTGTATAGTTGAAGGGCTGGCTGCTCCAAACATTTAATCAAAAAAACAGAATCCCCCGCTAGCTACTCCATCTAAATTAAGAGTGAAAATCTTTTAAACACCTATAATTCCAGTTGTCTGTGTAATTTCTTTTCATAAACAGAAGTCAGGCCAACTGTACCTTGTTCTTTTCTAACTACTTAATGCAAGTGTCCCAGATATCCATTTTCTCTGTAAAATAAAATGGCCAGTCAACAATGTCTTCTAATATATAGCTTCTTCTCAGTAAGGGATAACATAGCCAGGGGCTACTCGTGGAGTTGTGTTTTGATATCTCTTTACTTGTGTTACCTTGTAAACTTAATAGACATTTCAGGTCTATTTATTTATATACAGACTAGACTGTTAGTCAAATGCAAGCTGTGTTGATACTGCTTACACCCAACTGGCAACATTAAAATTGCTGCCATGAGGAACGTTATACTCTGACTACCTATGGCACTCCAAGAGCACAAAATTTGGACATTAACCTCCGGAAGGAACACAAACCAAAATGTAGCAAAGAAACCAAAACCATGCTCCTCACCCTTCAAAGCTCAAAATTCATCTAGTGATTTTCAAGTCAGTCAAAAAAGAAAAGGTGCAGCCATGAAACAGCAAACAAGCACTTTTTTCCAAGCTTTAAATTCTGAATACCCCTGTACAACAATATCCAGAATTAATACAAAGCGGGGAGGGGTGCCTGAGGTGATACGATAAAAGCATGCATCTGTTACAACTTTTCTGTTTAACCACAGTGTTAATGAAGTCCAGCCTTTTCTCTTGCAGAGGCAGGATCTGCTCTAGTTCCAGGCTGTTTTTTTGCTCTAACTGCTGGTTGTTGCTCTAACCTCAAAGGAGCACCTCAGCTGCCACCTCCTGGATAATCAACACTACTGCACTGTACTACGCTTATTTCTCACCTGCCTTCCTCAATCTTGTAAATACAGATGAAACAGGTTCTCCTTTAAGTATATTACCCTAATCCAAACAGGCACTTCCTGTTTTTTTCGAAGACTGACAAACAACACTGTACTTTCAGCCTTGACGTGTAGTTTGAACGCAAGAGATCAGAAAAACTAGGAACTGGGATGCAACACAGAAGGAAAGTGACGGGCCTAGTGGAGGATGAGACAGATACTGCAGACCTCCTGTAAGATGGCAGTACTGAACTAGCCAGATCTCTGTTCTGCCAAGATCTGCCAAGTAGTCAAGTCTAGCTTTCACAGGGAAGATAAAAGGAGAAATTTCTGATGATTTTACCCACACAATGGAGTAAAATTTGCCATTAAGTAACAGGTTAAATACAGGATTTTGTTGAGGAAAAGAAGGATATTTCCATATACATTTTTTCATTTGATTACTATCATGACATCAGCTTCCAGGTAAGCCAACGTAGGTTAGTCGTGGGTGACATCTTAACAATGGCAAGAATTAAATAAATGTCTTTGGATGACCAGTGCATTACAGCACAAAAGCTGGAGCCTTTAAAATGCTGCATATTGTTTACATGGGAATATGACTCTAAAGTAGATGGAAAAGAAAAGGATTTAGGGTCTCTTTGAATGGGAATTTGTAAAGTGCCTGCTGCACTATCTGTCTGCTGCAAGATCCAAATCAAACTAAGGAGAAAATGCTTAGGATAAATACAGGTATTTCACGTTGGTGACTCAGACTAAAACTAAGAACTGCAGGATTCTACTCAGAAAACTGAAATAAACAGGAAAAAATTCCCATCCTGAGCCTTGGATACTATGTCTCAAGGCACCCTTGTACTACAAAAATCAACAGAAACTGAAAACACTACATAAGATCTCTCTACTCATCAACCCCATCCGACTCTTTTGGACAAGACTCAGGTCATAGTAGAATATCTGACCTAAAGAAAATGTCATACTTAGTTCAAAACAGTGTCATAGAGAGTGGAAAATTGCAGGTACAGCTACATGTAACTACAGCCATCAGTAATATCTAGTATCTCCTCAATACAAGTCTTCAGCAGCTTGTCCTGTTCTGGCACTGAGAAACACATGCATCACACTCTCAGGAAATGCGAGTAGCTCAGACAAGGTTGTGGCTGCATCACCTATTCAAAACCTCTCTTCATGGATAAGGAGGCCAAAGAAGTAGGGCTGTAGACTTAATCTCTGGGTTTATAAAGAAGCAGCACTAGACTGTACCATAACATATCCCACTTACTTGCAGCCAAGCAAGATTATTTTAGTCTCATAATCTCCCTGAAGATTTTCAGTTGTTTTGGTTTTTAATTTTCTGAACTATGACATTGACTTATCCACTGTTCTGCATCAGTGTTTGTGTAAAAGAGGCTAGGGATCTCTGGCCTAGAAGTAAAAAGATTGTAAAAAACCCTAACATTTTCTCCTGAAATTCCTAACAACTTAGACAGTAAAACAGGAAAATCAGCATCATCAATCAGCATCAGATGGAGAAAACAACAACTCAACATATCAAGAATCAGAAGAGTGGTCTTAGGAGGTTTATCTGAGAAAAACAGTTACTTAGTCACAATAAAAGCTCATGCTTTGAGGTTTCTAGCACTAAATTGCACTCATTCATTCCCATCTGGTATTTCTTCCCCACCAGCCCAGACTCATAGACTCCTTCCTCTCAGTCCTGGTGTCAGTCTCTCAAGAGAGATTCTCTTCAATTCCAGCTGAACTCTTCCTCTAACCACTGCCACCTTTGCCCCACAACCTAATCAAAGCAATTTTGTTTATCAGCAATTTTGAACTAATTTTCAAAGATGACACCGCTTTGGACTCTGCCATGCACCGTGTAGGATTCCATATAAGCCACAGTCATCTGCAAAACACTTCAAAACTGTTCTTGATGAACGTTATAAATAATGTATTATTTATTTACAATCTGTACCAATGCTGTCCCCAAATATCACATAATATTTCATAAGTTTAGGGAGTTGTGACAAGGTTCTCATAAATTGTAATTACTATTTGTTAAAAAATGAAACAAAATAGAACAACAAACAATTCCTCTCAAATTAGTTTTTGATCAAATAGTGGAAATACAGGCCAAACTGAACTAATCCCATTACCTATCTCTCACCGCTTCACTCTGTGTTTCTCTTGTCACTAAGATAAAGCATAGTTTAAAGGAAAAAAGCTTTCCCTTCTGTCTGGGAACAAAGGGCTAGTTGAGACAGAATGCTTTTCATTTGGGGGCTGACCTTGCTTTCATTTCCGTTCACTCTTAATCTGCACATCACTTCAGCAATGTTACTAAGGCAGGGAGATAAATATCATCCGGATGTTGTAGGAAAATAATATCCAAGGAAGTACAAGCAATTTTGACACAACTGTTGGGACACAAAATGTCCAATAGCTGTACAAGGAATTCAGAACATCCTTCACTGCTGATCTTACCACCACCTACTCAGCTCAGACAACTGTGGAATGCTTGCTCTCTTTTAGCACTCTTACAATGTACAAATTTGACAAAGGAGGACAGTATTTTACTGCACTTTCCCAAGGGCACCAATTAGTTTCCTTTCATCTACACTTCCTTAGGAGGCAGGAGTGACACTTGGTCACACTGAAGAAGATATATCACCATTAGGGCTCACAGATACACAAACAGCACTGTTCTGAAGGAGGCAATGGAAGGAATAAACATCAGCTTGTGCTCAAGGAAATGCAGTGTAAGACAGCTGCAGGGTTAAATATGTACATAGATTATATTTCTGCTTCATCATCCAGAACTGCAAGTAATACAGCTCAGAAGTGATGTTTCATCACCTTGAGGAATTCACAGCTGCGCAACATCAGTCAGAGCCAGACCAAAGATCCACTGCTAGAGGCAGTAACTTTTTGGTCTCATCTAGCCATGTTTCAGAAATGCAGTTTCTCTGCAAAAGCCGGACTACTGAACTAGAAAATTCATCAAGCTGTTTCTTTCAATTAGTCACTATGACATGCAGAATGGGGTTTAACGCTTCTCAGCATTCCGTATACGTTAGCACTGTTTTCTGAAGATCATTCTGAAGCAGCAGTGCTGGAGGCAGGATCAAGTAGGTCACTGTCATTAAAAACACTTTCACTGAATTTTGCTAAAGTGAAACTTCTGATTGTCCATTAATGCACTCATCTTCTTTCCATACATTCCAAATTGCTCCACAACCAGACCTTGAAGCATCTACTCCATTTTTGTACTTCTTGCTCAAAACACAGTTAGACAAAACACATTTATTTAGTATTGTCAATCATAACTTTTACTAGGAAGAAAATGTGTCAATATTATTCCTGACTGATAGAATGCCAATAGGGGTTATGAATGCATACATGTAGTGTTTGAAAATCAAGGAAACTTTGGAATACAAACAAATTACATTGCAAATCAACCAAAAAAAAAAGTCAAATGAGAACCTCTGCATACAAAATACTTCAGAATACTGATACTTGAATGAAGCTTATAATAGGACAGCTGACTAGCATAGAGAGCAAGGACATAAAAAATTGTCTGAGACATCGATTTCATGACAGGGCAGAGAAGTAACAGTCATTTACTAGCAAAGTGATAGCACCAAGACTTGTGGTATTTAGCTAGACAACAAAAAAAGCCCTCCAAAACTTTAGATTAAGCAGTATCTGCATAAGAGGCTAGAGGACAAATCTGAAGATGAATTTTGGAAAAACTCTTAAAAGACTATCATGTATGCTGGCTTAGCCAAGGTGAAGTAAAGGGAAAAGAAAGTAAGTAGATGCAAACATCTGAAGGGAAGAAACATCAAAGGAAGAAGAATCATTTGCTGAAATAAAAAGCTTGCTGTGTTGAACAAAGATACAAAATTAAAACAAGGACATTTAATATGGTTATTACCAAAAATAGCTTGTACAAAAATACATCAGGATAAGGGGTATATCACAAACACAACTGAAACTTCGTAACTATTTAGATGAAGAAAAAAGCCATAATTTCATAGACAAGAACTCAGCAGCAGAAATGTTATGTTATAGAGAGTACTGAACAACAGTGATCCTACAGCACTTTTCTCACCATGTTTCTAAATAAGAGTACTGACAATGTGTTCAAAAGCTGTAAACATTCAAGGGCTGCATTGGTAATAAGCATTTTTCTACAAAATGTTGGAACCCTGGCAGGCCATTGTAATCATTGGCACGGTTTTCCACTTCATGTAGACATATCCAAAACATTGGGAAATACAATATGAGAGTATTTATGCAACCTTCTGGAGTAAAAGTTTTGGGCAGTTTTTTCTCTTCCAGCCCCTACACAGATACCCCAAAGAGAGAGAGTTCCACAGCAATCATGACAGGACACCATCACATAGGGAAAACCAGTGTATCTTATTTCTTTAAACAGAGCCACTTCCCAGGAAGAATGCCATCCCCCTGCAGCGCTGTGGCAGCACAGAGACTGTACCAGAAGATACTCTCAAGGTTTTTAAATGATCCACAGCTATTTACATTATTCATTTCATTATTATTAAAACAGTGACAGTCTGACAAAACCCGTATATTTTCAGATAGATCTGTAGAGCTAAGTGGCATACAGCCTGTAGCCTGGCTGTACACACAATTAAAATGAACAGGCTACAGAGAGAGATGCAGTCCTCCCTGACCTTAACAATGTTGATGTTTACATATGAACCTCCCCACTTGAGTGCAGATAAGAAATGACAGACAATACTACAAATTAGTGAAGGTCAACAGAGCAGGAGGCAGCAGTTAGTCAATTATAAAAGCAAACCTTCTGCTAAAGCACCAAGTCCTGTGTTTTCTCAGTATAATCAACTGCCTGAGTCATGAGGTCTAACAAAATTGACCTGTTTTTTCCTTAGTCTAATTGACTGATGCCTAGAACTGCATGCTTTAGGTGTGCAAGAATTTAAATCTTAGTATCATGTAGCAAAAGGCAGACATCTAATTAGTTTATTCTTCAGGTCTAGTGGTTGATCCTGTGATGTGCAGTTCTATCCAACCATGACAAAATCTTCGCTTTGAAGGTGTTTACAAAGACAAAAAAAAATTGTTTACAAGCTATGTATGAACACTAGTGCTAGTAAAGTTGCTATAGGAGAATAGTTCTTGTGTGAAGAACAAGGACTGAATTATAAACAGAAGTAAAAAAATCCTAACCAAACCTTAACACGTTCCTCAGACAAGATGCATTCTTACTTTCAGAGATGAAGAAAATCCTTAAGTTAGTTTTCTTGAAATAGCAAGGTGCAAAAATGTTTCTGATTCATTTTTCACAATAAGTAATTAAAAATCCTAAATAGCCTTATAGATCTGTTTTTTCCCATTAGCCGTACAGATTATCTACACAACTATTGAGACACTTTAAAAAGCTATATACAGCTACAACATTTTAAAGGCTTTTTTCCTTCACACATTTCTTATTTTGAGCTTAACTTCAAATATCCTTCAGAGGAAATGTCTCAGAACTTGCCCCGTAGTGGCAAGTAGCTCCAACTGCTGTTGCTGCTTCATGGCTCCAACTTTAGCCAAGTTACTTGTGCGTATACTTTATCCTAGACACCACGACTGAGTTTGAACTGAAATAAAGTCTGAAACAAAGTTGAACACTGGCTGCAAGCACTATTTGATACTTACATTTCAAATGAATCCAGTACATCCAAGTTTTACTGCAAGAGTTGGTGTCTAACAAAATCTGAATGCAAACCAGAATATACCTCACTGTGTTTTGGCCATGTCTCAGTGAAAAAGGATGGACATGAAATGCCTATTGGGTTAATTTTACTCAGGGCTCTGTGACCCTCTTCCCTTCCAACCACACTCATTGAATTTAGGAATTGGAAACTGGATGTTCAACTCCACTATAAGACAATTTTCTGTATGGCAAGGCAGACATCATTAAAAATAATGATTAAAAATAATAAAAATTGAAACAAACTCCAAAATTGTACTGTGTACAACTCCTTATGCATTCACAACAATATCAGGGAGTTTCTGCTTTGGACAAAGCAATTGCCTAGCATTTCCACTAACAAATAAGTTCTGCTTGAAATTGTATTAAGAATAAAGTTCCTCCAACAGTGCACCACAGAACACAGCCCCTGCAAAGGGATTTTTCTGACACCAGAAACTATAGACCAAGAGGCTGAAAAGCACATTCTCATAAACTGAAACCCAAATTTTAGCCTCCATTTATGCACAGTTTAGTGGCAAAGTACACTCCTCTTCTCTCACACAATATTTCAACCAAATACAAAAATATTTACATGTTTTACATACAAAAAATACAACATACAATGTAGAAAATCAACTTCCAAATTCATTCAGATTGCCACTGTTACATCAGCACTTTCTCTGTCTAAACTTCTAACCCCATTTTTCAGTAGTTACTCTCTTTTTCCTGGGAAATTTACTAGCTATTTTCCTTCCCTCCTAGCTGCACACTTACTGTTGCCTCACTAATACGTTTCCCTTGAACTGATTTTGCTTCTCAACCATCTCCAAGTTCCCTGGTGTCAAACTGCTACTTCTGGACTAAACAAGGTATTCTATCTCCACATAAGAGTCATTCCCTAAGAGGCAAATCAATTTATTTGCTATTTCTCATTCCATCACCACACAGAAGTCATTCCCTAAGAGGCAAATGAATCTATTTGCTATTTCTCATTTATTTTACCAAAAGGCTATTCATTCAAAAAACCAAAAATTGTTTTCAACATTCCTAAATGCAGCACACTTAAAATACACTCCATGAACAAGTTTTTTTAGTAATACTTCTAGTGCTCACATTCATTCAGAAGTGAGCAGACACAGCTTCCAAAGAGTATTAAAACAATACTTCATGTTGCTACATAAGGCTATTTAGATCTAAAACAAAAGACCAGGGAAAATGGAATTCCTTTACTTACTGCCAGGAGCCTATTACATTCATGAACTGACACAAAAAGAAACATTTTAGAAGTAGATAAAGGGAAAATAAGTAGTATTTACATCTCCTGTTGATCAGATTTAATACATTCTACAGGGCCATTTAGTTTTAGACAGTTCCACTGACAGCTTTTAGAAGCCTTTCACAAGCTTTTAAAGCTTCTTTTGAACTAACTCTTAAGTCGTTTAAGGAAGTTCACAACAGGCACTGGTCTGACAACATTAGCATTTCATGCCTAATCAACTTTTACATAAGTATTTCCATTTCATGTAAAATTGCTTATACGATAACATCAATAAAAACTAAGCAAACATCAGAAGCTTGCACGTCTATTACCCACAGCTACAAATTAAAATAAACTACTAGTATAAATTACTTTTAGCAGGATTAATGCTCAAAACAATGAGATTCACTTGAGATTTTTGAGAAATCAGTCGGAAATTTCCTTTTAATGAAAGATGATACTTTTGTACTTGACCATGTTAATAAACACTACGGCAAAATAAAAAACAACAATATCATCCAAAAACCCCACAAAAAACAAACATCGCCAAAAAAACCCCAGCTCACCCATTACTAAGCATTATCTGTGTTTAAACTCCTTCCAAGAAACGAATAACATTGGTTTGGTGAGATAAAATTTTATTTTAAATAAAATTATGTTTGAGATAATGTCTAAATATATCTTTCTTCTGGCCGTCACAATCCTTGTCTCATTGACTGGAGATACAGGAAGAAAATTAGGTGGGGTAGGAGAAATTAGTGTTCTCACACATTGTGCCTTGTGGTACCTGGGTCCTCTTGCACATGTCAGCAGGACCAAGTATACTTCCTACTGTACTGAGTATGGTCTGCATGTTGAGCTCAGAAACGCAACACCAGGAGGGCTTAGGCCTTCTCTGACCACACTGAACAGA
Organism: Serilophus lunatus; assembly: GCA_013399895.1. NCBI lineage: Eukaryota > Metazoa > Chordata > Aves > Passeriformes > Eurylaimidae > Serilophus > Serilophus lunatus. Next base: position 99,225 of record VXBA01000263.1, read on the forward strand.
CATGAAAACAACTTCTGAAAAGATTTTGGTCAATATCTACACCTCTCTGCCTAAATTCACTGAGTGCTATGCGTATCAGTTACTTGGGCCACTTTAGAATTCACCAGTTTATGTCACAATGGAAAAGGAAAGGCTTGTTTCCAGTTTATGTAGAGCTTGTGTCTAATGCTAGAGCTTCCTTACAAAGGGAGACAGACATAAATCAAAGCCAAGGCCTGTTTTGTACCATTATACAGGTTATCAAGACACAGAGTTTACATGAGAAGACAAAAGAGTATCAACATGACCTTGCAAAATCACCCACAGACAGCTCCTATAATATACTTATAATACAAATTTTGAGCTGGCTCTTGTATTTTATAGCACAGTAAATTTTTTATATAAAGTTATGATATGATAAATTGTCAGTTAACATACACAAAAGCCAAAGAAGTCCCAAATGGGAAAATTAGTGAGAACTTCCTAAAGAGCAAATTTAAAACATAATAGGCTACACAAAACAGATGCCATGGGAGCACGAATTCTATGTTGAGGTTTTAGTTTAAGATACAGTCTTATGAACCAGAAAATGTAAATCTTATATTGAGATATGAGCTCTTTGGAGCAAAGAAAATGGATATCTGAAAGCAATGTTGATAGAAAGTCCACACTAAGGCAAATGAAAGAACTAACTTACTGCAACTAAACTCCAGAGACTCAGAGAAGTAATTCTCAAATATGGCCAACCAAAAACTAAGCATATAAAAATAAGAGAAAGAATCTAATAATTTATTAGTTAGGGAAAATGGTACTCTGTTTTTTGGTAACTTGTCAGACAAAAGCCAAAGGATATATATTTGAATGCAGCCTTTCTGAGAGGTGGGTTAGCATATCCTCTTTATTGGGAAGAGGGCATGCATGTCAAGAGAGACACCAAGGAGGTCTGAATGTAATTCCTAGCATAAAGATGATGTTGAAAATCAAGGAAAAGACAAAAAAGGAATTTGAAAACTTGGAAAACCCATGCAGTCCCAAAGGGGCATCTTCAGCATCTAATATAAAGCATAAATTATGTTTGCAATTTATGGGAATTACAATTTTGCTATGGATAAATTGTGACTTAAAGGAGAAACTTCTATCAAGATTGCAGAGACTTGATTTCTGTTTCAGAGACACAAAAGTCCATTACATTTTTTAATGCTGAAATTACCTCATTGCACTTTTGCAGGAACAAGCTTAAAGGCTGTTCCACTGTGCATTTCAGGCTGACTGGCTAGCTCACTGACTTGAAAAAACAGTATCACAAGATAATTAACATTAACTACTGTTAATGTTCAACATTAACTACTCTACACTGCAGCTTGTACACTCACGACTAGTTACCGCATCTCATTCAACAAGAAATACTACTACTCTACAATATTACTACTACTCTGCAGCATTATTACTACTCTACAGCATTGCCTGAAATATTGTTGTTCATATCATTAACTAAAATCATACTTAACCATGAGACATTTCTGCTCAACAGCACCATTTTTGATTTGTCACAAAGTGAGTGGTAATACTATATGCTCACTGTGCCAAATTCTTTAGGTTCACTGAAGGGTATCCTACCGGCACCAACCGGTGCCCTCTTTGCTTTGTTTAATTGATGATTTTTAATTCATTTCCCAACCTTCCTCCTTAGAATTCAGAAGGAAGGCTCAAACATTAGAACTAAAGCTTTTTTCTTTGCCCAATTTTTGTAAATGTTTTCGATCTCTCAAGTGTGCTCCCACTCCATTCAGTCAGGGAGAATTTGTTCCCCTCCTGCATGTGCGGTCAGTCCACAAATCTCAAGTGTGAGTGTCATTATTTCCTATAGCAGCTAAAGGAGGGGGCGGAGCTTAAGAGTGTCACAAAGTAGTGTCACAAAATCTTATCTATGTTTGTGACACCAGTGGCCGAAAGCGGTACTGCAATTTGCCATAGACATGAATGGGGACATTTGTACTCAACAGCGCCATTTTTGAATCGTCACAAAGTGAGCGGCAATACTATACACTCACTGTGCCAATTTTTTTTTGAGATTGGAGGAGTAAAATACATTCACCTATTTTGGGTTAGCCTATATTTCCTAAGTTTTATTTGCTGAAGTTAAATCTGACGTGCTATCTGGAATTAATATTTTTAAAGTTAATTACCTGAAAGCAAATCAAGCACCATAGGGAGCCTGAAGTACTGATACTCATTCTAAAAATGTCATTACATTTCAGTGGAATCACATCCACCTTCCTGAAATGGTGTCATACTGTTCTTTAAGAATCAATGACCGATGCAACACAACATCACAAATACTGTACCATCAGCATCACAAATACTGTGTCATTTTTCATTATAATAGACTTTTGCTTGAAGGAAAACTGAAATATCAATATGTCACAGCTGTTTTGTGTGTCAATATGTTCTAAGTGCTGTTAAATGTAAGATCACTGGCATTAGAGTATCATTAAAAAATGTTTTGTCAAATTGAGTAGGTTTAATTAAAACCTATTATATCCTAGAAGGCACACTGCAAAAGACAAGGATAGTATGCAAGAGCTATACACAATTAGTTCTAACAAATGCTGTCAAGTAGAAATTGTCATCTTGTTTAAAAACAGAAAGCTAAGTAATGGGGAAATGGTGCAGATTGCTATTTTGACCAATTACCTTAGATGCGTATTAGAATAATGGAATCATAGAACATCTCCAGTTGGATCCCTAAGGATTATCAATCCCTGCTCCTCGCAGGACTACCTAAAACTAAAACACGTAATTAAGAGTGTCATTCAGACAGCGCATGAACTCTGACTGGCTTGGTGCTATGATGACCACTTCCCTGGGGAACGTGTTCAGTGACCTTCCCAGTGAAGAGCTTTTTCCTGAAGTTCATCTACAGTCAGAAAGGTTTTTTTCCCTTGGGTCAGGTTCACTTTAGTCCCAGGTTTGGGTTTTGTTTTGTTTTTTTTTTTTTTTGTTTCTTCTGCAGTATTAAGGAGAGATCTTTGGCAAGACAGCTCTGGGCCATTTTGGGTCAGGGCTTGCCCATTGTTCTTGCAGCATAGACACCACTGGTGCCCTGTATCCCACTGGAGGTGCTAATTTTCAGTTGACCCTGCACTTAAAAGAGGTGCATTTTAATCCTTGATCTGCAGTTTGTGTCATGTGTGTGCTGGTCAAGACCTGGGAAACTTCTGTAGTTGTGCCAGCAGCAATGCATGTACATGGTACTGAGTTTTTGTGGAAAGTTTGTGGGGAAAGATGGGAGAGGCTGCAGGAGTGACTACTGTGAGAATATGCCAGAAGCTTCTTCAATGTCTGTAAACAGAGTCAGTTCCAACCAGCTCCAAGATGGACCTGCTGCTGGCCAAGGCTGAGCCTGTGATGTTGGAAGGACCTCTGGGATAACACAGATGGGGAAAAAACTTCAGCACTAGCTATCCAGATATTGCAGTGAGCTTTTGAATGCCACTGCACATTAAAACACATTTTCAGCTCTGGGATGTTGAATCAAATTTTACATGCTGGAGTGAAGCTCTTATGCCAGTGTCATGATGACAACAAGGCAGAAGCAAAAGGAACGGTCTCCAGCTGTACATACTTCAGAGAGAACTTCAATAATCATGATCCCTGCAGCATGAACAGTAGCCTAATGACACAAATAAACAGGAATGGCACAATCAATCCATTAACTTTTCAAAAACTCCTTTTAAGCACAAAGCAAGCATACTAGCAGGTTTTGGCACCACAGGAAAAATGCAGAAATTAAGAAACCTTTGTAAACTCCTCAAGGATTCTCAGATAAAAGCTGTAATCCTCAGTATAACTCAAGCATCTACAAGCTGCATTCACAACAGGGCATATTTGCACAACAAATACATTTGTTTAATAAATATGGAAATTAAAACACAACAGTTGGTATTTACTATGCATTTCTTACATGAGCTACCACAGCTCATCTTAAAATGATATTTGTACTTAAGCCTGCCTGTGTTGCTGCTCAGATTATTTACTCTAAGAAATTTAACTCTTCAGGAAGCAGAGCAACATAAGAGCGGGGTACCTGCTCCTTTGCTGTAGTTTCCATAGCCATCGGAAAAATTTTGTCAACATCCTCTCTTTTAAAAACCAGTTCAACTTGCCTGAGAACTGGAGCAAGGCTGAAAAATCGTGACCCTCCATATGGTTCTATTTTAAACAGAGCATTTGTGACAGCTTCAGAAGTGACATACATGAATCCCTGTTCGGGGTTCAACACTACTGCACCCTGGCTATCCTATAGGACAAAACTTATTAATACTTAAACATCAGCATTAAGACTATCATGCATTTTACATAGATGCTTTGGTCCCAACATGATTTCTTCACTGACTCATTGGCCAGCAAGGCACTTGCTTTCATCCTATTTGAATTATTCATGAGGCATTCCCCTGTAGAAATCATCAACTTAACTGGAAGAATCACTCAAGAGAACACTCCTGTCGTATTTTATTTTTTCCACTTTATTAAGTTCCATTGTTAATCAAAAGCATTGAATTTTTCCCCCAAGAAAGAAACAGTGTATGAAGCATTTATTCATGATTATCTATTACCTGCCACACATCAGAAATAGCACTTTGGACTGAAAGGTGGGAAATCTGTTGTGCAGATGACAAAGTTCCTAAAAATTATTGAATAAATACAAAGAGGCAGATATGAAAAACATTCTGACAGAAATAAAATTTGGTTTAAGGTACTACTTGTCAAACATCCACTTCTAGGAACTAGTAATTGTCTCAAAGGCACTGATATGGCTGTAACTTTAGTTGAACTTAAAAAGGTAATGAAAATCACCTGTTGACACTGAATAGACACAATTCATAAAATTATTTCAGGAGGATATTTTGTCATGAAAAATGAAAACAAATATAGGGTGCAAGTAGGTTTCCATCCTCTATGGTGCTTCCATAATTCTGGATGCAGAATATACTCTATTTTACAGGAAAAAATTCAACTCTAGCTGTAAAACTTGCAATGAATTTAATCCAAATCACCGAAATTTAACCCAAAGCTTCACAAAGGCACCGGTCATACATCTGGAAATGGCAGCACAGGACCATTTTTTAAAAGAAAATTATTTATTTCAATAGAATATAAAGATGAAGACTGAGTTAGTTCTCTGAAAGGCTACCAAATTCACATTACAATTTTTCTGACTTCTGAAAGTCACAGCAGATGCAAACTGCAGGGTCAAAACCTCTCTGATTCTGTAACTCATACTGCTCTCCACAACCAATTCAGCTTCTCTAACAATTTCTCTTGTACTCCTCAATTTCAGATCTACCCTTAAAAACAAACTTCATTATCACTTTGAATTAATATCATCTTCTCATATACACACTAGGAAAACAACAACAAGTCAGGGCAGTTAATGTCTGAGGTCAAAAATGCTGACAGGTAACTGAACACTTCTCATTCAATTTTTAAAAACACTTAAATTTCTCCTGAGATAAAGTCCTTAAAAACTTTAAAGAGAACATACCCTAAAGAAGAGGCTGTATCCATCCAGAGATGCACTTTTATAGCAGTAATATTCAGTATTAGAGTTTTGAGCTACACAATAGTCAGGCCCCTCTCCCTCTGTCTTTGAAGCAATACATGCCCCTAAGAGATAGAAAGATAGAACTGTTCTTCTATTCCCTTGAACAGAAGGGCTGTGATTTTCTTTGCATCTTGTGAAGGGCACATAAGCAAAGACCTCCTGTTACCAGCTCTTAGGTAAAGTGTTAAATCTGGTCTTTAGAAGTTTGCTTTCATATTTGGTCCTTTATCATGGGACAACACTAACATTTTATATTTTCATTTCAGATAAACCCCTAGTAAACAGTAGCTGTACCAGAAACTGATCTTCACACCATGTTCTCCTTTCTCATATCAAAAGCACATTATGCCCAACAGTGCCAGAAAGAACAGCACTGCAAAGTTATCATCTGCAACTCCACAGTGCTGACAGGGTCAAAAGAAAACATGACTGCTGTCTGAACAGAGAGGAAGGGAGGATTCAGTTTTGCAGGAAGAGGTGTAAGTTCAGCCCGCTTGGCTAAAGAATGTGAAACTCTTGCTGATCACAATGTGGCAACTGCCACAAATCCCAGAGGGGAGAGCTGCTGTCTGTCTGTGGAGAGACAGGTGAACAAAGACGAGAAGAACAGGAATCTCACAACTGCTTCAAGATCAACTGAAGTATGTATTTTGTGTACTACAAATGCCTGCTCAAAGGACAGAAAGAAAAAGTCTTCCACTGAAGCAAGGGTCACAAGCCACAGCTGTTCAGTTTTTTTGGCAAATACCTGACTACCAGCACTTTCCATTACCAAAACCATTATTGATACATTCCAGAATGAAATAGAATGACAAATAAGATTCAAGTTATGTGCAACTCTATTAAACTCCCTTGAGTGGGGAGGGAGAGGGGAGAGAAGGAACTACCAATAAAACCCATCCCTGACATGGAGACTACTCCATGGAGTTCCATTTTCAATGAAAGAGCAAATCAATACAATCTTTCTAGGGAAAATTATATGAATGATCTTGTTGTCTAAACCTAGTATTCCCCACAATAGAGACTACACATTTGCATACACCAGCACAGCTAGCACTGACTGAAGACATCCTATCTAATCCCTGAAAAGAACAGGGGGCTTGATCTTGGGTAAAGTGAAAACCCCTCAAGTATAATAAAGCACCATAAGCTGACACATTAATATAGTACAGTATCATGTTTTCCTCTTTGTCTTACAGTGGTAATTATGGGAAAAATCAAATGTAATGTACATGACCTCAATTCTGCAAATGCTTAATCACAAGTACATGACCCATTTCTCAATATATCTACCTAAAAATGTATTTTTTTTTAAAAAGGCATATAAAAATCTCTCTAGAAATTTATTACTACTTTTATCTATACATTTTAGACATCTGCATATGAATTTTTCAGCATCAAAACTGGTAACTAAAAGCACTGACTTTTGATTCACACAAATTTAATTTTCCTCTTAAAACCTATTTAAAAATGGTGATAACTTCTAATAAAATCTTATGTGTTTTGTAAACACATGATCTATATTTACATGCATGTATATAAACATCAAATAGTTTATATATTATTAATTTTCCAAATATTTGTTGCTTTCTTCCACTAACACATAAAGTAGATATGTCTTAATGTGTTCTAAATATCAATATACTCCTTATTGAGAGTAAATCCTAGTATTCAAGCCCAAAAAAATCTTCCATATGTAAAAGTTCCAGTTTGAGTTCAGCTATAAAAGCTAAAATATGCTACCTGTCCTTACAGACACAGTAGGCCACAGGATAGCATATGGTCTGTTACACTTTGTGAGGTGTTTAATTGCTACTTCCATGGGCAGAGAGAACAGCTCAAAGCAGTTCCAACTAAGCATCTGCTGCCTCTTACATCCAGGACAGAAGAAGTGCAGTATGCATGGTCCAACCAGACCACGTGGAGAATAAACACCAGCTTAAGGCACAAGTTTGTGCTGCAAACATTGCTGTCCCAGAGGTATAACAATTCACATAGAAAACTAGTTAGCATCTCTTAGGAAATACAAAGGGGCCCAAAGAAATACTTAGTGAATCTTAAACCAATGTAGCTGCCCTACGGCATACTTCACAAACAAGTCAAACTGTTAGGACAATCCTGGTATTAAGTGTCCTTCAAGCCACAGTGACAAGTACAAAGTTTTATAGTAGATGTACCCTAGCAACAGAAACAACTCTAAGTCTCTGTACTAGTCTTTGGCTGATGTAATTTTCGTCACAGTGGCTGGTATGGAGACGTGTTTTGGATTTATGCTGAACAGGGTTGACAATACAGAGGTGTTTCTGTTATTGTTGAGCAGAGCTTACACAGAGAAAAGGCCTTTTCTGATTTTCATACTACCATGCTGGCGAGAGAACTTGGGGTGCATGGGAGACTGGGAAGAAACACAGCCAGGACAGGTGACCCAACTGACCAAAGGATACTCCAGGCCATATGGCATCATGCTAAACACATAAAGCTGGTGGAAGAATGAAGAAAGGGATTTTCAGATCGATAGTGTTTGTCGTCCAAAGTTACCTTATGTGTGATGGGGCACTACTTTCCTGCAGAAGCTGGACACCTGCCTTCCCATGGGAAGCAGTGAATTAATTCCTTGTTTTGCTATACTGTTGTGTGTGGTTTTTGATTTCCCTATTAAACTGTCTTTATCTCCATCCACCAGTTTTCCGGTTTTCACTAATCTGATTTTCTCCCCAATCCTGCCGGTGGGGCAGTGAACAAGTGGGGCTTGGCTGTTGCCTGAGGTCAAACCACGACACTTCTTAAGACATTTTAGTGTCTTCAGTGTCTTCAAGACACTTCTTAAAACACAGACCTTTCTCTTTTTCTCTACTATTCACGTCCCTCATATAATAATATGTCCCTCTGCCACAAAACCAGAAACCAGCAGCTCTCAGGGCTGGGACTTTGGAGGGATTATGAAATGGGATACAAGGAACAAGCTTGGTAACCAACGCAGTATGAAAGTCCCTAAAGTGAAGGTTTTGTAGCAGGAATATGAGGAATGGCTGCGTAAGAATATAATTAGTTCTGGTTTTGGGGGGTTTTTTAAGTATAACAATTTGAGGAAGGAAAAACTGTGGGTGAGATACAGAATGTCCAGCTCACTGCTGCTGCTAATTGCACTGAGCTGGAGATGCAGCATGAGTGTGGGGAGATGTGCATGTCTGTGGGGTAGCAAACAGGAATCAGCCATCACTGCAGAAAGAGAGAAGAGAGCTCTGAAACTGAACTGCTTGAGAAATTGCCAAAGCAATTTAGTTTTCATGCAGGTTTCAATGGACAACAAAGGAATCCTTTTTCTTCAAACAGCATAGGCAAAATGACATCTCGTTAACTGACTGAATAGTGTTAAAAAGGCACAAAAAAAAGGACTAGGCTTTGCAATACCAGTACATGTGAACAAATTCAGTTCTGTAGAGACGTAGTGGCACATGAACATAGTAAATTAGATCTTTTATTGCTTTGAGGCAGAAACAAATATATAATTCATCTGCATTCATGTATATAGACATAAAAACACAAACATCAAGAGAAAAGCATGAACTGCTATCCCTTTTAAAAAGTTCAATTTTTAATTACATTTCAAAACAAGCAGGGAAGTTGCAGAAAATAATGCAGCATAAGCTATTTTTTATCTAATGCAGCAGTTGAGAAAAAAACCCTCTTGGTCTTAGGAGAATTTTTGCCCCTTTTGAAGTCAGTCGAAAAGTTTTATTTCAAGAAAAACTAATAAAAGAGTAATTTATTGGTACTATGAGGTTATGAGGCAACAAAAGTAAAATCTTGAAGAAAAATACATTTATGTTTGTCCTGAGCATCTCTTTAGTTTTAACATGAAAGCTTTCTAAACAAAAGGAGAGGTGTGGTGTGTGTTCTCATTTCAAAATACTTCTACCTCTGTCTTTTTCCTTAGACTGTGTATTAGACTATGGAAATATGGTGACTTAACAACATTCACCTTTGAAAAATATTTATTCCTGTTCAAAAGCCTACTGTCCATGCCACCAGTTTCTCAAAGCACAACACTGGAGCACAGAGAAGGCAGGTTTCATTTCAGCAGCAATATTTGGAAGCACAAACTGGACAAGGACAAAGGACCAAACATTAGATGCAAACACATTCCTTCTTTTTTAATCGATATCCTGTTAGGCTGGTGGGTTTCATCCATTAATCTTTCAGTAAGTGAAAAATGAAACAGATTTGCCATTAAAGCAAAAATAAAATTGCAAATTAAATTCATTCTATTGGAATTGCTTGCAAAGAGTGCTACTTGATCACACACAACTTATGTCATAAGAGTCTGGACTTTATAGCACTCATTTCTTCAAGGTAATGTATTTATAGGCAAATTCTGAATCTAAAAGACCTGAAAACAAATTTTCTAAACTCTTCCTTTTACATTGCATATTTTTAAAATCATGAAAGTTCCACCAAAAAAAGTTTTAAAAAGTATTGTGTTTTGTGTTTAATAGCTTCGAACAAATCTGAAATTGAACTTCATGTAACTGCTCTCCTGCATCTAAATGTTCATTATATTATAGCTGAGCAGGGACATACAAAAAAACCCCAAAAAATGAAATGCCTGGAGGTTTGCAATGAATTGTTTTTAATTTCTTCAGCAACTGCTGCATAGTGATTGATCTAGTATTGTACAACACAGGAAATTAGCAATTAAAGGCTTCCACGCATCCAGCATGATATTCTACAAATCCTGTTATCCACAGGAGCAAAATTAAAAGAGCAAGAGGAATCAACAAAGCTAAAAAGTGCTTATTGTAAGCTGTGCAGAATTTGTCCTTTGCTGAAAAACATGAAAACTCTGCACAGATTGCACACACGAGAGTATTTAATGTAGGATTATAACTCAATTAAGACAACTATTTCTCTGATCCTGTAATTCTATGGCATTTTGCAGATGGTTGTGAATCCTGGACTGCAATACAAATTTCCTTCTAATCTCTGTAATATAAACTCACGTATTATGTAAAGACATATTTAATCTTCTGTTTAGGAAAATAATCTTCACAATGTAGGTCAAAGGATACACTACTGTTCTAGATGAATCTAAAATAAGCTAAATTAAATTAACATATGCAATATTAAATGTAAGTATCATCCATACATATAAATATGGCATTAACTGATTAACACCGATACTCTTTGTTTCCCCTAACTAACTACGGCCATGTCCCATAGCACAGGGAAAGTAGATTCCCAGCCTGGCACAAGCCAGGCCAACCCAAAACTGGAGGAAGCATCACACACATGGCTGTGCATGCAAATTGCATGAGATTGCAACTTCAGACTCCATGCTAGCCTGGAGACTGGTGTGCTGCAGGAACAAACATGCCCTTTCTCTGTTCCAATGTGAACAAAAGTGCATCTACACTATCATTAATCATATGAGACTGGTTTGCTTCAGATTTGTCAAAACTAATTCAGCTCTGCTGAATTTAGCAACATATACTGGATTTATCTAGACTGGGAGAAGAGAAAAAGGTTATATAAACGTTGCTAACATAGCCAGACAATTTAAATTGTTCATCCATGCCTAAACAAAAGGTCACTATTAGCTCAGGGTTAACTAAAACTTCTTAGCTAATCTCTGACCTAATTTTGACCTCTCTTGTTAATTGTGGAAAAGCTTTCAGTTAATATATTGGCTAGTTGTGTTTACATATACCCCCCCTTCTGTAATTTCTTGTCTCGCACCTCATAAATTAAAGACAAAATATCTTTTTGAAAGGATAATTAGTAGCCAGTTAGCTCCATGTTATTACCTAGACTGGAATGAACACTAGCGATAAACATAAAGAATTTTAATCTGTTACATGAAGGAGGCATTTATGTAGAAGAACACCAGAACCTTTACCATCAGAACATTTATTTCATTTTTTTTCTCCAGATCATAGAATATTATTTCAGAAAGCTTGCAAAAACCAGTTCTACCCAGTTCTACTTCTAGCAAATCCCATTAGAAAGATGTACGGTTACATCAGTTAAAAGTGAAAAATTAAAGAACATGTGAAATCTAACAGATCTGTAATCATGTTAGTAGGCTGCAACCAGACATAATCACTTGTCACTGCATCATTCTTATAACAGAGTTGTTTACACTGGGCTTGTTTAATTCCTTTAGGAGTATAATCATTGCCTGTCAAGATATGGGTAGATCTCCCCATCTGCAGAAGACTAGTTTTTGCTCAAGTAAAAGTGAAGCACCTGAGTTATAATTCCAAAAATCTTTTCTACATTCCTCTTTTTCTTAAAGGAATTGTTCGGTTTCTGGTAAAAACGTATGCAGGCTTAATTTAAAAATTAAGTCTGAGAGACACTAAACCTGACTGCATTGTAAAATATATGTAAATTTACAGAAAGAGTTCTAATAATATAAGAAATAAAAATCTAAAAGTTAAAAAGAACTATACAAATAGCATGCCTTATGTTCATCTGAACCAAATAATATAAAGAATTACAGTTTGAAAGCATACTATAATTGGATACTGAAGCTAAAAAGCTCAGCACAAATTCAATATAATTCCAAATGCTGAAGCCTTACTGTTCCATCACATTCATATTCATACTTCTTGTCTTTTTGCACTGATAAAAGCCTTGCCAAAATAAATTTATCCAGTCATATTGAGGATCATATTTGATACCCAAGCAATAGCATAACTCTAAATTAAGTTCAGAGGTTTTTTTCATCTCTACAGAAAATGAGAATGATCTTCCATCATCTGAATAAAGGCATCCAGCCTCCTGCAAAACTGAAAAATCTTGTCCATTACTGTTTGTCACATGGGTAGATAAACTATGAAGGGCCCAAAGGTTTTTTTATTACAGCACAATCAAATGTACAGTCTGTTTGGATCAAATCCAAATTCATATTAATTTGCTAGCTGCAAATAAATCCCACTGTACAGTCAGTACAGTTTTCTTATATTTTAACATTATTCACCAAAAGCTCCATTCTTCTGAGTTTGCGTTTATTCTTTGGCATTGGCTTGTCATATAAGCCATTTTTGAGAAGATGTTCCTTGCTGTGATGGATCTGGGCACCGTGCTGAAGCTGGAATGAGCATAAAGCTTGAAGTGGATGGAGTATAGTCTGCAGAAAGATGAAGGGGTGGGAGACAAAAAACCCAACCTTTTAGTAAGATATTTTAAAGACATCAATTATTCCAGATTTTTTTCAATGACTACTTAACAGTGCTGATGAAATACAATTTGGATGATAAATGTGGATAAAATATAACCTGTGCAGACACAGAGGGCAAAGCTGAATAAGAGATTTACTGAAAAGAACCACACAGCAGTCATATATCCACCTACCTGCTGCCATTCCTCACTCCTTCCTTGGACCCACTCAATCCTGACTTCAGCCCCAGCTACATTACTGTAAGTTATGGCTTTGACATGACCTTAGCAATAGACTACAATCAATTACTGTGGCTTGGTCAACAAATTGTAATAAAATAAGTCACAATTAAGTTTGTTTGTGTTCACATAAAAATCCCTTGGGGCAAGGTTTTAGAAAGAGAAGAGCGACTCATGGTCAAGGAAGCTGGACGGCTATTCTGGAAACTGGACAGTATCCATGCATCTGCCCTGTAGTATTATGTAGCACTAATGATGCCACACAAACCAAATTTATCTCTGTTGGTCCCTAATTGTAGATTCTTCATTTTCTGGTTGCCTGACTCAGTGTGCAGATGTGGAAAGTAATCACAAATGTAACCACAGTCAGCAGGAGCTGAGATTCTACCGAGAAGAATATGACTCATATGAGCCACAGGAAAATCAAGTGACTTATACTGGGCATCAATCTAAGTGCCCATTTTTAACTTCCATGACTCTCAACTTCAATTTACCATCTTATATGCTGGGAATAGCACTCTCTTAATTCAGAGAGGGTATAAAAGGGTGAATGAATGTAACTCTCGGTAACTGCAACACATCGAGAAACAGAAAATTTTGTCTTTGAAAAGTAGGCTGGGTCAATTCTCAGTGATGGTGGTAAAGGAATAAGGACTGGTAACTGTAGATATTAATTAAAACATTCACCGTCAATATGACAGAAGTCTTCATGAATGAAATGTCCTAGCACAGTAAAGAAAGAGGTAAACCCCACATACATACACAAATTTCTTGAAAAGCCTCTATACACAGTTCCAATTTCTGAGCCATATTTTCTTGTGTGTCTACACACTTTGCCCAAATCTGGTTTGAAAGGCAACTGATTTATGTTAAGGTGACTCTATAGTGTCATAGAGAGGTGACATACTATACACTATGCCAATTCCAGGAGCAATTTTTGACCTGGGAACCTTTTTTGGTAGGTAGAGGTCAAATGCTAAAGTATTAATTAGCAACACATAGTATGAGCAACACAGGGTGAACATTCTGCACACAATCAGGCTGCAGATCTGGGTCTATGGTGCAAAACTACTCACAGGTATTCTTCAGAAGGCTTATTAAATTGATATTACTAATGTCAGCAACAATAGATTAAGAAGGACATTATCTTAATGACGTCTTCCATCATAGACTAGTGGGATCACAACTTACAAGGAAAGGCTAATGTCCAATTAGTATTCTTTAACCTGAGATAAACACAAGTATTATCAAGTCCCAAATTCCTCCAATGATATATAAGAGTTGTGAGCTGGCTGGTACGAAGATGTAAACCAGTGGGTTGCATTCCATGGCTGCAGGAGTGCTGGAGACAGTAGGCCTGGTTTACAAAAGCATTTAATCTTCAAGATGGCTGTGAGGGGGTGTTCAGATCATTTCTGCTGTCTAATTGTTGCAGAAAAGAGCTTACTACTTTCCACATAATAACATCGATCTCCTGTCACAAACTGTATCAGGTTTTTGAGAGTCAAAGATCACCTTGCTGTGCTTTGGCTTCAAAGGATAATTAAACATAACCAATCTATTAAAAAAGATAATGGTCATTTGACTCCAGTAAATATTTCAAAACCAACATGCTAAAAAGAAAATTAATCCTATCTGACTGCTATCTAAATAAAACTTTTTAAAGTCTAGCACCAGCTATTCTCAATGACACTTGTTAGCTCCGTAATTTTGAATTCCATAAATTTAAGGTAGTTAAACTCTTTTAATACCCTACATAAGTGAGCCAGAAATTTTACTGATACTAACTTCAAAATTTTCTCAATTGTCTCCTGTCTTGGAAATTCTTTTCCTCTTTAACAAGTTGCATCCAAAGGTATTTTACATATTCCCAAAATCTTCAACTGGTAGTAACAGAAGTAACACTATGCCTCACTAATAGAATATGACGAAATTAGTGAAAATACCTGAATGTTCGATGACAGTTTTGTTCTGAACTGAAGTAAATAAACATTTTAAGATGTGTACACACACATAACATATCCCACTATCTATTATAGGATAAGCAATTTAAAAGTAATAAACTCTCCTGACTTTGGCTTTATGTTTTAGCTACCACTAGGAAAAAGAACAAGAAAGTCAGTCACTGCTTGCCATATTGTTCAGTATAGTGAATCACAAATCCAATATATAATCCTCATGCTTTTCTGGCTTCATGAAAATTAAGACATCAGAATGATTTCAGACAATGAGGTCTAACAAGCTTGCTAATATATTCTTTTGCTAAAAATATTAATTGTACTTTCAAGTGAGCACAACTTTGGTAACATAAAAATTCAACTTGTACATTCCACACATTACTACAACTTAACAGTTGTTAACAGCTACTTAACACAGAAAACAGAGCAATTTTCAATACACTACAGTTAAGAAATATTAAAAAAAACTCCTGGGATTTTTTTAAAAAAAAGTCAGTCTAATGCACTACATTTGAACAATTTCATACATTGTTCATTACATGTGCCTGGTACACAGTCTATGTTTTGAAATTTTGCACTAGAATATTTCAAGTGAACTTAGAAAAACATCACATGAAGAGATGCATCTCCACATGACTTACCCTGTAATATACACAGTAGTACTTCTATTTTGGGGGGGCTAAGTCTCCAGCTGTCTTCTCTACAGAGTTTTATTCTGTATTGTGGCAAGCACAGCATCTATTTGGCACCTTATAAACCAACTAAAAAAAGTAATATATAGGCGATGAGAATCTGAGTCACTTTTCTCATCATATTCAGAATTACAAGAAGTGTGCAAGAGAGTATTACAAGATAAGAAAATGTGATGGGAAAGAAGAATGAGATAGAAGGAAAGAAGGAACTGTAAGACATTAGGACTGCTGAGCTAAAAATGCATAAAGAAAGAAACAATGAATAGAAAAGACAAGTGGAAAAAAAGACAGAAGAAAGAAAATTGCGTAAGAAGTATAGGAAGAATCAAAAATCCTGAGACAAATGAACCTGATAGTGAAAACTTGTAAAAGTAGAAGTGTCTGGGAAAAGCACTGCGTAACTAAAGAATAGGAAGGTAAAAAAAAAACAAAAAACAAACAAAAAAAAAACCCCAACACTGAGGACATGTATAAGGCATGTAGCAGTTGTTTTCAATAATCAACCTAATACCGTCTACACAATCGGGCTACCTCAATAAAACTGGCCTGTAAAATAAGCAGTCTGCATTAAGCCTTGATGGACATTGCAACATCAGACACAATCTGTTACAGGATATCATCTAACCCTAACTGCTACTTTGAGCATCATCTAAGCAAGATGTTTAGCCCTGAATCTTTCCCAAATTTATCTTCAGAAAATCCTTTGTGGCAAAGAAAAGCCAATCTAATTCAATTAAGTATATACCATTAAGGTATAGAACAAAAAGTAACATACTAGAAGTGAACACATTATTAAGGGTAATAGCAAAAGACACAGAATCACAGAATGTTAAGTGGTTGGATTGGACCTAGTTCTACTGGACCAGGTTGCTCGAGGCCTTATCCAACCCTGCCCTGAACACTGCCAGAGTTCAGGCGTCCACAACCTCCCTGGGCAACCTGTTCCAGTGTCTCATCACCCATACAGTAAATAATTTCTTTCCAATATCTGACCTAAATTTCTCCTCTCTCAATTTGAACCCATTGCTCCTTGTCCTATCACTATAATTTCTCAACAAAGACTCCCTTTCTAACTTTCCTGTAGACCCCCTTCAGATACTAGAAGGTTGTCCATGCAACCTCCTCTTCTCCAAGCTGAACAGCCTCAACTTTCTCAGCCTGTCTTTGTAGGGCAGATGCTCCAGTTCCCTTCTCAACCCCGTGTCCTTCCTCTGGACTTGAGAACCTCCAACAGTTCCACATCCTTCTTATGTTGGAGGCTCCAGAACTATACCCAGTTCTCCAAACTGGGTCTCACAAGAGCAGAGTAGAGAGGAAGAATCATCTCTTTCGACCTGCTGGCCACATTTTGATCCAGCCCAGGATTCTATTGGCTTTCTGGGCTGTCAGCACACACTGCTGGCTCACGGTGAGTTTCCCATCAACCATCACTCCCAACTTTTTCTCCCCAGGGCTGCTCTCTATCACTTCTCTGCCCAACCTGTAGGTGTGTCTGGGGTTGTCATGACCCAGGTGTAGGACCTTGCACTTTAATTTGTTCACCTTCATGAGATTCACACAAGCCCACATTTCAAGCCTGTCAAGGTATGCTTTAGCCCCGTCATACGAGGTCACCATATTTGTCAGACATGATTTCCCCTTTGTAAAGCCACCACTTTATTTTTCATGTGCCTTAGCATAGTCTCCAGGAGAATCTGCTCCATGACCTTGGCTGGAACACAGGTGAGACTGACTGGTCTGTAGATACCCAGGTCTTTGGCTTTTTCCTTTTTAATAATGGTGGCTATATTCCGTTTTTCCAGTAACATAGGACTTCAGCTGCCTGCCAAGATTTTTCAAAAATGATGGACAAGGGCTTAGCAACTTTGTCTGCCCATTCCCTCACGACCCATGAATGCATCTCATCAGGTCCAAAGGACTTGTGGACATTCAGGCTATTTAGATCACCTCAAATCTGATCCTCTCCTGCAGTGGGCTTGAGGTCTTCATTTTCCCAGTATCTCCATTTGCCTTTCCTGACTTGGGTAGCATTGTTGCAGCACTTGCCAATGAAGACTGCACAGCAGTCATTGAGAACTTAAGCCCTCTCCTTATCCACAGTAGCCAGGTCTCCCATCTCCTTCCAGAGAGAGCCCTAGCCTTTCTTTTCCTTGCAATGTATCTACAGAAGTCTTCCTGTTATCCTTGATATTATTGGCCAGACTCAATTCTAACTGGGCCATGACTTCTCTAACCTTATCCCTGTCTTCCCATACTGTTTCACCCTATTTTTTCCAGGCCACCTGTCCTTTTTTCCACTTTCTGAAAACACCTTTTTTTCACTTTGACTTTGCTCAGCAGCTCCTTATTCATACATGTGGGCCTTCTGGCATTTTCATCCAGTATCTTGTTGGGAAGCATCACTTCTGAGTTTGAAGGAGGTGATCCTTGAAATTCAGCCAGCATTCTTGGGCCCTTGTGCGCTGGAGGGGTCTATCCTCAGGACTTTACTAAGTAGTTCCTTGAACAGGCCAAAATCTGCTCTCCTGAAGTCCAAGGCAATGTGCTTGCTGCATGCCCTCCTCACTACCTGAAGCTCTAAAACTCCACCATCTTGTGGTCCCTGCAGCCAAGGCTACCTTAGAGCACTAAATTCCCCATCAGCTCCTCCCTGTTCATGAGCACAAGATCCAGGATGACACCTGTCCATGTTGACTTCTCAGTCACTTATGTAAGGAAGCTGTCATTGACATGTTCAAGGAACCTCCAAAATTGCTTGTGCCCTGCCATGTTGTCTTTCCAACAGACATTGAGGTCATTGAAATCCCTTATGAGGACTAGGTCTTATGAGCATGAGGCCACTCCTATCTGCTATAGAGGGCTTCATCCACACCATCCTCCTGATCAGGTGGCCTGTAGCAGACTTCTACTATAACATTGCTTATCCCTGTCCTCCCCTCAATCTTTACCCACAAGCTTTCAGCTGACTGCTAATCATTTTGTGGGCAGAGTTCCATACTCTCCAGCTGGTCAATGACACAGAGGGCTACATTCCCTCTCAGAATGGCAGGATTGGGATGGGTAAGTGTCCTTCCTTGACAAATCCAGTTTAAAGCCCTCTTCACCAGTCTGGGAAGTCCCTGACCAAAGATACTTTTTCTCTTCTTTGTCAGATGGACCCCATCATCCAGGAAACCAGGCGTGCCACAGCAAGTCCCATGGTCTGAGTGACCAAAACCCTGACTATGGTACCATTTTTCTAATTTTTTGACCCGTCCAATTCAGTTGGCCATTTCAAGCCCCTCTCTTTTGACCTGAAGGATTGATGAAAAAACTACTTGAGCTCCAGAGCCCTTTACCATGTCTCCCAGGACTCTATAGTCCCCCCCAGACTGCTGCCAGCTGTATCACCAGCTCCCACATATGACATTAATAGTGGGTAATAATCAGTGGGTTTAACTAGGCTTGGCAGCTTCTCAGTGATATCCTTAATCCAGGCTCCCACAAAGCAACACATCTCACTCTGGAGTGGGTCAAGCCAAGAGATAAGTACCTCTGTGCCTCATAAAGTCACATATTACTATCACCCACTGACTTTTCTTGGTTGAATTAGTTGTTAATTTCGTTTTTAGTGGAGCAGGCTGGGCTGCCCCAGTTCACTTTGGGTTGAGTGTTGCCTCATTAGTTTGTACAGCTACAAAGCTAATAATCATTTGGTCTTTGAATCTAACAAGTTCCCTTAGCAATCTCACATTAGACAAAGAACAGAAAAACTGTAGAGACTTTTCAAACACATAATGAGTCACAGTAATCTGAACATGCTAGAGTTAATAAATAGCTGAAGAAAAATGGTTTCCTTTGGTACATTCTTGTTTTAGTTTCCTATGCAACAATAGCAGCATTCGCATTTTAACTGTCAAAAGTTACATTAGTAACAATGTACTTTCACTGTTTCTCCACCATTCACAAAAGAAAAACTCAGGAGTTTGAATTACATACCTCCTGTATACTCTTATTCTTCTCCATGATGGTAAGAGCAACAGCTGCACATTCAAGTGTAGACAGACAGGTGTTTGTTGGCTGTGTACGAATTACATATTGACTTGAATAATTGGTTTTTAGCTGCACCTGAAAAATAGCAAACTCTAGTAAAATAAACAGGTCAGTATAGCAAATAAGATACCTAATCTCTACACCAAGAAAAATGCATCCCCTTTCCCTCTGTGGTCACTTGCTTTCTTTCCTTTTTGCTGTTTTCTCTCCCAGTAGACAATGACCTTATGCTACTGTTAAGTGTAATACTGTAAAACATGTGAGTCACCATCAGAAACAAAAACTGTACATTTGCAAACTGTACAAACATGTAAAGGAAACAAATGTTTGCTAGCGGAAGACTAAATAAAATTCTAGCAACCAATTGCCATAGATAAGTTTTAAGAAAAATAAGATTATTCACTCATGCTTGTTTTATTTCACACTGTAAACATACAAGGATTCCCATGCAAAGCACACTAATTCTATATACCTTAGTTAATTATTTGTCAAGTTCTGTGAAAGACTTTTAGAAACTATATTTATCCATATAATGTACTAGGTCATTGATTAGGACTACTTGCTTACCTAAATCATGTTTGGAAATTATTTAATGGCTCTGCCTCAAATGAGAAACACTTTATACCATCTTGCAAGTTAAAGGTTTTCAAGAAAAAGAAATTTAATTCAACCACTATGTGGCCCGTTTTATCAGCCCCAAAAGCTTTTACTGAACTTACAAACTGTGGTATACACAGTGGTTGAAACACCATAGAATTTACACTATAAGACCTCATGTGAAAAATTAGGATATTAATCCTTTATTCCTAAGATTTCTATCTCCACGTATACAAAAAAATGTAATTTGCAAAGCAAGTAATGTTTTAGCAACATTCCTAACCAAAATTTCCCAGTTCCTTTTCTGAAAAAGTTGTAGTATATTAGAATAAACCCTGATGAATTCTTATAAAAAGTCCATTTTCTTTTTTTATCTCATCCCAAAAAATTGTCTTTTGATTCTGAAAAAAATGAGTGACTGATCCTCATAGTCATCATACAATTGCTCTCATTCTGCTTGCCAGAAGTTTTTCGCCATTCCTTACTTCATTCAATACTTTCCTCCTTCACTTTTCTCATTTTTCTTTTATTTGTAATGTTTCATTTTCCTTCATCTCTTTTACATTCCATTACCCATTCTTTAAAGTTTGAAGTATCTCATTTATAAAAAGAAAACTCCAAGCTGTGGAAGAAACATGAATAAGATCAAATTCCACTGCCTTACCTGATCCAAATGTAAATAGAAATTAAAGGTAAGAAAATAAAAAGAAGGCAACAAGAGAAGAGAAAAGGCATTCTGGAAAAGTAAGTTAGCTACAAAAGCTCAATCTATTCAAATACAGCAAAAGACAGGAAAATGTAGTCTTTATCAAGTACCTCCTTCAATTTGGTATTGAAAAAAAAAAAAAGAATGAATCGATATAGGAGACAACATGTGGTATTTGGACATAGTGTATGTAATGAAATGAAAAAGAAAATTATTCCTCAAGGTTTTCTTTGGCTTTATGCTTCTTCTCCTGGGATCATGTATAGATAGATCTTCATGATGACAGAGTAGGAAGGCTAGTTATTGGAAGAATACAGAAATCTATGCTGGAGGGAGGTTATAATTCCTATTTAGAAACTCAAGGTATCAAAACCCAGGGTAAACTGAGCCCAACATATCTCCAACATGTATCCTAAGCAGCAAAGCAGACATATACCTACACTTTTCCTCAACAGCCGACAGCCACATTCTTCATAGAATATGTCTACAGAGATTGAAACCACCTGATGGCACACTGGCTTCTCTTTGGACAGTGCCTTAAGGCTCTTTTTTTGTAGAAGCTAGGAATAGCTCTGCCTGTTGGTTTCTATACCTTATTTCTTGGCTTTCTATACCTTATTTCTTGGGTCTATGCTGAAAAATATTTAAGATAATCAGCATTCCAGAGAAAGAAAAATTATTCATCTCTGCAAGACAACTTCTATAAAGAAGAAAAACTGCCTGCCCTCTCTTACACACCGTGAAGCCGAAAAGTCTGTAAGTGCAGCTCTCAAACGATGGACCATGTATGGAAAGGCAACTTTCTAGTTCTAAAAGAAACAGCAGCAGCAACCAAAATTCCTTACTTTCTAGGAAGAAAGAGAAAGGATGGAAACAACTAATGCTCATCCATTTTTCAGAAAAATTACATATTCTCTGGGATGAAATTAAAATACTGCAGTGGTGGAGAGTAGAGGAAGAATACCTGATCAGGACAACTGCCTGGTACATTTTGTCTCTTTGGCTTCTTTCAGCATACACTGTACCCTAGTCTTTACTCCAGAGCAGCAGAGTATCTAAATAAGTGATCCTTAGCCACCTGAAATAGTGTCTGGGTAACTTTTGTTCATCACAAACTGGACAGACTCACCAAAGGTTCTATCTGAAACTAGGTATATTCACTGAATCAATAAAACACACAATGCTCTACCAACTCGAGAGCATAAACTGAATAGTAAGACAAAGGCAAAACAATACAGAAACCAGAACAAATTAGTATAGTTAATACATATTCCAGACATAAGAAGAATATCTTCTTGAAAAACAATGCCTAGATATATGAAATATTTACTGTTCTCAAACTTGACTGGATAGGAGGAGAACTTCTGTCACTTTCAGCTAACAGGTCTAATACTTGCCTAGCCTTTTGTGGAGTTATAATTTCAGGTACAGTACTGCAACAGTCTCACGCAAAGGACACAGGGATTAATTCTTTGTCTGTCAACTGCATATCTCAAATCCAGCTGAACAAGTTTAGTTCAGATTTATAGAAATGTTCACTCATAGTTAATTTAAGGAAAATTACATGGTTTAACTCTTAAATTAGACTTCAGAAACACAGAATAAGTATACATATATACCCTATTTAAGTGCATTTCAAAACAACAATATTTTACAAGCTTTTCTTCATAAAATAATAGATATCACAACACGACAATTCACCTTTTTTTAGTTTCAAAGTAATTTGCAGATCATATGTACACTTTGGAATAGTACATGTTTCTAACAAAATACAGCAATGTCAAGTTTAAAAAACATCAGCCAATCTAACACCACTCATCAAGAAAAAGAAAGAAGATGGAAACTATCTCAACCAATTCAAACTACACAGGAATTTAGATAAACTGAATGCAATTACTCACTGGAAATTAGCCAAGACATTGAAATTAGTATATCTATTCTCTATAAGTGTAAGTAAGTTTGGGGATTTAGTCTCTAAGCCATTAGGGGAATGAAGCTTTACATAAGATCAAAATTCATTTCTATCTGTAACTCAAGATCTGAGGTTTCCAAAAACCTGAATTACAGCAATTCTCACAGATTCTTACATTTATTTATTAAAACTGGATTACCTACCAATGCAACTCTTACTTAGCAAATGCTACAGCCTTTTAGCATTTTCAAAGGATTTGAACCACAGTAAAAAGAGCAACACTTCAGTGTTTCTCAGGACTGAGTTTTAGTTGGAGAGCCTGCTTTAGACATGCCCCAGGGAACTAAATGACCCAACTGATCCTGTTCAGATGTTCAAAACTGATGGAAGAAAAAGTGTTGTCTTGACGGGGTCAAAGACCTACTGTTTGAAATCTTAAAAATTTAAGTCAGCAAAGACAGGAAACTGATTTCTCCTATTATTTTATAAAACAGAATTGGAGCTCTTGCAGAAAGCTCTAAGTGCTCTCCTTATTCCCCTCCTTAATGTCAGCATACTTATCTTTCTACCTTTCCTATGCCAATTTCTTCATCATTAGTCTTACTAGCTTTACTCATCAAACAGAATCATTATGCAAGATACTATTTGGAAAATACTAAGAACCAAGAACTCAAAAAAGGCTATGAAGTTAGTACGCCTGTGTCATAGGCATACTCAGCAATTCTTGATTGTCCCGTTTTCAGCAATAACACAGGGATCTCAACACAGGCAGAGACACAACATATTCAACTGTGGCTTCTATGAAAAACCTAGTACTTAGGATCCCCTGTTTTTTACTTATCTTGATAGTGTCTTTTCAAAATCTGAATTCCTCTTTGAGAATTCATCTGCTCAACTCTAAGAATGAAGTAAGTACCATCTGTCCTCCTACTTAACACAGGCAGTAGTTATTGTTCATATGTTCTATTACTTTAGTAAGAATCTTTCAGATTTTTTTTAACATAGCTTGCCATCTTGTCCATTCTTCAAGAAACTAAGAGAAAAATTTCTTCTAAGGTAATCAAGAGGAAGAGTATTCTCTGTGTTCTATGGCACAAACAACCTCAGAGAGAAGATGGGTGTCAGGCCTGGAAAGATCTTTCACTCAGTATCAGCTGGCATAAGCACCTTTTACCTGTAAGCCACAACAATTTTCTGTATCTTACAGAAATTTCATGCAGTCAAGTAAAGTTACCTTTCTGCCAGAGAAGATAGCCTGAGTAAATTTAGTCTCAGCATGCTACTAAAATTTAAATCAAGAATATAAATAAGTTATTTTGTTCAAAATCTTGGCTTTAATTTAAAGTGACATCTTAAGAGCACTCTGTTTCTAAAATACTGGAGGGAATAACTGCCATGTAACTGTCACAAATGGACAGTCAGAAAAAGTATGTAGCTGTCACAAAACCCTCTGTCCACTTTGCATGACTGTAAAAAAGGAAATATAACTCCATTATTAAAAAGGGGAAAGCAGAAGACCCAGGGATCTGGAGACCAGTCAGTCTCATCTCTGCCAGCCAAGGCCATGGAGCAGATTTTCCTGAAAACTATGCTAAGCCACATGGAAAATAAAGTGGCGATTGGTGACAGCAAACATGGCTTTACAAAAGGGAAATTATCCCTGTTGAGCTTGTAAGGATGGTGCTACAGCATTGCTGGGTGTGGACAGAGCAACTGACATCATCTACCTGGACTTAATGTGAAGCATTTGACAGTGTCCCATGTGATATCCTTGTCTCTAAACTGGAGAGAACATAGATTTGAAGGATGGACCACTCGGTGGATAAAGAACTGACTGCACAGAGAGAGTTGGTGTCAATGGCTACTTGTCCACCTGAAGGACACACACATCCCCCTTTGTTGTGTATTTACAAGCACAAGAAGCACTGAGGGAGGTGGGGGGAAGGAAATAAACTCAAAGCCAAAAACAAACAGGAGGACCTACTAGCCTTAAAGAAAACAAAATAGATTGGTCTTAGTTAAAATAGATAACTGAAATAAAGTCCAAGTGAAGACAAGCTGTAGTGCTAATATAAAAGTAATAGTTCTAATTCTTGTAAAAGAAGGTAGCATGAGGCTGACTCAAATGTCCTATAAATTAAGAGCTGATTGACAGTGAAACTGCAAAGAAAGGAAAGTTCTCACAGCTAAGGCATTACATAGAATATAGGACTAGCTTAGTAATATCTGGAATATGTATTTTGCACATATAATTGTAATACCATGTATCTGTTTATAGTCTCAGGTTCTGAAACTGCATGCTTTCACCTGTAACTAAGAAACTAAATACATAAATACTGCCAATATGTTATAGAAAAATAATTATATTTAAGTGAAAGTCATATAGGGCATACCTGGCACTTCGTAAAATGACTATGCTTTTCCAGCTAATTTCCGTGCATTGCAATTTTTTTGTACTTAAAAAGGAAAAATAGACAAATTATTTCTTGTAATATCTCTCTTGCTCTGCTTACATTTAAAAAATTAATGTCAGCCAACAGTTCAATATTTTATGCAGCACTATTCTTTTAATAATTAATAAAACAGGAAAGTGCTGCAAGTAAATTCAGTCAGTGAGCAGAGTATGGATCTAGAGAATGGGGTCATGAAACGAAGGAAGAAAAATTAATTACGTGCATTGTCACAGCCATTTAACTTTAATTACCTGCAAATATCAGAAAATTGAAAAGGAAAATTAAATACCTTGGTGTCAAAATGTAGCATCAATGCAATGACACTGTTCTTTGGAATCCACTAATTACTTTTGCTTTCATTGATTTCTTTTTTCCCTATTATATTTGAATAGTAGTAGTAAGAACTTCCTTGGATGGGAGAAAAGCAGTGGAAGAAGCTCCTGAGAAGAATTTTGGCAAGGGCACAAGGGAATATGAAAGGAAAAACTAAAAGGAGAAAAAAGCTTTCAATTAATCTAGCTATTTGAAAGCAAACTCCACCAAAATGAAACATATTTCTAGTTTACCTTTTACAAAATGTTCATATATCATAAAAATTTCATCATGGCTACAGTGGCACAAAATCTGCAACTGATCCTGAGTCATTCCAGCAGCTGGATATTCAGACATTTTCAAAGAGTTTGACAGTAATTAAGAAAGAAATGGCAAAAAGAATAAAAACAAAGTTTCTACCCAAGAGTGAAAAATTCTGAGTGAGGTACTTCTGATGCCTCACAAATTACCTTTCAGTGACTATGAAAACGTCATTGTATTGAGAATAAATACATACTTATGATCAGAAAAAGGTCCAAAATGGGACAATGTCATTCAAATTAACCTAAATGTCAGAAGGACATACTGTTGTTGATTGCTCAGTGTCCCACCTCAACTGTCCATGCAATCTTGACCCAAAATAATTCCCAGTTCTCTCTTTCTGATCTCAGCCTTCTCAAACAGCAATTTCTACCAGTCCTTTGTTCTCTACAGTTCAAAAATTTTTTTTTTAATGTTTTGGTTGTAATGAGACCACAGCTAAAAACTGAACACATCAAATATTTTACAATATGTAACAGCTTTTGATGATTATGTTTATCTTGCAAGTCATTATAGGCAGGAGAGGATATGAGCTACTTACTCATTGAAAACAAGTTTTCTTGCTACATCAAAAAATTACACGATTGGGAAAAAAACCAACAGAACCCACAAAAAAAAAAAATTACTAGCAAAGCTCACAAAGATTTCTCTAATCTCAGGATAACTGGGCTGCCCTGTGGGATTATTAGTGAAATCACCAGTGTAACACACATTAGATAAAAACATGTTTAGAACAAGTCAGTGAAAATGAAATATTTTTATTTCAAGGTTGCACAGTTGAATGCATATCACTTTCTGAGATCCACGTAAATACAGTTTTCCCTGCTGCAATTGTTGTGGCTCTGTTCCTTGGGCTCTTATTTGTTCACATGCACTCCTTATCCAAAACCATACTTCTTTCCCTTCCAGAATTAAACTGGGCATTCTCATTTTATTTAGTTATTTAGTTCTATGGCAAAATTTGGTATTCACTCTATCTCATGCAAATTGGAAATTTAACAAATGAAAAAAGAGACAGGAAAGCATAAAGATAAAAGGGAGGCTAGAAGAGGACCGGAAAAAATGCACTTACTGCTTGGCATTTTTTATTATTTGGTCCTCACATAATCACCTCCTTAAGTCTCATAACAGTGGAGGATGAAAAGAGTGTATTTTAATCTGCAGTTCCTGAGATCACTGAATAGGGGATTCAATAAAAATCCAGAGAGCAAGTATCAGAAAAAGAATAAACTAAGATACAGCCAGATGACAATAGTGACTCTTGCTGTTCGCTTTTTCTTCCATTCCGGGTGGTTTCCGTGCGCAGGTGAATGAATGTTATTGTACTTCTAGTTCTATATTAATTGGAATCCTCTCTCAAGTGTCTGTACAACTTAAAATGTATAACACATATGTCTGTGAGCACTATCTGTATTAGAAGGAAGTTTTATCCTCCTCTAGAAGGAATTTATCTTAATGACAGATTACACTTTAGAAACGCTGCTTGTCCCAGCAAGACAATTCTACTGATTTTTGGACACACTTTCAGAAACAAATTGCTACCCTTTCTTTAATCCTCTAGGCTTGAAAATGGCAAATCTCCAAATATTTTTTTACAATCCAAATATACCAGAGGATTAGTTCACAACCCCTACTTTCTATTAAAATGCATAATACAACTATTCACATACCTTGAACTGTTGCAGTGTGTCTATCAACTCACTCACAACTTTATCTATCACGACTAGAAAAGTAACAGAATTAAATTCAGCTTTTGCTCATTTATGCATAGTCTATTTCATATTGATAATCCTGATACTGCTACAAGTTGAACTGCTGGCAGAAGACAAGTCAATGTCCTATACCTTTTGACACTTTTGTATTTTATCCCATCTGCCACAGAGTTTGCCTTAAACCAGATGGCACACTATGGGCTCCTGTCTAGCATTTAATTGTTCAGGGGAAGCCCATGGGTTTCTCCTTCCTAGTAACCCCAGCAGCATCACTTGAATTGAAAAGCAGGTGGATTTCTAAAGGAATAGGGGGGTTAACATTTGTTTTTCTTTTCTTTTAAATACAAAGAATGGTAAGGGGTTTTGAGCAGGCTTGTGTGAACAAAAATTTCTTACCTTGCTTTCCAAACTCCAAGAGCAGTTCCTTCCTTGCCTAATGCTGACACTGTGCTCAGTGAGGTGCTGAGAATAACTGGTTCAAACATCCCTTCAATGACTCCTACAGAGGAAGGATGAAAATGCTCTCCCACAGATGTCATCCCAAGGATGACAGCATTTCAAGCAAGTTGCTTGATAAGACTTACTCTCAGGCATCCCACACCATCTGTGAAGCCATGCTCACCCAGCATAGGCAACACAGAAGCCACAAACACAATCCAGTAAGTGCTACTCACTTTGCACAGCACTAAGTTTTGACATGAACAACAAGGTGAATTGGCAAAGAATTCTTAAAGCAGATGTTGATGTGATTGACTCTGGCGAAAGATCAAAACGCTGGAAACTCAGAGAGCAGTTTGTGTTGACAACTGCTCAGGCATATTACAAGATGGTCAGTGAACAACTGAAAAGAAACACAAATGCATGTTTCATAAATCTTTAATCTCACCATCTTTCAAACCATAACAAAAAGATTTGGGACAAATTTCTCAGAAACTAATAAGAAAAGCTCCTCCTGCCTGACGCAGGGCCAAAGTTCTCTTTCACTGACTGGAGTTCTAGATAGCATTTAACCTTGACATTTCAAATTTCTAAGGCCTTGTTTGAAGACAGCTCATCAACTATAAATGGTCAACAATGCTTTCAGTTAACCAGTTTATGAAGTCAAAGCCCACAGCTTCTTGCCATTGGTAACACCTTTTGTAAACCTTTCCTTAGAAGACAATTTTGAGGGATGTTTTTGGAGTACTATAGTATTTTAATTTAACAATAAATATTTTTAACCACCTGATCATACTATTTACAAATTGAAGCATGTTTAGCAAATTGTGCCTATCTTATGCATGGAGTAAGATCATTACAAAAAGGTCAGAGAGAAGAGAGTAAATAAACCCAGCAGGAACAACCCTTTGATAAATGCAGTGCTGAGTAAGAATATTTGTGTGGTACTTTGAAATTTTGCAGTTTATTGCCACAAACAAGTTAATAAATCACCCTGAAGGTTTTGGCTCAAAGCCATTACATTTACCTGCAAATATGTAACCTGTTTTAATAGCTCTCCTATTATGCATTTTACCACAGAATTCCTAAGATCTCATATAAATATGAACAACTGCCTGTAAAAAAAAGATTGAAGAAAGAAAGCATTTACCTCACCCATTAGCAGGTCACATTTTTTTCTAGTTCATTTCAAGCTCATCAAACTGGTTGAAAAAGAACACCTAAATTCAAATGGAAAAATGTGGGAAAATAAATTTAAGAAAATATTTAACTACTCTGTGAAAATTTTGCTAGGATACCTGAGCTAAAAGCCCATCATACATGGGAAGACAAATACCTCAGTTTTGTTTTGGTTTTCAAAGAATTATAATTTAGTTGGAAGGGACTTCTTAAAATCATTTAGTCCAACCTCACTTGTTTGGCCTTGTTGAACCTCTTGTGGTTCACACAGGTACACTCCTTGAGCTTCAGATGCTTCTGGATGGCATCCTGTCCTTCAGGAGTGTCAACTGCACCACTCATCTTCGTGTCATCTGGAGACTTGCTGAGGGTGCACTCAATCCCTCTGTGTATGTCATTAATCATGATATTAAATAATACTTGTCCCACTATAGACCCCTGAGGGCACCACTTGCCATGGACCTCTATTGAAACAATGAATCATTGACCATCACTCTCTGGATGTGACTATCCAAACAATTTCTCATCCATCAAAACAGTCCACCCATCAAATCCATCTCTCTCCAATTTACAGAAAAGGATGTTTTGGGGGACTCTTTTAAAAGCTTTACAGAGGTTCAGATAGATGACATCAGCAGCTCTTCCCTTGTCCACCGATGCAGTCTTTCCATTGTAGAAGGGTTTGAATGAGGTAATTTTTAAGCTCCTTTCCACCCAAACAGTCCTCTGGTTCTACAGTGTGGGAAAGAAATTTTTGTACAGAAGTCCTTGAATTAATCACAAAGGCAGTAAAGTACAAACAGTAAGATTAATAGTTGAGCAAGATAAAGAGACCACTCAGCTAGAATGGGGTTAGGTACAAATAAATGCTGGAGAGTGTATTACATTACATGTCATGGAAGTAAGTCTACAAAGACTACATGTTGACAGTCTCGTATGAAGTTAATCTATCATCCTACATGGTTATTACTACAAACAGAACATCAACTAATTGCAATCCCACTTCTAATTAACTTCAAAACAATTTCTGCACTGGACTGAAAAATACTTTTTTAATTTATAGTAAGGAAGTGTTTCAGGTGTATTTAGTGAAGAGATTTCAAAGCAGAAAATATCTCATCAAGAAGGGTATTGGTGAGGGGCATGCCAATTTAACAATTCCAAATCTGGTCCTGAATTTCAAATACTGTCTTCTGTGTAGATAAAGTCCACAACGTACATAGATAATTTAGTTAGACACTTGATTGCAGCCCTTAAATAAGACTACCTTTTTAAGTAAATACAAGAATTACTGTAAAATGTCCAAGTTCACTAGTGCAAGGACTGCAAAAAAGCCACTACCTACACTATTAGTTTCTTACATGGCTATGTAATAATTGTTCAATGGTACGAAAAAGGGTGTGGAATGAACTTTTAAAAAAAAGGACCAAATTTTTCTATCCTTTTTTTGCATGGTAAAATAGTAAGTAAAGTAAGTGTAACTGATTTGTCATCTGAATTAAAAAAAAAGCAAACTGTGTTCCTAATTTTTCTTCTTAAACACTGAGAGCTAACTTCAAAATTTCACTTCTAAAAGTAAAACACATCTAATTGTCCCCTTGATTCACAATAGATCCTGAAGAACTACCACTCTTTCAGAATGGCTGATAAGTATCAACAGCAGGAACTTTAGTGAAAAAAAAATCTGAAACAAAATAGCTTCTATAAAAGATTTTGGCCTTATGAACTTTCAGGTGGCAAGTTCAAAAAAAGTTTGCCTCAGCTTTCTCATAAGCTGAAGATAAAAGACTTTAATAAAATAAATAGTTATTCTAAAAATAAATTGGCACTGAGAGAGCTAGCAAAAGTGCTTGCACTGGGGTGGAAATCTGAAACTAAAAGAGGACTGTGATCAATTACAGAATCTGGAAAATTATAGAAGTGGTTTTTGAAGTCAAATAGTTCAGTAGTTAGGGGAGAAAAAAAAAAGACAGACCAAGTAACACAAAAGACCTTTAAAAAGGTTAAACAAAAAGAAAACCTGATTTAGAAAAGTCAGAAGTAGCTGCAGAGATGGGAATCAAAAAAGGAGAGAAATAACTTCCATTAGAAGTAGTTTACACCAAAAATGTATAAAGACAATGGCATAAAGAAGAGAGAAATAGAAAGTAATTTAGTGATTCTGCAGAAGAGAAATAAGCCCTACAGTACAGAAAATAGCACAAGAAAACAAAGATAAGCAACAGGCTGTCAATTTTAACAGGTTTTAATACTGAAGACGGTAACAAAACTTGTGTAAGCACGGCAAAATTACATAATTGGAGGCTCTTGGAAAAATTACTTCTTGTCTCTTTCTTGAGGACTGGACTTTACTGTTCTCATCATTAGTTGCCACTTCTTGTTTATACTCCCACCACCCACTCAAGACCCCATGAAATTTCAGGGCATGGGTGTCAATCTCCTCCTAGATCACTGTCCTCTGTGTTATTTCATCTTTTTACCCAATTTAGTTTAACTACTTCCTCTTTCGGGGGAAGGATAGAGGGATGGGGAAGCAGACTATTTATTCTGTAAAGTATGGGTTTACATCTGTTCTTAATGGGAAAAACAAAAACAAAACTCAAGACTAACAGCAGAAGACTACTGAAAAGTACACATAGAATTACTTCCTCCAAATGTTTTTCTAACCTCCAACAACCCAGGGACAGGCTGAAAATGAGACCCTGGCATATAACAAGATAATCCTTGATAAATTTTTCTTCCATGGTTTTGTCCAGTTACATTTTAAACTCTGAAAATATACAAATTCCAATGGTAAAAATGTCACTGCTTGATACATGTGTAAAGAACTACCTTTTTTTTCATCTGAATTTCTCATTACTTATTTTCTCTGATGTCTTTTATTTCATGTATTCATAAGTATAATCAACAATCAGCCCGTGTTTATCCTCTGTGTGTCAATTCTGCATTTACAGATCTTTATTGTGCTGGATCAGGTGTCTAAAGAACAGCTCACTGTGGGGTTTCTTCCACACAACCCATCTCATATTTTGGTAATTTACTGGCTTTCTTTGAAAAAACTTCTTCTAGTTGCTTGTGACTTTCTGTGCATTTTTTAATAGGAGGGCTTTGTCCCTGAAACAGAAGGCATGCATGCACTCAGGCAAGCAGAGGTATATCTCACATTAAACAGTTTTTCAACGCTCTTGGGCACTGAATTGAGGTTTTCATGGAACTTGTTATTATGACCAAAAAATCTCATTGCTGATGAGTGAAGTGAGTGCCCAGTTAAGAGTTGCAGGGTTTTTTTAAAAAACAAACAAACAAATAAAAAACAAAAACAAAAACCAAACAAAAAAACCACACCAAAAACAAAACACCTGCACACACACAAATTAGGATACCTTTTTTATATGCTTTCATTAACATTTATCTAGTGAAGTTCCTGTGCTATGTTAATGTCCAGTTACTAAGCTTCACAGACTTTGTACAACTCTTAACAGCTGGTTTTTCTCATTACCACTCTAAATAACTTAATGTTATGATGAAACTCTATCACTTAACTAGCAAATTTTCAGTTATTACTTCAGAATATGCTGAACAGCTGGCTCCACTGGTTTTTCTCTATAAATCATAAAATAAAATTACAATCACTATGAAACCAGACCAGTTACTGCTGCCTTGTCTAGCACGTTTCATATGAGACAGTGTTTCTTCTTATGACACATAGTTTTATTGAGGGTATTTGGTAAGGGCACCTGCTAAGAGGGACAGACCTCTGTACACCACTTCAATCAGATCGCTTCTGAACGAGTAAGTGGGTAAAGACCTTCAGTAAACTTGTGAGATACATCTCCTGTTTTCAACAGCTGCACCAAACTAGCCCAACAGTGCATATACATCCCTGGACCTCCTAATTCTATTCTTTATTGGATTTTCCATTAAGTTATTTGGTACAGGTATTAATGTACCTAATGGAGTGTAGAAAGATAAGCACAAAAACATCCAATAACATGCAGTACTTCAGGAATCATCAGGGACCGTGGTAATCTAGGACTGTGGAGCCGTTCAGACTTCCTGGTGTCCACACTTGTCTATGCTCTCCGTGTTGACTGGGTGAGATGGCAATGAGGCATGACTTTCCTCAGAAAGCTGATGGATCTAGAGCTGAAGATAAATTTTGCAGCCAAAAGATCATTCTGGGATACTTTATCCTTATTTCAAGAACATCCTTTGCAGCAAGTGTCCTGGAAGTTTAAAGGACTGGTAGCAATGACCTTGCCTCTTCAGAGCAGGATGGATGTCTTTACATGCAGACCATGTAGTCTTACACACGGGAGCTGAACATATCTTCTGGTAGAGATATTTTGTGTGCCAAGTATTGATAGGTGTACAGATCAACAAAATTATAATTACAATTTTAAATTACACGGCCCTCATTAAAAATGCTTCTACAGACACCCTGCTTTGCATCAGTTGAAATGATTTCTTACTATTGATGGTTGTTTTTCTCAAGGGTTACTGAAAATATATGCTCTCAACACTGATAAAAAACTCCAGCCTCCAAATTCTCTACATGTTCATTAAAATTACTGTATGGGCAGTGTTTGTCAAAACCTCTTAATAACAATCAAAGTCTATACATATTCATTCTCACAATTTCTGTGCTTCTGCCTTATATTCTCAAGATGGTTTTTGGAACTCTCACTTCTCTTTCAGGAGAAGAAATACACTAATAATTTTCAACTGTTAAAGCACAAGTTACAATAAGTCAGATTTACTGATGATTTCCTGATCTCAAAGCTACCTCTTATTTTTTAAAAGCTCTAGCAAGACTGCAGGCAGATCTGTTAAAAGTCACATCTGGAGCTCTTAGGAGGCTGGTCAGGAAAATACATTCCACCTCAGGGATAGAAGGGTCATGAGGGAGAGCGAGAAAGAGCAAGAGAGATCACAAGCGTAAGCTTAAGTTGGATATCAAAATATCAACTCATTTGAGGGATAGTACTTGAAACAGGACAAGCACACACTTCTACAAATGCTCATCACTACATAAGCAGATTTCAGCACACAGTGAATTGAACATTAAACCTCAAAGGTTAAAAATTTGCTGTAAGAAACCAGACTTCAGCTGATGATACCACTTTTCGTATAACAAAGGAAAACAAAACAGATGTGTCAGAAATTGTAAAGTTATGATGGGAAAAGAAAATGAGGTGTTGAATACATAGATAACAGCAATGCTGTGATGAATGCATAAACAGGATGATTTGTTGGCACAATACTGCTTACACTATCATGCCTATAAAGAAGCAGAGGAGTGCCTCATCAAAGAATTAGAGTCATAGTGAATATGAAACTACCCTCACATCCACAAGAAGGCACACCATTCAGTACAACGGTAAATTAAGCCAGAACAGAAACCTACACAATCTGTGCAAATAACATTACAAATGGCATAATATAACTTCATGAAAACTTTCTATAGTCTTAATTAAAAGATGTTTACAAAACATTTTGTCACTACAGAATGTCAAGGAATTACTGATTATTAGGTATAAATTTAAGCATAACAATGTAGGAAGAAAAAAGCAAAATAATTAACACTTTATGGCCCATTCCTCACTTTCTAAAATTTAATTTTTCTTGACTGTCAACTAGACTGATGTCAGCTTAAAAATAGAGCTTTCATGCATCATTCTACATTCACCTAAAACGATTTCTTGATACCTGAATACAAATTCTTCCCTATCCTCAAGATTCTCAAAATCTAACAGGATTTGACTGGGGTGGTGTAAGCTGTTCCAGAATCTGGGCAGGCACAGTCCCTTTGGCATCACCACAGCATTGTGGAGGTCCCAGTGCCACTGCTGCTCAGTCTTGCCTGGCACACGGACATGCTCCAAGCATCGTTCTTGATCCAAAACTCCCATCCCCTGGAGCTGCACGACCACTGCAGCATTCAGGGGACAGAGAGAGTTATTCTGCTCAAGAGGTGGAAAACAGAAGAATCCAGACTGCTGGCTTGACCAAACATTAACATGCTGTTAAGGATACAGTCCAAATGCCTCTTATACACTGATAGGCTTGGGCTATCAATCACCTCTCAAGAAAGTCTGTCCCAGTGTTTGATCACCCACTCAATAAAGAAATCCTTCCTGATGTTCAGTCAGAATGTCCCCTGGTGCAGCTCTTAGGCATTCCCACATGTCTCGTCACCAGATCTCAGGGAGAAGAAATCAGTACCTCTTTCTCCACATCCTCAACATCAGGAAGCTGCAGTGATGATGCCATCCCTCAGCCTCCTTTTCACCACATTAAACAACTACAAATTCCCAGTCTCTTCCCAGAGGACATACTTTCCATCCCTCTCACTGGCTTGGCCATCCTCCTTTGGAGGCATTCATGGACCTTCCTATCCTTCTCCAGTGGTGGGTCTCAGCACTGAGCACAGCATTCCAGCTGAGGCTGCACCAATGCTGAACATAGTGAGACAGTCCCCTCTCTTGACTGGCTGGCTACAACAGGGCTGATGCACTCCCAGGAAGCAGTTTGCCCTCATGGCTGCCTGGGAACACTCCTAACTGCTCTTGAGCCTGCTGCCAACCAGAATCTCCAGTTCCCTTTCTGCAGGGCTGTTCTGCAGCCACTCCTCTCCCTGTTGAGACCTGTTCCAGGTGCTAGTCTCTTCCAGCTGGTTCAATTTCATGCCACTGATGACTATCCAGTGTTCTAATCTATCCAGATCCCTCTGCCATGCCTCTTGTCAACGGCAAGAGACATCAACAGCATGAGACATGAGAGTCAACAGCACCTCCCAGTTTGGTGTCATCAGTAACAGTGCTAATAAAGCGTTCAACTCCTGAATCTAGATCATGGATCACTGAACAGCACAGGAGTGAATACTGAGCCCTCAGGAACACCTCTGGTGACCATTCACCAGCCAAACACAGCCCATTCACTAAAACCCTCTCAGTCCTGCTGTTCAGTCAGCTCTTCACCCAGCACACCATGAATTCACTCATCCCACAGCTGAGCAACTTGTACAGAAGGGTGCTGTGAGGGACACTATCAAAAGATCACTAGAAGCCAGAAAAAACCACATCCACTTCATTCCCTTCATCTACTTCAGTGGGTGACCTTACCCTGCAGGGGATCAAATTGGTTAAATGGGACTTTCCCCTTCTGACCTCAATGTTGACTGTGCCTGATGATTGAGTTGTCCTTTAAATGCCTTTCAATGGTCCCAGCCTACTCTTCTCCATCATTTTTCCAGGTGCTGAGCTCAGAGTCACAGTTCCGTGGGCTACTGGGTCTTTCCTCATACCTTTCTTGTAAACTGGGTAACATGGCCCAGCTTCCAGTCCGTGGAGGGTTCCCTAGACTTCTCAGACCTTTGGTAGCTGATGGAGAGAAATCCTGCCCTAACATCCCCCCAGCCCCTTCACTGTTCTAGGGTGAAACTCATCAGGCCCCATGGACTCATTCTGACAGAGTTGGTCTCTGACAAGTTCAGTGTCTGAACAAATGTGAAACCACTGTTCTCATACTCATGGTACTCTCATTCAGGGGACAAGGCAGTCCAAGGTCTATCAGTATTATTAAAGACTGTGGCAAAAATCACAGAATCATAGAATATTCTGAATGGGAAGGGACCCATCAGGATCATCAAGTATAATTCCTGGCCCTGCACAGGGACATCCAAGGATCACATTATGTGCCTGAGAACATTGTCCAAATGTTTCTTGAATTCTGGCAGCCTTGCTGCTGTGACGACTTCCCCAGGGAGCCTGTTCCAGTGCTCAGTCACTCTCAGGGTGAAAAACCTTTTCCTGATATTCAATCTAAACCTCTCCCAACTCAGTTTCATGTCATTTCCTTAACTGTCACTGCCTATGAGAGCAAAGAGATCAGTACCTGACCTTCCTCTTCTCCTCACAAGGAAGATGTAACTGCAATGACATCTCCCCTCAGTCTCCTCTCCTCCAGGCTGGACAGACCAAGTGGCCTCAGCTGCTCCGCATATGGCTTTTCCTTGAGGCCCTTCACCATCTTTGTTGCCCTCATTTGAACACCCTCTAGGAGCTTTATGTGTTCTTACCTTGTGGCACCTAAAACTACCACAATATTCAAAGTGAGGCAAACCAGTGCAGAGCAGAACAGAACAATTACCTCCCTTGACCAGCTGGTGACGCTTGGCCTGATGCCCTCCAGGACATGGTTGGCCCTCCTGGCTGCCAGGACACTGCTGACCCATATCCAACTTGCTATTGACCAGGACCCTCAGGTCCCTTTCCACGGCACTGCTCTCCAGCATCTTATTCCCCGAACTGTACAAACGTCCAAGGTTGCCCATCTCAGGTGCAGAATCCAGCACTTGCCCTTGTTGAACTTCATATGGTTGGGGATCGCTCAGTCCTCTGTTTGCTGAAGTCTCCCTGCAGGGCCCCCCTGCCTTTGAAGGAGCTGATAGCTCCTCCCAGTTTTGAGGATGGAGATCTGCAGAACCCCACTAGTGACAGATCACTAGGCTTGATATCACTCCATTCACTATTGCTCTCTGTGCTCAACCCGTGTGCCAACTGCTCACCCACCACATGATGTGTTTATCCAGTTGGGTGCTGCAGATTTTGTCCAGAGATAACTACTGAAGACTTTGCTGAAGTCCAAAACGATTACTTGAATTGGCTTTCCTAGATTAACTAGGTGGGTTACCATGCTGTAGAAGGAAAACAGGCTTGAGAAGCAGGACATTCCCTTTATGGAGCTATGCTGGCTGTGAGCAATGACTGCATTGGCCTTTGGGTGTTTTTCAGTACCTTCCAAAATGATGTTTTCCATAATTTTATTGGGTACTGAAGTGAGACTGGCAGGCCTGTTGTTTCTGGGGTCCTTCTTCTTGCCCTTCTTGAAAATCAGGAAAATGTCTGTGAGCTTCCAGTCACCTGAGGCCACTCCAGATTCCCAAGACTACTCAAAAATCATTGAGAGACACTTTGTGATGACATCAGCAGATTTTTGAGGATTCTGGGNTCCTAGATTAACTAGGTGGGTTACCATGCTGTAGAAGGAAAACAGGCTTGAGAAGCAGGACATTCCCTTTATGGAGCTATGCTGGCTGTGAGCAATGACTGCATTGGCCTTTGGGTGTTTTTCAGTACCTTCCAAAATGATGTTTTCCATAATTTTATTGGGTACTGAAGTGAGACTGGCAGGCCTGTTGTTTCTGGGGTCCTTCTTCTTGCCCTTCTTGAAAATCAGGAAAATGTCTGTGAGCTTCCAGTCACCTGAGGCCACTCCAGATTCCCAAGACTACTCAAAAATCATTGAGAGACACTTTGTGATGACATCAGCAGATTTTTGAGGATTCTGGGATGAATTGCCTTAGGCCCCATAGATTTGTAGGGACCCAGCTGGAGCAGCAGATCCTGTACAAACTGAGGGTTGACTGGGAGTCATCACTCTCAAAGCTATGGCTCTCCACCTCAGGGAACTGGGACCCCCTTGGTCTATCATACATATCGAAGACAGCGTTAAACATCTCTGCCTTGTCTCTGTCCCTGCTTTTGAGCATCCTCATCTTGCAACAGGACAATGTTATTTCTACACTGCCTTTTGCCATTAATATATTTGAAAAAACCTTTTTACTGTCTCTGGCAGTTCTGACCAGCTTCATCTCCAATTCAACTCTGGCCACACAAATTTTCTCCCTACAGTGGCAGCTGCACCTTTTGTACATTGCAACTGATCTTTCTTTCACTGGACGTACACCTTCATCCATACATGCATTAAATGTCTCACTTTTTCTTTAGTCCTATTTGTCAGGAGGTCATTGCCAACAAGCATCACTCCAATGTTTTCTTTAGACCTCCTCTTGCTATTAATTTCCTTAAACAGCCCTTCTTGCTGTAAGAATTCCTATGAGGAGTGGATGAGGTAGTTGGGGCTGTATAGCCTTGAAAACAAGAAGCTCAGTGGAGAACTTAACACTCTAGACAACAACTTGAAGAGAGCTTCGGTGGGTTGGGGATTAGCCTCTTCTCCCAGGCAACTAGTGATAGGACAAGGAGAAACAGCCTCAAATTGCAGCAAGGAAGGTTCAGGTTGGATATTAGGAAAAATTCAGTCACTGAAATAGGTGAGGAGCCACCATCCCTGGCAGTGTTGAAAAAATAAGTAGACTTGGCACTTCATGATATGGTTTAATGGGCATAGCAATATAATTCAGAGATTAAACTTGATGATCTTAGAGGTCATTTCCAGCCAAAATGATTCCATGGTACTATGATCTCCCACAAGTCCTTCTCCATTCCAAACCAGCAAGTCTAGAAGGGCACATTTCCTATCCAGCTCCCTGAGCAGCTGCAACAAGAAGTTGTCTCCCACAAACTTCAGGAACTTCTTAAACCTGCTTGTCACAGCAAGATGGTGAGTCAGAGTAGATGAGTGCTTGCAGGACTCACAGACATGGCCTCACAGAAAGAAGCACCATGCCCCTGGGACAAGGACAGACCTTCAGAGTCCATCACAAGCAACAAACGCACTCAACAAACAAAGGCTGCAAATCCTTAATCTTAAAGATGACCAGCGTCCCCTACACTGGTCACAGGCTCCATGCAAAGCCCTTCAAAGTCTCAGAACAACCACGTCATTCCTCAGGTCCTTTTGTGTTTAGCCCTGGAACCCAGCTTTGCCTTCAATGCCACAGCAAGATAACTCCAAGAGCAGGGAAGGAGGGAGCTGCAGGCAGGGACACTCCTCCCCTGATGTGGCTGCACTTTGAGCAGTCACAAGACCAGCAAGAGGGGCAAAAAGTAAGAAGAAAGAAATCATCACAGTGGACAGAAAGTGGCTCTTCATCTCTTTTATTCCCCATTTCTCATCCCTCCCCGGGGCCAACATAGGTAACAGTCAACAGTGTATCACTTTCCAATATTTTTAAGGTATGGATGTTTATTTTCTACAACTATCCACCATAAGCAGGATGATTTTCACTGGTTCCTTAAGAAAAGAAAATTGTATCAGGTGATAGAAATAATACATTCAGGTTTTGGATAGCAGATTCCTGGATTTACTACAGCGGCCCACATAAATAAAACTGATTTATGTATTACCTACTTCTATTAAAAAAGTAAGTACTTGGGATAGATTCCCTACTTTTTATATATGTGGCTGTCAGTAGGTTAAGTTTTTCATTAATTTTTTTTCAATGAAGAAGTAAAAGGCCAAATGTGGGGTTTTTAGCCACTTGTGCTCGCTATGCCATGATTATCACCTCATAACCAGAAGCAACTCCACCCACAGTGGTCTGTGATTGCTGCATAAAATACACTACCATACTCAACAGTGCCAACCATGCCTGCTGTGCAAAACAGCCAGTTCTTCCTTCAAACTAATTGCATCATCTCCCAGTTAACTGAATACCTTCTCTGTATCACCTCTGCAACAACAGCTGTTGCCAGAAAGCCTGCAGTGCATGCTGTAATGCTTGCGGGCTCTTCCTCAGTTGTGGTGATGTAAACACGCTGGTATAATGTGCTTCTCCAGAAGTTTGTGGAATACGATATGTAATCAAAGTAATCATATTAAAAACGGTATTGAAGTCACCTTAATCCCAATGTCTCATAAGTTTCTGCTATAAAGTTTGTCCAAGCTCATGCTTGTAAAAATTTCAAACAGTAAGAATGACTCTCGGCATAAATTTGTATCTTTCTGATAAGGTTAAATAGTTTAGATTCATAAATATATTTCCTCTGGGGCTTTGTGGAAAAGTTCAATTGAAATTTCTACAAATATTTTTTTTCAAAGAAAAAAATGCTGCTGACTGAGCCGCAAATTAAAAGAGCTTTTAGTGAAGATCTCGAGATTTTAATACTAATTTACAACCAAGTTTATTAATATCCTACAGTATTTTTAAAATCATTCAACATATCAGTTTGTATTACTGAAAACCAACAAAGCTGTGAAGGAACACAATTAAATGTTTCTTTCAATGCCCCAAATGTATTGTGTCTTTGTAGTATATCTTGCAATTAAGAACTGCTAATCTCTTCATTACTAAAATAGCTCTTCTCTACTTCCAGAATATTGATTCAAAGCTCAAATCACCATTTGTTGAACAATTTTCGTTTATTTTTAAATCACAGCTAATGCCTGCAGGAATCACATCCTCTTTTCCCTTAATATCCCCTCTACTTTGGTATTGTCATATCCATCTTATCCTCTTTCTCAGGGCAAAGCCTGCCTTCTTAAATTCCAAATATAATGCTGTTCTGCTCATTCTCATCTCACAAAACTGTGTTATCAACCCAAAGTTTCATGACATAATCAACAAACACTCTATTCAAACAAAGAACCATTTACAGAG
Source organism: Serilophus lunatus (assembly GCA_013399895.1). NCBI lineage: Eukaryota > Metazoa > Chordata > Aves > Passeriformes > Eurylaimidae > Serilophus > Serilophus lunatus. The sequence goes on from VXBA01000263.1 coordinate 140,868, forward strand.
TATTTAAATAGGAACTATAATACAGAAAACAAGAAATAATAAAAATCCAGAAAAACCCTACAGTGTTGGCTACAGCGTCTAGCTCAATGAGAAAGATGAAACACTGTCACAGGGTGTACAAAATTCAGTCCATAAGTATGTTGGTGTTTGCTTGTAGGTAGTTTTACCGTAACATCTGCCACCTGATTGCTTATTTTAACTATTCAGAAGTTATAGTGGATGGCACAAGTACCTTTAGTTCATTTCAGCACAAAATGACCAAACTCGGTGTAATACACAGTTCTGCACACAGCACATAAACGTAGCCTTTGCACTGCTCCACATGCAGATGGTGTCTTCACTGAGCATTACCTGCAGCTATAGCACAAGTTCTGACTTAGCCCGGGACAGCATAAATAAAGCTAAAATAACAATCAAACCACTAAATACAGCCTTTAAACTTGATCTAAGACACTAAAGACAGTCAGGTTACACTTCACTATGGGAAAACTTTTTTTTTTTTTTCCTGCAGGAAGCTATTTCTGCATTTGGGAATTCAACAATGTCATTAAAACAGCCCCAAGTGACTCAAATAACATCAAGTATCAACTACCATATAAAAAAAAAAAATCAAACCAAATATTGATTTTAGCTCTGGTATATTTAGTAACAACCATCATCCCTCATAGTTTAAAAAAAATACTTTTATTAATACTTCGAGAGTCACTCTGTTTTTCATTTTCACTAAGAATTTAAACCCTTTAAAACAAGAGTTGCAATGCAATTCCAACAGAAAAGATTAGAGAGAACAGAATACTCTTTTCCTTAGAAAAAGATCAGATAAAACATACAGTGTTAATTAATTACTGCAACTGATAAACAGAGAATTAAAGCATTCACAAAGAAGCAAATCTCCTAACAATGTTTCTGATATTCCTGCTGTTTGCTCACATTTTCCCCAAGAGCTTTAAGTATGATGCTTTGCATCACTGTTTCATAAATCAATGTCTCTGAACTTTCTCAGAAAACAAGTCTGTGACTCACCCAGTGACAAACTATACCTGATATTTCACTTCTGCAAAGTCTTGAACCCTCAACAGAGGTTTACACTGCAGGGAGTGGCGGTACACTGCACTATGTCAACAATTTCCATCCACAAGACAGATTCTCAGGGCTGCCACAGTTAAATGTTTTTATACATGTTCATTGGGTTATAGATTAACATTGTTATATCTAATGTTGTTTGTAGAGCTAAGAAATTTTGTACAAAACAGAATGTTTTAAAATCCAAGAAACAGTTACGGGCAAATGAAGTGTCTGTAACATCACATGTAGATATGATTTATATCTAATCTTTCCTATTGTAGGAATATGTTTGTTTGTAAACAGGAAATGCTTTTTCATTTCCTGTAGTACACAAAAACATTTTAATATCCTGGTGAAATCTAATATAATAGTAAAGTAAATCTAAAGTCATAAACTAGGTTTTATAAGGTTTTTTAAACTAGTTTTTATTTATGTATTTAACAGTTGTATTACATAAGGTTTCATGCACCATAATCAATACTACTGCTCACTTCTCCAAGAGTTTTTTGGTGCAGTATCTTACTTTCCTTTCATTACATTATTTTTAATTTTTTATCACTTTAAAATCTTTTTCACTTCCATTCTGCATTAGGCAGGATTTAGTAATTTTAAAAGCATCATTTGTATGAAGGATGATTCATAGCTTTGCTGTCCACTATCTTAATAAAATAAACATTTTGATAGCCTCAGGGATACTAAATATATTTTATGCTACACTACAAATCCTAAAAATATTTTAGGTGGGTCAAATGCCAAAATACTGATGGTTTTAGACATATCCTTTTGACTTTCAGAAAAATGCTCAGACCAGATGAGCATTTATATAGCTAGGTTCATCCACGTAGTACTTAACAGCATAGGTTTAAGCAACTGTTTTACTGGGATCACCACCACACATACAACTGAGGCGCAAAGATTGCTACTCACATTTATATAAGAGAGTAGTTTAAACCAATTGCTTCACAACTGTCTCAAGGACACAGGCATAATCAGGATAAAGCCCTCTCAAGTGTAACACAGCTACAATTTTAGGACTCAAGTGTCAACACTTGAAAATGGAATTAAACACTGGAGTCTCTTCAAATTTGATGGGTGCATCACCTTCAATATTTGACTACTATCTCATCTAGTTCTGCAGTGCTTTTTGTCTTTTCTCCATGGTGAAAAGAAGGCTCTGGGGGATTTCATCACAGTATCCCAGTACCTAAAGGGCACCTACAAAGAGAAGAGAGGTTCTCCACAAAGAGACCATGAAAAGGACAAGCAGCAGCCGGCACAAGTTGCAGTGGGAGCAGTTTCATCTCAACATAAACTTTTTTTACAGTGAAAACAATCAATCAGTGGAACAACCTCCCAAGAGAGATGACGGAGTACCCATCACTGGACAAAGCGCTGTATAATCTCATTTAGGCTTCCCTTCCCATAAAAGGGTGAAGCAGATGATCCTTTGAGGTCACTTCCAACCCAGGCCATTCTATAGTTCTGCAATTCTGGTCCCAGAGGCCTTTGCAGGGGATCCCGTGTAAAAGAAAAAAACTGTACCATAAGGATACAGTGCCACGTGGAGAACAGATGTAGTTAATAAAAAAATACATAAGAAAAAGTCTGAAAAGATAATAGTAAACTCTTAAACGTATGGCAAGGCCTGAGCATTAGAGACCTGGCAGTTTTCAGAATCTCCATGTACCTGTGCTCTGAAAAAATATGAAGCAATGATGAAGAGATTTTTTTTTTCCATTAGTACAACTCTTGGTAATGTCCCTGAATGAAAATATCAAAAAATTAGACCTTGGACAGCTGTAATCCTAGTCTTATGGAAATACTTAAGAAATAAATACAAAATTATTGCTAATACAAACCAGTGGACAGTGTTCGCCAAACATTTGCCAAGAAAGAAAGTTTTTTAATATGGTGCAGACCACACATGGGGGAAGAGTGTGACATCTTCGTAAGAGGCTACAAAATTCTACTTCCACCGTTCCTATTACTGCAATGCAAAATACTTATGCATAGGAAACGAAATGTGTATTTCAATCAAGAAATGCTTATTTCAATCTGTATGTTCTAACATCTTAGACAACACGCTAAAATTTTCTACACAAATTGGTTTTCAAATTTGCAGAACAATGATTTGCTATGAAGTTAGATATGATAACTCAGGACAAACTAAAACAAATTTCAAGTGAGAAAGTGAAAACCCTCAGTATTTACAAGCATCTTTCTTACAGTCTTACAGATTGCTTTACACAATTGTTCAGGCTGTCATTCTCTTATCAGCTGGTTACAGTCTTACAAAACCACTCCCTTCTTGTTGATCAGAAGCGAGCACCTATTAGCCAAAAATAAAATATCTATTTTACATATTGTAACTCACCTGCTTGGGAAGACGGAAGAGAGAATTTTTGTAAAATATATCCTTAGCTTGACTCCATGTTCCATCAATGATAATCATAACAGATGGACTAGAAGACAACTCTGCAACTTCTTCCAAATTGGTTGCTTCAGCTCCAGGATACAAAATTAGAGTATTGGGATTTCTGCATACACGTGCTAATTCAGGATACCTTCAATACATAGAAACAAAATAACTATTGAAAGTTTTCAGGCAAACACATACTTTCAGATGCTCTAAGAGTTCCCTCTCATTTTCTCCAAATAAAGACTACATTACATGTCTTGAATTCATTTCAGCAGTATCATCACAGTCTTCAGAATCGCCTCAATCAGAAAGCACAAAGAAATACAATGCAAGGATGAACTGTCTGAAGCATGTGGCACAGAATAAGAAATTAATTCTGCATAGTACCTCAGAGAAGAGTGATACGCAGTTGAAATACTGTGAAATACTGTTCTAAAGTGAAAATGGAGGCCAATACAGTTTAAATGTATCAGAATGAGATTAACAATAGCCAGCATACAAAGTAGGCTGTTCATGCTACATCAAGATCCACTAGGTGCAAGATCATGGACATGGACAGCAGCATGCTGGAAGTATGTAAATTCACACAGAGAAATTCTTAATGACACTTTTAGCACTGGACTTTTTAAGCCCAAGAGCTGGACATGTGCACAACTTCTCCAAAAACCAAGTAAGAATCTCTAATGTTGGGGAAGGTTAGGGAACAAAGAAATGGCTGATAATGGATATTGAGTTGGTATATACAAATCTGCACTCCATTGTCACTCTCCGGGTAAACATTTGAAAACCCAATTTGCTGAGTGTTAGTTGTAGGCAGGATTGCAGTATCTATAACATTGAGACCTTGAGATTAAGACTCATTCAGAACCATACAGGAAGTATAGGAAATGAAAGTGGAATAGAATTCAGTGTACCAATAAGCCCAGACATTGTATTCCATTATTTCACTGCCAGCTCCCTCTCTCCAGCAAACAGTCCAGATTGATTCAACACTGGTTCATTACTGTCAACTTTATTTGCTAAAACCAAACAAAATAAAGCAAAAAAGTAACAGTCTTTCTTTCCAAAATGAACAGGAAAAGAATTGGAAATAGAGACGGGAAATCTATAAGGTAACTCTGGGGCAAACAGGAGTACATTGAAACTTCTCTGCCACTACTTTTTTTTAAACCTTACTTACATTATGGTAATTTGGTATCACTTTAACCATGAATATTGCTATGCAAGCAAGGGGTCATCTCCTTACAGGCTAATTAGCACTCAAGGTTAAATCTAGAAAACTGGTCATTCTTTTCATATGTTTTTATTGAGAACTCAACTCCTCAAAGAGTAAAGTATTCTAATTCTGGGATAGAAGAGATTTTAAATCATGAACAGTCTCAGAAAATAAAAAATTTAATAAAATAATGAATTCTTAAAATTAATCTTAAGCCATTTTGATTATGAAGCATCAAAAGTTCATATTACAAAGATTACAACTGAAGTTTTAGTCTTAAAATACACATAAACCCATAGTTTAAGAACTAATGATGCCATAAGAACTTGTAACGCTGTACAGATTAGTAGGAATTGCTGTTACCTTCAACAAGTTTACTATCTGTCGACTTAATCCTAGAGCAACATTCAATACATAAAGAGCTATTTAGTGCTCTCTCCTTTCACAGGACAAGGTTCTCAGAAAGACAAGGCTGTGCAACTCCTTTTAGTTTATAGTTCACACTAGCATTAGTAGCTTTATTAAAATATGTGTCTTGCATTCAAAAAATACACTTGTTCTTTCTGTATTACAACAGCACAGGAGGAATGAGTTAAACATAAACACTTAATGAGTTGCTTAAAAATACTTGTTTGTATAAAATAAGTTCCAAAAAGTGTTTATATATCCATATATTTTTGTATGGATACACTGCAGGTTTTGCATTTGCTGGGTTTTAAAGCTTTGCTTCCTCTTAGTTTGTTGCTGATGCGTAGTGCAATTTGACTTTTTGTTCTCACAGAGTACCACCCTTAAGAATTTATTCCCCCAAACATTTTTTATGTACATCTTTCAGTTTCATTTAATTAGATCTGTGAAAGAAATGAAAAATCTCAGTAAAATACAGAATTTTTATTTGGTAAATAAAAGATAATTTTCCACAGGAGCTGCCCAGTCAGAAACATTCTTTTCTTCTGCTTTTTTGCCATCTTATGGCATATAGTAATACACAGTTTAGTAACGTTTGTGACTTTGAACAGGGCAAGACTGCAGCATGGCTGCCATCGAGACACGTAGCTGTGGCAGTGCCAGTGAGGAATGAGAGAGATACAGAATGAGACAGCCACAGACAGATGAGTACGTATACAGAACATCTCTGCAAATCAGTCTGCCCACTAGTTTATCACAACCCAGACTAAGGAACATTTCAGCCAAAAAAGTTCCCCCTTTATTTTTATCTCTTCTCACCTGTGTTCTGAACATTGACATTTCCTGTCACTTCTGAAAGTTCATCTCCAGCATAAATGTGGCCAATAGCAGCGAGAAAGTGAAGAGCAGCGTGGTTGCAGGTCAGCATGGGAGACTACTTTAAATCTTACCTCTTACTCCATATCTTAGTCCTAAATCCTTACATACTGCTTTTGTAGAAGCCTTTCATAGTTGTGAAAAGCATTACTAGCTTCAGGGAATTAATGGGGACTTTAATTTTATCTTACATTTCAGCCAGAACAGTGTTATTTAGTAAGTGTTATTTAATAAGCTAATTTAATAACTACCTTTTTCCCTAGTAAATGTTAAAATATTCACTTTCTCACCCCCCACCCAATTTAGTCCTTTGGGCTTTCTGCTGTGCCCCTTTACCATGCCCAGCCTTGACATCACCTGTGACTTGTCTGCTGCTATTGGCCACATTTATGCACGAGGTGAGCTTGGCCTCACCAGTGCTAAGTACAGCGGAAAAATCAGTTCCCTGCTCCTGCTGGCCGCACCATTGCTAATGCAGGCCAGGATGCCATTGGCCTTCTTGGCCACCAGAGCACACTGCTGGCTCATGTTGAGTTGGCTGTCGACCAGTACCCCCAGGTCCCTTTCCACCTGGGCACTGTCCAGCCACACTGTCCCCAGCTTGTAATGTTGCAGGGGGTTTTGTGGCCAAAATGCAGGACTCGGCACTTAGACTTATTGAATTTCATCTTATTGGATACTGCCCAGCTATCCAACCGATCCAGGTCTCTCTGAAGAGCCCTCCTTCCTTCCAATAGATCGACACAACCTCCCAGCTTAGTGTCGTCCGCAAATTTACTGATGAAGGACTCAATACCCACATCCATGTCATCAATAAAAATATTGAATAACATTGGTACTAGCACAGACCCCTGAGGGATACCACTGGTGACTGGCTGCCAGCTGGATGCAGCACCGTTCACCATCACTCTCTGGGCCCGACCATCCAGCCAGTTCCTAACCCAGCAAAGAGTGCTCCTGTCCAAGCCGCCAGTTGCCAGCTTTTCCAGGAGTATGTTGTGGAAGACAGTATCAAAGGCCTTGCTGAAGTCTAAACAGACAACATCCACAGCCTTAGCCACATCCACCAGGTGGGTCACCTGGTCATGAAAAAAAAATTACTGTTTCTCTAAAAAAGTTGCACGTTTTGCTTCAAGGAATTAAATGCACCTGTTTCTCATTTGTAATGGGCTAATGCAATTAATTTCACTGTTAACACAAAGCATTCACAGCAAATTATTTTCAATTAAAACAAAGAGAATAAATTACCAATGCCGAGCAACTTATACTTTTTACTCAGCGTGAAAAAAACCAAACAATTCGGTGCAAATTTTGGCACTGATTCACAAAGCTGTTGCTGAAACAGGCCCAGAGGCATAATCTTGCTAATTCAGACCTCCACAGTGATCTTACACAGCTGGTAAAGCACAGCTGCTGGTCACTACATTCACTTGCTCAGTTCCTTCCCTCCAAGAAGCAACAGTAGACATTTGAAAACAAAAATCCCATAATATGAAGTCTTTCTCTTCTGCCACTGTGAAGCATAATCTTTAAGAACAGAAACACTTAGTGGTCTTTTCCAAACTTGTTAATTCTGTGATTAGCATAAGAACCACAGAATTGTTTACATTGGAAAGGCCCTCAAAGACTATCAAGTCCAATTAGACACACTACCAAGTCTACCACTAAACCATATCCCCAAGCTCCATATGTACAGGAGTTTTAAATACACCTAGGGATGGTGATTTAACCACTTCCTGGGCAGCGTGTCCCACTGCCTGACTGTCTTTTGGTGAAGAAATTTTTCTAATAATACCCAATCTAAACCGCTCACTAAAGCACAACTTAAGGCCATTTTCTCTTGTTCTGTCTGCTACTTGTTACCTGGGAGAAGTAACAAATACCCACCTCACTACAACCTCCTTTCAGGTAGTTGTAAAGAGTATGAAGGTCTCCCATTCAAGTTCATGTCACGGTTTTGGTAGAGTGCAAGCTTCAAGCGTGTTTCCTGTGGACACGCCCAGAAGTGAGCTGCAACCCATGGAAAGCACACACACTTGAAGGAGAGGAAAAGTGTGAGAAGCGAGGAGTGGCAGTGAGAAACTGTCATGGACTGCCTGCAAAGCTGAAGGTTGTAATATTCAAATTAATAATACCCAGCCAGAATACTATCCAAATTATATTGAGATAACTATGCTATGGTAGAGTTTCAGATATAAAACAAGACATGTTCAGTTAGCCAGCGTTAACTACTGTCATCCACAGAACCAACAGAAGCTGTGATAGGCTGATGATCTCTGCTTGAATCTAGCCATTGTTGGCTGAGATAAGGAAAAAAAACAGGTGCAAATTTTGTTTGATACATATGACACCAAAGCACACAACAAAACTTACAAGAAGGTTACTTGAATAAATAATTTTAAATTATTTGCTAAGTGGCATGACCCAAGTAGTTGCTACTTGATACAGTAAGAATTTTTCTTTCTGAACAAGCACTGGAAATACCTACTGTATATAATTACCATAAAAAACCTTTAAAAAATAAACAGAAATAAGATATATTTTATCAATTCAAAAGTGTAGTTGCATATTTTTTCGAGTGTCCCAATTAACTTCTGATCTAAACTACTGAACTAAAGCAGAACTTGCAACTATACTGAGATATCATAGAATATTTTGAGTTGGAATGGATCCACAAGGATCATGAAGTCCAATTTCTTGTCTTGCACAGGACACCCCAAGAATTACACCATGTGCATGAGAGCACTGTTCAAAAGCTTCTGGAACCTTTCTTCTGATATCTAACCTAGACTACCTCTAACTCAGTTTCATGCCACTTCCCAATTCCTGTCGCTGGTCATGAGAGCAAAGAGATCAGTGTCTGCCCCTCCTTTTCCCCTCACAAGGAAGTTGTAACTGCAGTGATGTCTCCCCCTCAGTCTCCTCTTCCCCAGGCTGAACAGACCAAATAACCTCAGCTGCTCTCATGCAGCTTCTCCTCAAGGCCCTTTACCATGCTTGTTGCCCTCTTTGGACACTCTCTAAGCGCTTAATATCTCTCTTATATTGTGGTGCTCAAAACTGCCACAGTATTCAAGATGAGGCCGCACCAGTTCAGAGCAGAGCAGGAGAATCCCCTCCCTCGACCAGCTGGTGATATTTTGCCTGATGCCCCCCAGGACATGGTTGGCCCTCCCGGCTGCCAGGGCACTGCTGACTCAAATTCAATCTGCCATTGACCAAGACCTCCAGGTCTTTCCACGGCACTGCCTTCCAGCATCTCATTCCCCAGTCTCAACCAACATCCAGGGTTGCCACACCTCAGGTGCAGAACCTGATTCCAGACAGCAATGCAGATAAATTTATAAGTAGAAATGAAGTAATACGAATGTATTTAAATTATTTTGAGGCTGAGATGTTGCACAAGCAGTTCTGGACTAAATAGGATCCTTTAGGTTAAAGAAATATCTCTGGATTCGGATTTCAAGAAGCTTTAATATTGTAATCATCATTTCTAAAAAAAAATCGAAGATTTCCTCGAAGCAGACTGTGTTGACAGTATTCCAACCTGTGCATATCTGTTTGAAAAACTGCTTCATTTCCAGGTTTAACAGGAAGACAGTGCAGTTTCCCTACAGCCTGAAACTTTATAGATAATTATTAGAGTTATTATCATAGAAGACTAAAAGAAAAGCAAAAGCAATGTATTACTGAAGTTTCCTAATTAATATACAGGCAGCACAAAAGCGTGGAACCACCATTCCAAATTACCTTCCAATATTTTTGTTTGCTGAATTCTACAGAAAGTTTTCTCCAAGGACTAAAGTCAATCTTAGAATTAATTTCTTTCCTAAGTATTTATGATTTTTATTTGCTTTATGGAAAATATATATAGTAAAATTTCACTGGCATTTCTACCAAGAGCTGGTTTCTAAGACAGCTTCATCTAATGAAGATTAAAGATGCTACACAGAAGAGCAAGATTTTCCAAGGTCTCAGAATATTAGAAAAAAAAATTAAAGAAGTCTGAAAGTCACAATTTCTTATAATTAATTTTAAGAAAGCAGAAAGAGTTTGAAAAAATACATTCACTAAGAGTTTTTCACAACAGGGCTCCCTTCTCAATTTCCCACACTTGACTAAAAACTATTAGTTTTATTTCAGTGACACCAAATGTTTAGTCAGATACAAAAAATCAAAAAAGAATCAAACAGAATAGTAAGACAAACCTAGTGCCAGGTAAGGACAGAACTGCAAACAGCTAAGAGTTTGAGAGTAACCACCTGAACCTTCCAAGAACACAAAACTGACACAGTAGAAACTACAGTCTAGAGGAAGGATATCAAGTTTCTGACTACCTTTGAAATCAGAAGGTTGTATAAAGTGATCTTACGCACTTGAAATAAATACTACGAACACTGTTGGCTGTTAATAAAGCCACTGAAAAAGATATCTCTATAATTTACAGAAAAACTAGAAAACACACAGGCAATCCTGCTCACCTGTCTTCACTAAAACGTCGACCAACCAAAATTTTACATTTGTCTGAAGGGAGACAGGCTGCTAGCAAAGGTACCGTCCTTAACACTCGACTTTCCTGTAAAAAAAGAAAAGTTACTTTTGAATAAAATCATGAAAAACTTCTATGAATTTTAAAATTTTCATTTCCTATCAAATGCTTCTAACTACAGATACAGAAAAAAATCTGACCACATGGCAGGAAAAAAAAAATCTACAAGAAAAAATACCCAGTCTTGATGCTTCAAATTGTTACTCTTAACGAACCCATGATGATCAGCCTTAATTTTAAGTAGGCTATCAGTATCAAAAATAGTAACAAAACTTCACAGAAAAATAAACAACAAGCAAAAAACAGCATTAACATTAATGTAACATTTTGGGAAGCTAATGTCTCCATACCAGAAAACCAGGAGAGGATACATTTTCTACAAACAGATGCTAAAAATAAAAGCACAGGGTGTATCAGACCAGAGAGTGTGAAATGCAAACATCTCCACTGTACTGTCACTTCATTCCACAGTAATCAGGAGAATGACACCTACGCTGTCATAAATCCTCCAACTCATGCCTTTCTGGCTGTGTTGACCAGGCACATGTCTAATCTTCATCCCAGAGATGAGGAAGGTGACCACACTTGGGTGGGAAGCAAGGGCTCTTGAGATCTCAAAGAGCATCGAAAAGAGTTCTGTTGAAGCAGGACTTCAGAAAGTGGAGGAAGAGTGAAATAATAAACAGCTGAAGAAAGCCATCTACTCATTAAACTAAGCAATGTATTTCTGTGCTGTGTTTAACACAGCTGGGAACAAACATTTGGCTTGACAAGAACTAGAGCAAATTTAGCTTCACGTTGCGGGATGTCAATTTTTGTTTTCCATCAGGGTGGAAGCATAGTTTGAGCTTGCATTTAATGAAGACAGCAAGCCAGTAAGCAAGTTTCAGTTTCTTTATTTATCATAAGATGAACAGAGGGAGCTTATTAGCTGAATCTAGCAGGAGGCAAGACACTAGATGACAGGTGAGGATTATGAAAGCCCTAAAACCAGTAAAAGCAACGAGTTCTTACAATACTGTCAGCCTGAAAGTCTCATGATTCAGATAATGAAAATCCAAATATCAGTCCCTAAACTATGGGATTAATTAATGAAAACCCAGGGGTCTTTGGGTCTGCCTTTTGATTTCAGAGTTACATCTCAGCAAAATAGAATTTGTGAACATGTGAGGTGCTGATTAACTCACTCTGGGCAGATGTTACTTTCCGCAACTATCAACATGCAGCTGCCTGCACTCTCACATTGTCTCACTACCAAATGGCTGTTGAAATAGTTTTGTGAAGGCTTTTATTACTGTTGTCTAAAACATTCATTAGTTTAGCTATTTCTGGTCCTTATCTACTGATCCTCTATAAATAAAACACCATGGAGTTGAATTAATAAGTTGTCCTGCTACATTCACCACCATTTCTCATGGAAACAGCAGTGTAACATCTCCTAGAGACAGACGAAGATCAAAGTACCTCTGGAGTGAAGTGCCAGCCACTGGGAGAAATATCATTTAAACTGCCATCAATTTATTCCTCCTCAGAAAAAACAGTATGATTTGTCTTTATTTCATCAGAATTAAGTAACACTCCAATTCACTAGTCAGAAGCCTCCCTTTTTAAGAATGTAAGAAGGGGCAATAAAAAAACTGGAAGAAAATCAATTAAGAGTAGTCATCAGTCAAAAGAAAGTTATTCAACTGTTCCCTCCAATGTCGTATCATTACTTCAGAATTACCTTTCATATCAAATAAATATATTCTCTTACCAGTATAGAAAATGGAATTTTACAATCTAAAAACAATATTCATCCATAGGAAGACAAAACATACAATGCAAAGCTGAAGGGATTTGAGAACAAAAGCTTAATAAAAGCTAAGTCAAACTAACACCAAAAAGGCTTCATTTGTTTATAAGAAAAAATTGTATTTAACTATATATAATGTATTTATTCTCATACCAGCAATTTTCCATTTACTAGTTTGAAAGAGAGCAGTTACTCTCTCCTTTGTTCTTCTCAGTGTTCTAATAGTGATTTGCACCTCTTCGCTTTTTCATTATTTGACTACTGAAGTACATAAATAGATACAGGACTGGAGGACTTATGTAGTGGGCTGACCTTGGCTGGCCTCCAGGTGCCCACCAGCTGCTCTACCACTCCCCCTTCTCAGCAGGACAGGGGGGAGAAAATAATAAGAAAATTAACTCATGGGTCAAAAAGGCCATGGGTGGAAGAAAGGCAGCATAAAAATATGTTATCCTCCATTTCCAACAAGCAGGCAAAGTCCAGCCACTTCCTGGGAAGTAGGGTCTCAGCACATGTAGCTGTTCCTACAGAAGAAAAATGCTCTAGTAACAAACACCATTCCTCATCCCCCCACCCACTCAATTGACTTTGGTCATATGGGACAGAATACCCCTCTGATCAGCCCGGGTCAGCTGTTCTGGCTTTGTCCCCTCCCAATCCTTTGCACACCTCCAGGCTACTGGCCTTTGTGGGCAGTGTTGGAGGAACAGCCCTGATGCTGTGGGAGCACTACCCAGCAGTAGTCTGAACACTGACGGCACAGTACTGCGGGGGCTGCCATGTGGAATGTTAACTCCATTTAAGCAAGACTCAAAGGAACTTACTTTTTGGTGTTCCTTTTCTTATCTGTGAATTTGTGGTAATTTTGGTTACCACAGTATTACCCATCTATAATGAACAGGACAGCTCAAACTAATAAAATTATTTATTAAAGCCAGGAAATAAATATTTTCTCCATTTCTGTTTCTGAATGGTTAAGACAAGCAGTAAGAATTTCCCTCTTAACATGTGATTCTTGCTGATCAATAAAGAATACTATACAGCAGAAATATTATAATTAGTAATTGCAAGCTAATTACTGGCATTATATCAATATACAAAATCATTAAATATACACAATCTAAATTTTTTATCAGATGCTTAAAAAGGGAAGTTCTTACATTTACAAAAAGAAAGAAGGTGGGCAATGAAAACAACTTAAAAAGATACCCTCTGCCATGCCTTAGGGGTTCTATCCTGACTTGTATCTATCACTCAGGTCTCGAAAAGTACATAATGGCCTACACTCTACTAGGAATTACTCCAAAAATTATCAAAGGCAAAGGTAATACAAAAGTATACAGGATTTGTACACACAACTATGCCACTGACCTGTCCTATGGATCATAAGAATAGACATGAAAAATGACAGAATTATTTATTTTTGCATATATATATATTCACATTTATCTGTACGAAAAGAAGAAAAATAAGCAAATAACTCCTTCACCTCTGCAGTAGTCCTGCTGGGTTTCTGTAGAGTTCTGGTGAGCAATGGTAAAATAACAGTGATCTGAAAACAAGTATTTACCCCTTGACATGAAATGTTGAATTATCTCTGGATTCCTTCACAAATAAAGATCTAATTAATTCATGTACTTATTCTGTAAGTAATTCCTCACTTGTGATCCACTGTTCAGTAAGTGATAACTCTGTCTTTCACAATACCTGATACTTGTATAGGACTATCTGGCAGCATGGCCTCTGCAAAATATGAATGTTGAGATGGAGTCACATTAATCAGAGCACAGGAGATGTTGCTCCTGAATTTGTACTCTACTACCTTGCCTGACTACAAGTCTCAATAGCATCATTTTACTGTAACTGAAGATTACTTCACTGCACTGCAGACTTCCAAAGCCAAGAAATAATGAAGCACATGGAGGATGACAGTTGGGACTGATGTGCAATAGTGGATTCACCATGTGGTTTGTTTAATGAGGTATTTCTGAAATGGACTTCTGCATTCAATTTTAACAGACAACTGTTGTGATTATTGATTAATAAAAACTGTAGATGGCCTTTCAGCTTTTTTTTGCAGTGTAGATGGACACAGCAAAGATACATGAAATATAAAAAAAAGTCTGCCAACTTTTTCTAATACTTTCCACAGTGAGTAGGAAATTCAACACAACACAAATGCCCCTTCCAAGTCTCCGGTACATTTTTAAACCTTTTTTTTTTCTCCTCGCAAGGGACTTTGGCATGTATTTTTGAATATTTTTGAAATATGAAGTAACACAGAAAAATATTCATATTATAAGCAGTCAATTAAAAATACAGTTTTCCCATTTAGGGTCCAAATATGTCATGGCTTCTGCTTTGTTTCCCTATGAGACAAGACCTTTTTAAAACTTGCTTTTTTGTATTCTGCTTAAGTTCCTTCAGGCAAAGACTCTTTGTATGTTAATTAAGCTGCTGTATAATGTCAAGAAAACAGCAGGAGCATGAGCATACAGGTTCCTGAGCTTCAGAGTCTAATCTGTACACCTATCATCTAGGTGACAGGTGTAGTACAATTTCTAAAACCTTATGATCCATCTCCACGGTCTACTCTTAACAGACAAGAAAAACATTAATATATATTCTCCTATTGGTAAATAAAAACATAGTGTTGTGAGATTGGATAAACAGCTACAGTCATCATTAAGATGAATTGCTTAATTCATATCTTTAACAAAACATTATCACCAATGAAAGACCAACTATTATAGTCAAAATACATTCCTCCCTGGATCAACTCTAAGCACATCTGTATGTTCACAGAATGACAAAATATGCTGAGTTGGAAGGGACTCAACAAGATCTTCAAGTCCAACTCCTGGCCCCACACAGGACCCCCCAAGAATCACATCATTTGCCTTTATGTGATTTAATCTAAGTTAATGTTACTAATTTTTACAATTTGTACCAAGGTAAGTAGATTTCAGATTCTAGTAGGACTACTCAGATAAAATGGGATTTCTTACATGCATGAATTGCAGAAATAGCCGTTCAGAAGAACTGAACGAAAAATATAGTAACTCAGCTGAACTGGCATTCAAACCTCACATTTATAAATAAAAATCTTTACATGATGGTGGTTTTGGCTTGGACAGAATGCATGTTTTCCCAGTAGCTGGTACAGTGCTGTGTGTAGGATTCAAGATGAGAACAATCTTGATAGCAACAACCAGAATACCATATAAAAGTAGTGTTTACCCTAAGCCAAGGACTTCTTAGAGTCTCATGCTCTGCCAGTGAGGATGTGCACAAGAAATTTTGAGGGACCACATCCATGTCAGATGACTTGAACTAGCCAAAGGGACGTTCCAATATATGCCCAATACAGAAACTGAGGAAGGCCCACAACTGCCAATTGCTGTTCAGGGTCGGGCTGGGCAGCAGTCAGCAGGTGGTGAGCATTGTATTGTGCATCACTTGTCTTTCTTTATCTCTCCCTGCTTTTTACTGAAATCATTACTGTTATTATTATCATTAATATTATCAGTACTACCATATACTACTTTGTGTCAATTATTAAACTGTTCTTATCTCAACCCATGAATTTTACCTTTTTTTCCCCAATTCTCCTCCCCATTCCATTTGGCACAGGAGAAAGTAAGCGAGTGCTGCATGGTTACTTGGCTGATGGCTGGGATTGAAGCACGACAGTGATGACAGCACAGCTTTTTCCTCCTGCCTGCTATTTGCTGCATTAAAACTCTAGCTGAACTCCCAATGATTATCACAGCCTTACTCACCTCTGCTGGATGCTGAATTATATACAAGCAGGTGGATACCTTTAGCGGATGTACAGGCAGGAATGGACACAAACACACCTTCTGAGGACGGCTACATGGCAAAAAGGAGTGAGAGAACAACAAAAGCAATCAGCAATCCGTGAAAGATGATATAAACACATTACATGAACACACACTGCATCCCAAAAGGCACACCAAGAACTTCCCCTTACAACACTGTACCGAATCTGATGTAATTTTCTGCTTGAAATTCCTTGCATTTCTAAAAATAAAGATGCAAGGCTTTCATTGAAACAGCATTCTGAGAAGTGTTCAGACCATTCCTGTGGGCTGTGTAGGGTTAAAGCACTCTAAAAATCCTTTTGTCATCTTCAAGATGAGCAGCTTACTAGTATCTATACTCTTATCAGAGAAGTCTGTTACTGTTTTTGAACGAGTTGATTTCAACACTGTGATAAACTATTATAATAGAACACATGACATTTATAATTTGTATTTTATAATAGATTAAAATAAAACTTTTTAGAAGTATCCCCACATGAAACATCAGACATGTCATATTTCAAGTTTTTATATTTCCATCTATGCTGAAATATTTAATAGACACATCGGGACTTTTCCATTTTCATACTATCAGGAACTTCTAAGTCTGTAAAAAAAAAATATTTAAAATTCTTTGATGTACTGCATGAAGCTGTTGGAGTGACCAGCTGAAGAACTGTATCTAAAGAAATCAAATACTGCTTGGTATGAAACTGATACACTGAATGATCAAGAATAAATAGAAGCAAGAATTAAGAATTCTTGAATTAAAAATTAAGAATTACGTTTGAAGTTATAAAGTAATTGAAGTTGTTACTCCAGAAAAACACACATACATGCACATGTGTAGGCGCACTGGCTACTTGCATATATTATTCAATAACTCAGAGAAATGAAGGATTTCTTTAACTGTGAAGTTATGGCCCCTATTCAGCAATTAAAATCATACCAACCCTGCAAACAAGGCTCTCTGACCTTAACAAATACAAAGACAGTATTTTCAGCACAGTGATACGGACTTAGAGCACAATTTCACCTGCATCCTGCTTGTAAACTTTATTGGTAACAGTTTAGATGTTAGTGACACATGAGAGACAGTAATCAATCAATCACTGCAGCGGATGTGATTCATAGAAGTGAATTTGGAAGACAAGTTCAGATTAAATTCATGATGAGCCTAACTGACACTGAACTTGCTTGGCCACAAGAGCACACACTCACACAAGTGTACTAAGTACATGCTACAATAATCCAAGCCAACTGTTCCCTAGCCAAACATCAGCATTAAACAGTAAATGGCTGCATTATAAAAAGGCAGCAACTACAGATAAATTCCTCTTCATCAATTGACAGGCTGTGTTAATTTAAATCCCCTATTTCTAGCTGCAGGTAGTGAGGCATGGAGGCTATTCCCTTCTCCATAGGGTATACAGCTAAAGGTTATCCAACACCAGCCTAAAAACAAAGTGAGGGGAGGAATGCAAGACAAGGAATTGGTATTGATCAAAATAAAAACAGAATAGTAATAGAAAAAATATTTCAAAATATTTAGACTAGAAGGCCCACAGACAAGAAATCAGCCTAATGACAAACTGGAAATTACTTGGATATATCCTTCTGCTATACTATTCCAGTGGGGCATGTACATCTTTCCTTCACACTCCTAGTGCTGGCATTTTTATGTTGCTAATTCTGAACAATTCTGGCACATTCTGTTGCATAAGGCCAGGCTTCGGACCTAGAATTAAGCACCCAAAAATGTTACTGTTCAATGGGCTACTCAAGGGACCTTCACTATGAAAGAACTGAAACCAACTTCATGTTCAGACCTGGTGGGTTGTTCTTCAGCGCTGCACCATAACCTTTTCCCCAAATTTTCTCACATGCAAGCAATTTGAACAGAAATTTCTGAAAACAGTTTTGTTAACAACCTGGAAGCAGCAACTACAACAGAGGCTGTTTGTCACTGGAATCGTAATTTTTAAGTAAAGTTCTTTTTGATCATCAGATTTACCAAAACTCAGTTTTCTACCAAGTGTGATTCCTTGGTTTCTCCTCAGTAGCTGGTTTCACTAGCAAGAGAAGTTTTTTAAGTTCTCCCCATTATGTCATTTTATGCTGAGGAGATACTAATGCATGAAAATCTACTACACAAAGCTGTTCCAAAACAGTTAGCTGGTGACTTCAGTCCACTGCCCATGAGTTCTCATAAACAGAGAAAGAGAGCTTCAAGTGATTTCTGACCTCAGGGTGTTTAATGACAACAAATTTCACTAGATACAACATACTCTCAAATCTCTCTGACATTTAGATTTTCCACACCCGTTTGGATTTTTCACAGGTAGTTTTTTAAGATTTCTTAAACTCAGGGCGGGAGAAAGGGAAGAAAAAGGAAAAAAAAAAAAGGAAAAAAAGAAGAAAAAATCCCCAATCAACCAAAAAACTCCCACAAACACAAAACAACAGCAACAACCACCCAAACAAAACACCCAAAACAAAAATGAAGAAAATCCAAAAAATCGAACAAAAAACTAAGCAAACAAAACCAACAAACAAACCCCCACAAAGAGAAAAAAGGAAATTATCTGGAAAGCAAGCATTTTCAAATATTTGCAGATTAAACTCTTCCTGTAATCTAGGAAGCAGAGCACAGACTATGACAAGTAAAATACTTTCAAATATAATTTAATTACTTACATATGCATATATATCACTTAACTTTAAGCACCCAATTAGATACCTAATTATGTTCAATGCACACTTTTACAACTCCATCCCAGGGGCACTAGACTTATTTCTGTAATTTCACTTTGGAACCTAACGATTTATTGTGCTGAGACAAAAAAAAAAACAAACAACCAAACATTATTCCTACATGAAACTGACATTAGCAGCCTCCATCTGTTGAACAGGAAGCCCTGCAGAAAAAAAGAAGTTCTGTTCCACCATCACAAAAGCCGTCTTTGCTTTGAGAAAGGCCACCTAGGCAGAAAAGGCTTTTTTGTTTGTTTGTTTAAAGATTCTGTTACTGTCTCGCCCTACATACACAGCTGATGTTACAGAAGAGCAAGAGCAGCACCAGGAACTTACTTAATGCTGAACATCAGTTTCTCCCATTTCTAGAAATCAAAATAGCTATCAGCTCTAGGCAGGAACAGCAGCATTCAGAATATTAAGGAAAAGGTTTGTGGATAGGGATTAGCATTTGAAGGAGGATAATTTTTATAGTAATTAACATAAGTATTAATATAATTTTATTCACCTTTATGCAATTCCAGCGCAGCTCAAAGCTACCCAGTGGGTTCTTAATTGTTTTTCAACACAGCATTTCTAGTTTAAAAATTTCAGACACAGTAACCTGTCAC
Organism: Serilophus lunatus; assembly: GCA_013399895.1. Lineage (NCBI taxonomy): Eukaryota > Metazoa > Chordata > Aves > Passeriformes > Eurylaimidae > Serilophus > Serilophus lunatus. Next base: position 160,385 of record VXBA01000263.1, read on the forward strand.
AATGGCAGAATTAAAAAGGAAAAAAAATCAATCCATGTCTTACTAAAGTCCTCCACATGCAAAAGACAGCCATGCACATGCACTGACTTCTCACAGCCTTCTTTCCATTATTCTTATCTAAATTAATGATGTTCAGAATAACATAGTTTATCTTCCCAGCAGAACTTAATCTCGAGAGTGGACTGTGCTGTGGTGTCAGGTTTACAGTGATTACTAGTTTCTGGGCAGAGATACTCTTTTTAAAAGTGAGTTTGGAAAATAGTGAGCTAATTCTGAAACTCTTTCCAAGTCTCTGTATTATTTTCCTGTAAATATCTCCCCACTTCCTCCAGAACTACTTTTTACCTTGTTACATGTCCAAAGAGGCATCACTCTGGGAATGCAAATGAGTGTAGTCTTACACCCATATTCAGAAAATTAGAGATGGTCATTTAAAGACTTAAAACCATAGTAAACAAAGACTAACAAAGTTATGACTTTATTTGTAGACATTTCTCCGGAAACACATAGAGGTTGAGTGTGCCAAACACATGTTCTAGAAACAATGCCTCCAATATTAAAATAAAGAAGAAGCCCGATGTTTTTAAACTACTAACACTTGTAGCAACATTTTCATGTTCCAACACATACTGCCAAGATCAGGCCTCAGACTCTGTATTTTCAACAAAACATCCCCACCAAAACAGGAATGGCTGCTTCAAGTAAATTAGATTTCTCTACTGTTTTCATCAAAACATCAAGGGTCAAAGCCCACCTGGGAAGTCTGGAGAAAAGCTGCAAAATTACCATATGTTTGTTTTATACTAATGCTTTGTGTTTTATACTGACATAAGTCCATTACACACATGCATTAAAACAACATAAAAGCTGTGTAGGAAGTTTAAAAGGAGAAGCCCATATATTTTATAAAATTTGAGAACAAATGTTTTTTGCTAGTTTTATGTAAGAGGGCAAACACTAACAAAAAACTGTTTTAAGATTACATTTTGCATCCTCCGCCTTAGCGATTACAGCTACAGCAAGAACACAAAAGAATGAGTGGATGAAGTTAAACACAGATAAATGCATTTAGGAAGAAGTAATTCTAACCCAACCTTCAGGAAAAAAACATAGTCTAAGGTTTACATGACATAACATTTGAGAGTGTGAACTCAAAATAAACAATTCTGTGAAAATAGTTTAATGCCTGGCAGTTCTCAAAAGTGAAGATCAGATGTTAAGTGTTACTAGGAAAGGATGAAATAATTAAACATGGAATATTATTATTGTACTGCATAAATCTCTAGTTTGCACGCTGAGTGCTTGAGAAGCCAGCTCTAAAACATGAAGAGTAACTCCTCGTGATATCAGCACTATTAAGGTTTCTTCTAGGCTTATTTTGAACATTCTTACACAAGCAAAACCTTCAAGCCTTAGTTTTAATGGTCTTTCCTGAGAAAAATCAGGCATAGAAAATTATTCTGACTTTATCATGTTCGTTTCCTTTCTTTTCCCTGGTATCTTTCAAAAGACTTTGGAACTCACTGGTCACAAGGCAGAAAAATGTAACATTAAATTCTTGCAAATTTCATTAAGAGCCAACAGTCACATAAAAGCACAGTACCAGAAGCACAGGTGGAAAGAAAATAAAGAACAATCAACAGAGAACTTCCTTTTGCACTTAGTTATCTGTACAGCACCAGTCCTCTGGCAAAGAAAAAAGGAAAAAAAAAAAAAAAAGGCATATTGATAAAATTTTCCTTCCCGCAAAAAGGTATGAATAAATAAAATGGGTACATGGGTTTGTTTTGCTATTTTAGGTTTTTTTAACATGCAACCAGGGAATTTAATGGAACATACTCCAATTTCCTGAGAAAAACACACATTCAAAATGGTAAGAATTTAACACAAATCACAGTGAAAATTTTCTGCTCAAAAAAAAAAAGATAACATATAACAGGAAAAAACTTGTTTCCATGCTACCTGACAATATGAACCAACTACTTTGCAGACAAAGGGCCTTTAGGCATAAAGAGGCAACTATTTAAAGAAGCTTTACAGTTATCCTGCGTAACATAATTTCCACCATAATTAGGGACAGCAACTTCAAGCAATCTAATACAGAAACAAAGTAACTCAACTGATCAGAAATATAGAATACTTGTTCTAACTCATACAAAAAGTTCTACTACAGCTCTCATGGTGTCATAGAAGAGCTATGGAGTCATTTGGTAGCTCTACATTTGGCAGATCATTTTCCAATACACAGAGAATGTGAACTGTGCTAATGAGTTAGAGGCACAGAGCTTGAAGGTCAGGACTCTGTATACCATCATATCAATATCAGCTTCTTCCTTTCATTGCTCCAGAATGACAGGCAGAAACAAAAAGCATCCTCTTAGAAAAATGCATTTAGGGCATTACCAGACTGGATCAACAGGGCAATGGCCCAAGTTGGAAGGGATTTTCATGATTATCTCATTCCAAACTCCTTACCATGGGCAGAGACATTATCCAGTAGATCGGGTTGCTCAAAGTCCCATCCTAGCCTGGAACACTTCCAGGGATGGATCATCCAGTTTCTCCAGAACAACTGTTCCAGTATCTCACCGCCCTTACAGTGAAGAATGGCTTCCTCATATCTAATTTAAACCTACTCTCTTTCAGTTTAAAGACACTGCCCCTTTTACAAGTCAAACCTGCAATGTATTCTGCTATGAGTTCCAAAACTTTTCTATCTAGTTCCAGGAAAAGCCACTGCAGCACTAAAATATTAACATCATTATAATAAACCAGGTTAGGTTCAGCATTTTGTACCAGAAGACAATCAAGGCAGCATCACAAATTTCTAAACCAATGTGATGACAAAACTGAGCAATATATACAGGTTTACCCCTGTATTCACCAGTTTCATTTCCAGGGGACTTTCCTTATAGTTGTTTGATATAAGATAACAATTGTTCTTTTTGACACAGGGGCAACGCAGCAACCTTGGTCACAGTGCAAAGAGGCATGCTATACAACAGAGACATCAAAAAGCAATACAGTCTTTCTAGAAAAAACTGCCTTATTCCACTGGAACTATCAGGGGCAATGGGAGAAGGCAATGAGAATGGGTCAGAGATGTCAGAAATGCGGTACAGAAATATGTCCCAAAAGGAGAGGGAGATAGAGCCATCCCTCTCCCTCTCAACAAGGCACATACTACTAGTAAGCACCTAAGACACCACAGAACTATCCTAGCATTCAGATTCCCTTGCCACCAGCTCTCAGCAGTTCATCCCTTGACCTTTTTTCCACTCTACTCTCAGCATTATGGCCTCCTGACCAAAACCCTAATTATGTTTTCCATCATAATCAACCAAAATGTCTCTTTCAATTTGAAAATGGTTATTTTCTCGTAAATTTGAAATAATATTGGGCCTTTGCTGAGAGCACTGGACTTTGGAAAACACAAAGAATAAGGCAGTTAATCAAGGAGGTATCAAGCAATACCAGCAGAGACAAAGTTCAAAAAAAATCTCCCATTTACATCTATTACATGAACAGTTACATTGCATCACATGATGCGGGATTTCACAGCAATAAAAAAGGTATGAAGATACACTTTTTAGTCCAGAAAATCACAGAATCACTATTCCTATCAGCCATGAAATATCATTCTACAGGTGCCACACAAACCTTGTGTTTGACCCATTTGTTCTGAGCATGGTTTGCCAGCACAATCACTGTTTAAAAGAATACAACCTGTCAGGCCTTGCACAAGCAGCTCTGTGTTTTTTTAGTCTTCCTCAGCATACAAGCACAAGTGCAGGTTTTACTGTCACTGAAAAACAATAGGAGCACATTGGTGAACCACAGATTTAAAACCAAAAAAATTTCAAACAAAAAGAAGCAGTAGACGATTATCCAGCTCCTGCACTCCACAAGAGAAAATAAAGCTCAGCAAGATAAGTGTTCAAAACAACAGCACAGACTATATGCGGTCCCATTTTAACATTTACTTTCAGAGCAACTCAATACATTTCAGGGATTATGTCCTGAGCTCTTATTGGAAAAAAAAAAAAAAAAAAAAAGGGCAGCAAATCTATCTCAAAAAGCAAAATTATAAGAAGGATACACAATGTAAGTCTGTGATACTGATGATCTTCAGCTTTGAGTTTTCTGTTGCTGACATTGGAAATGGATTTACATCACAACTCATTTCTTTTTTGGCATCAAGCAATGATCTGTTTGCAATGATTTTCAGTCAAAGCTCAGCTGCTCTGTTTTTGAACAACTATAAACACTTGAATCTTATAAAGATTACAAGATGTCACTCTTCCTAGATTTAAAACTAAAACTGGATATAAAAGGCAACTCTCCAGAGGTAAGGGACAGAAACAGTCACTTGGTATATGAGAAGCTCTGAGTCCTCAATAAGAACAACCTTCCTATAGCTTTTGGAAAATTACATCAGTAAGTGCAGGTCTTCAAAAATTAGGTAAATAAGTAAACTTACCCACATATATATTTCTCTTCAGAAAATGCATATTTGCAAAAATATCTAAAATTACTAAAGGAAAAAAATCTTTTCAGTATTTGATAGCTTGTGCATCATTCCAAACTTCCCCTCTATTTTGCGCTACCATATTTTTCCCAGAGGTTTTGAACACCAAGTCAATTGTACAACAGATTACAACAGTAATAGTAGCAGGAGCAGCAGCATGTATTGATGACATAGTTGTATCCAGAGAATGATCACTTAAGGATGAAGTGGCTTTTATGGAGAAGTTGGTAACACTACAGTGACAAGCAATTGTATTAGAAGTATTTTAAATTAGTTTAGACATTTCCTTTAGAGTTTGGCACTATAATAGAAAGCAACAGATTACCCAACAAATAGTAGATTCAATACTACAGCTTCTGTATGAATGCTCTAAGTATAAGCTATCCTCAATAAGTGTTCTTTTACATATTTTCATGCTGAAATTATAAGACAAAAAATCAATATATTTCAGAAGTGTGGGCAAGACCTTATTACAGGTTTTTAAGTTGTGCAGTGTTCTCAAGTGTCCATTTCCCAAGGCAAATAACCTTTTTGCCTGACCAGTTAAATCATAAATAAAAGACAAACAAGTAAATGTGGGGATTTATTTTTTTTTTAGCCTGGAATGTTCATGGCAACTTTACAAGGCTAATGGGAACATATTCAAAACAACAAATATCTTCCAGTGCTTTAAACGGGAAAAGGTATGAATAAAAAAAGAACAAAATATCCACTCTGTGTAATCTTTTCAACTTATTACATGTAAACAGACTTTGGCAGGCTCCTTTCCTGGGAAACAACTTATATTAACAAATCAATAGAAGAACATTCTTTAGACTATTTCAACTATTTCCATTAAAGTTGGCTGTGGTTTCCACTGTAACTAATAGGAGTAAATTAAAAAAAAATAGCATTTAGCTTATGCAGCACTGCAGTCATTACAGAAAGGCCATGAAAGCCAAAAACTAATGAGCCTGAGACTGTTGACATTTTCATGCATCTTGGCTCTACAGTCTGGCAAAATAGCTGGCACTCTGACAAGCTTGATACCAGACAGTTAGCAGAGCTTTAAATTTGTTGAAGAACGTGAAGCAGTAATGGCATTTAAAGTGAGCCACTGAGACATTAAGAAGTTAAACTGAACTCTTACATTGTTATCTTTATAATTCTCAATCTGTTTCAGAAGTTTAGAGGCTATCACAAGGAAAGAAAAAGCAGGAAAATTTTATAACCAAAACGTCTCCTGGAAAAGTCCACAATTTCCCAGGGGAGAGTGGAATCCACCAACTCAAGAAAGAAAAAGAAACATTTCCTACAACACAAAATCAGCATCTTGGTCTGGTAGACTTGCTAGCTCCTTGCATGCCTGTCCCAAGAGCCTCTTCAGGGAAGATTCAGAAACTGGTGAAACAGTCCTTCTCCCCCACTCCTTATCAGGCTGGTACCTTGGTGTGAGTGAATGCAAGCTCTTTAGCACCCCTTGTGTAACAAAGGGTCATAATGAACACTCCTGTAAACCGGGGAAAGGCAGCTTGAGGAGAGGAGGGATTAAGACACTCGCTAGCAGGAGATGCTGACAGTACACTTCAACTGCACTAGGGCCCAAACAGCAACTGAAGCAGTGTAAATGCAAAATCAAACAATCAATCAGTACAAATCTAAAGCTGAATTACCTAAAAGCTTCCTCCATTGCTATTTTGTTATTGCTGGCCTCTTGAATAAAAAAAGGATGATTACAACTTGTCGTTAAGGGTAACTCTGCAAAAATAAAAACTTGCAACACTAAATTTCCATGTCCCAGTTTATATTTTTTTTCAGTTTTGATTTTAAATTAGTATAAGTTACATGCACAGCATTCTCATTTCAAAAACATTGACCGAGTTTCAACAAAACCGGCCTGTCTCCACAAAAACAATAGGCCTTTAAATTTTAAAATTCAAGTCTCCCTATGCAACTTCACCTTATTTAATACAGTATTTTTAATACAGCCTATGACATGTACACTTTGTTAATTACAAAACAAGTCTGAACTCTAGTTTGAGGCAAGCAGATGAGAAAAGTGATTTTCAGTTCTGCACTAAACAAAGTCAAGTGAATTCTGCAATTGATTTTTAATGAAAGCAGGCTCAGTATCCAGACATCTTGCAGACTAAAAGAAGAGCTAAATTCCTGTGTTTCTCAATCCACACAACAATGACATATCCTGTCACAGCTAAAAAATTATGCTTTTTTTCCTTTAAAAAAAAAAAAGCAATTAAATAAAGGTATTGCTATAATATATGGTAAAACAGAATACACAACAGAATGCTAATTCTAAATTATATTTAACATTAACATAAAGATAAATGCCTTCTATCAGACAAAACGTCTTTAAAGAGTACATACTCCTCTTAAAAGACAGATCTTCCATAGTTTATTTTCAACTAAATGTAACCAAAAATATAGACAAAAAAAAAGAGACTTCCATATGATGAAGAACCAGTATTAGGAAAATGGTTAAATATTAAATAGTGTCTTCAATTAAAGTATTCTAGTATATTATCCACTTCTGCCATAGACAGTAGAAGAATGGGCGTTGTGTTTATACATTCAAAAAACTTCAAGATAACATTGTAACACCCTACAAAAAAAGGCAGTTTGCAAACACTGTTCTGCTCAGAAACCTTCCTGATGGTGCTTCACTGTAAGAGCACTAGAAATACCACACTACACTCTAGTGTCCTATTTATGAATAGCAGCACTTCTGTCGAACACACTGATTCTGACCTAGCACCAATACCATTAAAAAGCAGACAAGAAGTATCCTAGTATAATGCAACACAGTAACCTAGAACCGTATATCATACTGTTATCATAAAGTTACAAAAGTTGTTAAAGTCATTAAAACATGTTAATTTTTACTGAATACAAAGTATTTCATTTATTCAACCAGGGATCAAGTTCATTAAGCCATTCTAAAGCTTTTTGTGGATTCTGGAAGATGCTGCTTTTAAGGCAGACAATCAATTAAGCTCAAGTGCTTTTTCAATGCTGAAAATAGCAATCACCACATCAAACCTCAGAACTACATTGATTTGTACCACCGAAGGCACTTTACAGGCTGCATGTCTTGGGAAAATGACATTAATACTTTCTTTTAAATAAGAAAGCTAGAAGCCCACTGTGTAGATGAAACTTTATTCTGTAGCTTTGAAACACAATTTTTATAATTAATGTTTATAATTAGTATTTATCAAGCATGCTTGTAAAAGTTAAAACAAAGTCAGAATGTACCCATGTACCTCACTAAGAGATTGACAGTAATAAGGAGGATGACAATAGTTAAGATTTTGCACTGAGGAAAATCGGGCAAAATAGCATTGCTTGGTCTGAGAGGCCACTGGTATTAACTTAAACAGAGCACAGCAGTACAAAGTCACAAACAGGCTCATAAAACAATTCAGAATCGAACAGCTTGAGACTCAAGGCAGGAATCATTCCAAAGACCTTAAGACATCTGATCTAAGCCTTCCAAGAGTAGAGTCTCACCAGGCAACAAGCTCACGAAGTGTGCTTGAGAGTTAACCACTCTCACGAAGTGTGATTTGTTTTATCTGAAGCTGCAACAACTGTACCCTCGTACAAACAGACAGGATACACTGGACCTGAACTCCCACCAGAGGGTGCTGATGGACCCTGCTTCACCCGCCGTCCACCTTTGCTGCAGAGTGGTTCCCTCGCAAGGCCTGTTCAGCCCTGGGCATAGAGCTTTGAATGTGCTAAATTTCATGAGGTTCCTTATGACTAGAACCTGCCGACATCTCTCTGAACGGCAGCTCTGACCTCCAGCAGCAGAGCAACTGCTACCTCCAGCTGGCTGTGCAAGCCCCACCAACCCGAGTGCCAGGAGCATGTCCAACAGCTTTGCACACAGCACAAACCCCGAAGAAAACCTCTCCTACTCCGAGTGGTCGGCTGCTGGAGCTGAACAGCCCAGGCAGCTCTTCCCTGTTGATTTTGCAGACCCATTCATCTAGTGTGTATCTTCCCAGGTTCGCTACCAGGATACAGTAGAGAAAACTGTCAAGCGCCCCCTTATTCTTCTCCACCCAAATGTAACCACTCCTATTCCAAAAGCCATCGTCAGTCAGATACTATTAAAACCAGTCTGTCGAAGAAGGTGAGTATTCCTTCTGTGACCAATGCCCACTTTTTTATCAGTACGTGACTTCATTAGTCCTCTGATAGTGCCCTTACTAAATTTCTCCCCAGCTCTTCTCCAAACAGCAACATAATCTGCATTTGCAAACATGAACAGAATATGAAACCAAGGCAGTGGCTCATTACAGAATGGTATTAAAGGATATCTAACTCAATAGTATGAGAGATTATATCCACCATGCCATTATAAACATCAAAGACATTACTAAATCAGTTTTCAAAACTGAAGTTCTAAGATATTTAGGTGTCTCAATCCCTTTAAAACTGCTTCAGTTTAAAACATATACATATTCATCAGCATTCCTGCTTCAGTTATGTAAGGCATGAAAGAGCTAAACATATAAATAAGCTTATTGCATATTATATGTTTTCCTTTAATCTACTTGGAGATGGCATATTCTAAAAAGCACATATTCTAAAATCAACTTAAGGCACTGCATTAGCCGCCTGCTTTTTCATATACTAGAGCTTTAACAAGAACTTACATGTTCACGGAGAATTTGACATAAAAAGCATGCACACTTTTAACATTTCTAGCCTTTTGGATAACAGTTGACTGACTACTTAAAGAAGGAGAAAGAAAAAAGGCAAAAAATCCTCAAAAATTGTATTACCAATTATTAATATATAAACAATTAAGAAAAACATGCAGAAAGATAAGCTACAGTAAGTATTTGACTGCTCGTTACATAAGAAAAAAAAATAAGTTAATTTTACAACAGAGACTATCTACTATCTACTACTGTTGTGCCAGAAGACCCATAGGATATGGCCTCCAAGACTCATTTGGTCCATTTTCCTCAGAGTTCACAGAAAGACAAAAATTAAGCACAACAATGACACATTCTCCTTCTCGTGAATAAACTAATACGGCTGGACATTCATAAGAAGCTAAACTTGAGATAAAATAAAAATCACCTGTTCTAGAAAGTTTGCAGGTTTTGAATATTGATATGCTCAATAGATTCAGGAACTGAGGACAGAAATACTCACCATAAATTACAGGCATCATTGATGTAACTGATAAATGGTATGTAGAAAGATGGAGGGAAAAAAATAGCTCAGGACTATGTCTTAGAAAAGAAAGGAGAGCTATGCTTCTGGTAAGACCACAGGCAACTATTAGGCTGATATGTCCAGGAGTCTGGAGTTTGATTGTCCCAACTAAAAAGCACTACAGATTTTGATGAAAAATATTTCAGCAGAGCTTTTGAAGCAAAAATACGACTCTCGTAAAGCTATAAAAGTGCCAAGTGAAAACTGAATCCCATGCTCAGAACACTATTTGACTTAAAATTGAGAAAGTGACACATGTATCGCAAAGGATAAATCCGGTTGGGAGATCAGGCGCTGGAATGAAATACAATCACTAAAAGTATCAGAGAAGACTGCAAAAACCACTTTCCACAGCTGAAATTGAAAATGAAAAAAAATAAAATTCATAAATAAAAGGCTGCCATAAAAAGCAGGTGGAAGAAGTCAGATCACCCTGTTAATTCATTCTCAGAGTAGTCAGGAGGGAAAAAAAAAGTAAGAAATTGTAGGCATACAATTTCAAGAAGGGAAGGAAGTTTGACTGGTGCACCTGATGTGACAGGAAAGGTTGGTTTTATAAAATGAAACTCAGACTGAAGGGAAAACAAAGGAATAATTAAAAAAACAATAGGGTAAGTGAAAAGAATCTGACTGAAGACAGATCACTTTAGTGATATGATGTTCAGTCAATGTCTACAGCACTTCTATGCCATAGAACAACTCTAGGATCTCCTCAAAAGGACATAGCACTGCAGGTGAAATTCACCTATGATAATATCAAATCTAAACCTCAGAGATTACACGAAAAACCACTGGATTTGCTGCACTTAAACTTTCATTTGGGTATATGGATAACAGTCTTCAGATCTCATCTAATTTTGTAGCCCCCACAGAATGAAAAGTAAAGTTCTTTCTTTAAGTTTTTGCTTTGTGTTATGTCTATGAAAATCAACAGCAATTCTTGTAAAGGAACCCCTGGTATTTTTAATAGTCTTTATGATTAAATTGGGAAAGCTTGATCAATGTTGAAACTTTGGCTTCTCTTACAAGACACTACTATCCCAGAGGCAAAGTTGCACTTGGTGTAATTACAGAAAAGAAATCAATCAAAGGTACTAGAGTTGTTTTAATTAACAAGATTATCCTCTGCTGCAGTTCTTATCTCTGGTTGCGCTCCTATTAGCCTATAGTTATCCACAAATATTCTCTTTCCTTATTTTAATGACAGTTCAAAATGCATGCTAACCAAGTCAGCCGAGACAGAAAATAAGTGGCCTGAAAGGTCTCTCTACTCATTAATCTGATGCAATATAATAAGAAACTAATAAATGCCTTTGAAATTTAGGCCAGCAGAAATTAGTAATATTGAATTCACAAAATTTTTGATCCACCAACATTTCTGGCACCACTCATTACTGCTACTACAGCCCAAAGAAACAGTACCATGAGAAACTACTGCACATAGAGTAACTGCTACATGCAGATCAAAAATTAACCATGCTTAGAGCTTGATATTTATAATTCTAGCCAAGAGAAGACACAGAATTTAGTGTACAACCAAAATTCATTTAAAGCAACATGAATAAAGGCATGTTCAGATTTTAAGAAGCACTGAACTTTAAAACTAACGCTTGGTAATTTTTCCACTTAACTTTACCTTCTCTTCTTAAAATGTGGTACAGATTACATATATCCTGTTCATCAATTTCAAACAAGTTACAGTTTAATTTGTAGTTGGCAAATGTTGCATCTTTTTTACTACTAAGTGTATCATTTTAAGATTTGCTCTTAACATTCCTCTAAACTCCTTGAGAATCTTCTATTGAAAGTAAATTTAAAGACATACATGGCTACAAAGGGGGAAAAAAGTAACTTCTTGAATGGAGGAGACTTTCAGCTTTTCACACTCCCAGCCCTATTAAAATTTCTTAGCCTCTTCAGGACAACAGGCATATTACTGCATAAATATCTCTGCATCTCCAGTGGCAGGAAAACCTACATAACCACTTAATGCTGAAATAAACTTTCACAATTTGTGAAGTAACTTCTCGCTGTTGCAAAAATAAGCATTGTCAAATAATTTTGCGTTATGCTGTAAAACCATCCAGGAATGGTTTTTTCTTAATGTTTTCAAAAGTAAAACTCAAAACTGTAATTTGGTCTGTCTGGCTGGATTCTCTGCTAGCCAGTGATGTACAGACAACTCCAAATCCGGGGGCAGCCAGGCCACCAGCACCTTCTTGGTAAAAACTTAACTAACCTTCTAGTTTTGTAAGGGCAGTGTTTCAGACGTCTGTGTGTGAATACACACTTCCCAAACAGGTTAATACATAAATTAAGTATCAAAAAGGATACAGCCAAATACTTCTAGCTATTTTTTGAAGACATACAACCTATAGCTGAAAAGACCCATAATTATTCTATCATGCTTATCTGTGTTGAAATTAGCTTATGTAAGCCTCATTCCAGTTAAGGGAATTCTGTCCCCAAGTCTGGACGACACTTTAGAAAACCTATGCATGCAATTACCAGTCCTCCACAAGGGTACAACAGAATTGCAAATGCACCGTATTTTTTGAGAAGTAATACATGAAAAAGTTACAAGAAATAAAATTCAATTCCATGGGCCAAAAATCTACTAAGAGGTAAATAATTTCAGATTCCTTCAGCTATACTGCAATACATAGAACAATTTACCTACTTTACTATTAAAACCCTTTTAAAAAACATGATTCCTCTCCACAGTGTTTCCCTCTAGGCACTGTCCTCTTCCCTAGCCTCAGGTTGTAATTGCATCCCTAACAAAGTTCTTCCACAGAAATCCAAAGACACGCCTTAGATTTAATTTCTTCAACATAATCATTTGTCACGCACACTCAGTTAGACGTATCTGCAAAATACCAAAAACTACGTGTCAAAACATCTTTCTCAGCAAATGCTGATGCTGCAGACACTCTTGAGATAAACATGTAAACTACGTTATGTAGCATGTTCATAATGCAATCTTTGTGACTAAGAACTGGAAGGCCACATTCGTGTTTACAAAACTATTTCTAGAGGTTTTTGCCTCATAGCTACTTGTGCTCTTCTGATGACATTTGCCATTGTCTTACTACTCTCTGTGGTCAACTCTGAGTTGACCTTGGATGAATATTAGATGCCCATGAAAGCCTCTATCACTGCCCTCCTCAGTGAAGAGAAAATAAAAGACCTTGGGGTGATGTAAGGACATGGAGAATCATTCGCAAAGTACCATCCCAGGCAAACAGACCCAACTTGAGGAAGTCAGTTTAATTTATACTAATTAGAATAGGATAACAATAATGAAACACAAATCTCAAAAAAAAACTTTCTCAGGATCAACTTTACTCTCAGTTTCTCCACCTAGTCTCCTCCAGCACTGTGGTCAGTCTCTGCTACTCCTTTTCTCCACAGGGGGAGGCCTCTTCATACTCTTCCTCTGCTCCAGCATGGGGTGCCTCCCACATAAGACAGTCCTCCATGAGCTTCTCCAACATAACTCTTTCCCACAGCTGCAGTTTTTCATGAACTGCTCTGGTGTGGATTCCTTCCATGGGGTCAAAAGTCCTGTCAGCAACCCTGCTCCCACGTGGGCTCCTTGCCCGTTGTATTGGGTCTGTCTGAGATGAAGACCATTTCCCATACAGCAGCTCTCACAGTGTTGCGCTGTGCATTGGTGGCTGAAATGGCACTGATAACACACCAATGTTTTGACTACTGCTGAGCACAGCACTGGGACTGTAGTGCCCCTTCCCCAAGTGAGGGCAAGATTCTGGGAGAGGGTACAAGTGGGCCAGCTGACCCAAACTGACCAAAGGGATATTCCATACCGTATGACATCAGGTATAAAGCTGGGGAGAAGCAGGAAGTGGGGAGGGCATCCACTGTCTCCCATGGTGGCTCACCAAGAGAACCACTACACATGAAGCCCTACTTCTCTGGGTGTGGCTGGTCATTGCCACAGATGAGAAGGAGCGATTAGATTAGCGTTCGCTTTTGCGTGTGCTTTGCTTTGCTTTCGCTTTTGCTTTTAGCAAACTGCCTTATCCCAAACCACTGTTTACCACCTCATTCTTTTCTCCTGCCTGGCTGGGAGGGGGAAAAGGGGGTTAGAGCGACTGTGGGCACCTGGCAGCCACCCAAGGTTAACCCATTACACCCATGCATCCACAGGTCCTGCCAGGACCCTGTCCTGTTACAGCACATGATTCCCACAGGTCCACAGCCTCTTTTGGCCCATCCATCTGCTCCAATGCGGGGTACTTCACAAGCTGCAGGTGGATCTCTTCTCCACCACAGATCTCCGTGGGCTGGGCAGGATAGCCTGCCTCACCATGGTCTTCACCACAGGCTGCAGGGGAACCACAGAGGTGCTACCACATGTTAAGGGAAATGATATTTCAAGGCCAATTTCAATTATCTCTAATAATAAAAGAGGCTGCTGAAGTCTTAAACCAAAAAAAAATCCAGGAAACTACAAGTCAGTCAGTCTCACATCCATTCCTGGGAAGGTTGTGGAGAAAATCCTTACGGAAACCGTTTCCAAGCACACAAAAAAAAAAAAAAAAAAGGGTATTGAGAATAGTCAGACAGATGCCTTGAGAGTATCTTGGGAAACAGACCTTAATAAAAAAGGCTGGATGTACTTCAAGAATGAAATCTCGAAGGTGCAGGAACAGGCTGTCCCAATGTGCCGTAAGATGGGACATAGGGGGTAGATGGCTGGCCTGGATGAGTAAGGAGCTTTTGAATGAACTAAGAGAAAAAAAGAGGATGCACCACCTTTGGAAAGAGGAGGAGGTAACTCACACAATGTTTAAAGAGGTTTTTAGGTTATGTAGAAAAAAAATTAGAGAGGCAAAAGCCCAGTTTGAGCTTAAATTGACCACCTCTCTAAAGAATAATAAAAAGTGTTTTTATAAATATATTAATGGCAAAAAAAGGGAGAAGGACAACCTCCATTCTTTATTAGATGAGGAGGGAAGTATAGTTACTGAAGATGAGGAAAAGGCAGAGGTACTTAACACCTTCTTTGCCTCCATTTTCAACAGCCAAACAGATTGTGTGCAGGACAAGTGGTGTCTTGAACTTCCAGACATGATCAGGGAACGGTGTAGCCTCTCTGTAATCCAGAAAGATATTAGAGACTTACTGATCTGCTTAGATCCTCATTAGTCTATAGGACCTGATGGGATCCATCCTAGGGTGATGAGAGAGCTGGCAGATGTGCTTGCTAAGACACTCTCCATCATTTATCAACAGTCTTGCTTACTGGAGAGGTTGCAGATAACTGGAAGTTGGGCAGTGTGACACCCATATACAAGAAGAGCCAGAATGAGGATCCAGAGAATTACAGACCTGTCAGCCTGACCTTGTTTCCAGGCAAAATTACGGAACAAATCATCTTAAGGGTAATCACACAACACCTACAGAATAGTAAGGAGATCAGATTTAGTCAGCATGGATTTAGGAGGAGAAGATCCTGCCTGACCAACCTAATATCCTTTTATAACTTGTCTGGTTGATGAGGGAAAAACTGCTGATGTAGTGTACCCATATCCCATAGTAAACTCCTGGTGAAACTGGTGGCTCATGGCTTGGACAGGTTTACTCTGCGCTGGTTAAGAACTGCCTGGATAACTAAGCTCAGAGTGTGGTGGTGAACAGTGTCACATCCAGTTGGCAACTGGCCACTAGTGGGACCAGTTCTATTCAACATCTTTATTGATGATCTGGCTGAAAGGATGGAGTTCATTATTAGTAAGTTTGCAGATGACACCAAGCTGGGAGCAAGTGTTGATCTGTTAGAGGGTAGGAGGTCCCTGTAGAGGGACCTGGACAGGCCAGATAAATGGGCTGATTCTAATAACATGAGGTTTAACAAGGCCGTGTGCTGGGTTCTACACTTCGGACACAATAATCCCCTGCAGGTTATAGGTCTCCAGCTAAGTGGCTAGAGAGTGGCCAGGCAGAATGGACCTGGGAGTGCTGGTAGATAAGAAACTGAACATGACCCAGCAGTGTGTCCAGATGGCCAAGAAGGCCAATGGCATCCTGGTTTGCATCAGGAATGGTGTGCAAGCAGGACCAGAGAAGTGATTCTTCTCCTGTACTCAGCACTGGTGAGGCCACACCTTTGAGTACTATGTCCAGTTCTGGGCCCCTCAGTTTAAGATATTGAGATGCTTGAACATATCCAGAGAAGGGCAACGAGAATGGTGAGGGGGCTGGAGCACAAGCCCTATGGGGAGTGGCTGAGGAAGCTGGGGTTGTTCAGTCTGGAGAAGGCTCAGGGGTGACCCTATTGCTCTCTACAAATACCCAAGGGGAGGTTGTAATCAGGTGGGTGCAGGTCTCTTCTCTCAGGCAACCAGTGACAGAACAAGAGGACACAGTCTTCAGCTGTGTAAGGGGAGGTTTAGACTGGATGTTAGGAAAATCATTTTCACAGAAAGAGTGACTGGCCATTGGAATGGGCTGCCCTGGGAGGCAGTGGAGTTACCACCCCTGTATGTGCTTAAGAAGAGACTGAATGAGGTTCTTAGGGACATGATTTAGATGATGGGATGGTGTTAGATAATAGGTTGGACTGGATGATCTCAATGGTCATTTCTAAACTTGTTAATTCTGTGATTCTGTGATCTACAAAGGGGAAATCACACTTGATCAGCCTGATGGTCTTCCATAGTGATGTGACTGCCTTGATGGATGAAAAGAAAGAAGTAGATGTTGCTTACCTCAGGTCTGGTAACTCTTACTGACAGTGTTTCAGCCTCCCATAACACCTTCCTAGGCAAGCTAATAAAGTACCACTTGGACAAATTTCGGCCTGGAAAAGACAAGGTTCAGGAGAAACTTATCCCTCTGTGTAAATGACTGATGGGAAGGAATGAAGATAAAGGAGACAGACTCTCCCAACAACATCCATTATCAGGGCAAGAGTCAATATGCACAAATAAAATATGAAACTATATCTGAACACAGGAAAACACTTTTTTACTGGTCAAACACTGGAAGAGGTTTCTAGGGTGGGTGTAGAGTCTCCATTCTTGAAGATACTCAAAACTCAACTGGACACAGTCCTCAGCAACCTGCTCTAGCTGATCCTGCTTCAGTAGGGGTCTGGACTAGATAATCAAAAGAGGTCCCTGCCAGCCTCAGCCATTCTGTGATTCCATGATGAAGGCAACCGTGATATGACAGAGTGACCACACCACATCCACAGCTGAGTACATCTGAGGACGGTGAGGGTGGTCACTGACAATTATGTCCTGTTTGGAAGGGGGTATTCCTCTTCATACAGCAAAAGAGAAAACATGTAAACTGGAAAAAATGACCATAAAGTATCCTTTTTACCACGATGTGGAGAAGGAGCTGTATCACTAATGTTAACCCTTGCTGCACTAATCATAAATAATAGAGATCGCCATTGACTATCTATTATCCACAGATACTTACTCTCCTTCACAGCAGTACCCTTTCAGACATAAACCAATACCAAATTACGAGATAGACACTTCCTCTCAAAATCATGAAAGATTTCTTCCAGTCACACAGTGAACTCACCACTTCTGATGAAGGAAAATAATCACTGGCACAACCTTCGTTTTAGTTGCTGCCAAATAGTAGATGTGAATAGATCTTGTTTTTATATCATTTCTTCTACCCTATCTTTTCTGTCTTCTGATGATGCACAAATTTAACTCCAAAACTGCAGAATCACCTTATCTATCCATGTGATTTTGACACGTAGGTTCTCAGATACAAGTGAGTGCAAATTCACTTTACACATTCAAGTATACTGGAAATGAGTAAATTCAGGAAAAAAATTGCTGTGATTTAGGAGTCCTTTAAAAGTGCTAATAACATTTCAGAAAATTTGCCTTTGATACACTGCTTAAGAACCTGGAATAATAAAATTTACTCAACAAATGCCCGTCACCTAGCCATATGATCTTGCCTTTTTTCAACGAAAACAGAATATATAATTCATCTCTTACAAGTCAAGGAATCAGAGGGAAATATAGCTTTGGTTACATAGGAAGTTTATTTTAGTTTTGATCAAAAATCAATATACTTTCAGGGAGCGAAACACTGTAACTAAGAGCAGTGAAAATAAACGCCTACATTTCTAAGAACACAAAAGAAAACCGACACTATGAAGTTATTTTCTTGCAACAGGCATTGCTAAAAGACAATGCATGCTTATTTCACTTTCTCTGGTACTTAACTGAATTTTAAAATTTATATTTGCACCTAAATACCCTACCAGCGTGCTGTAAACCATCTGGATATATTTAATGTGTTGAAGAAAGCCCACATTGCTTCTCCAGACTCAGCCTTTGCAGAACAGGATCATTAACACATACGTGACACTTATGTAAGAACATTAAATTTTTCCTCAAAGTATGAAGCAGCACTATGTAATCTCAGATCACTACTGACTTATCAGTGCTATTAAGAGCCCTTACACAGTAACCAGATTAAGCAGAATATCTGCAATATTTTAGATATAGGCAATGGGAGAGTTTGGACTAAAGGATTAAAGTCATTCCTTCTCTTCCCCTCCCCTTGAAACACAAACAAAGTACAGCAGCATATATCATAGAGATATGAGGAAACACCAATTGCTGTTATCCTGACTTTACAACATAACTCAGTCCTGCAAGCAAGGATGATGGTTTCCAGTAGGGATCTGCGATGGCCTGCAAGACACCTAGGAATTCCCAGGGATCATAAATGACACTCAAGAGTTTAAAACCTTACTTTCTCCTGAAAACATCTCTCAGAAGCTCTCCTACTACAGTAAAATTCTGCATATGCACAGTCAAAAAGTCATTGTGCGCTTATGGCTCTACCAAAAGGCTTTTTTCTTTAACAGCACATCACGTATCTAGAAAACAGTGACATCTGACCCACAGAAGGAGACAATTTCAAAATGGGAAATTGCTCTCAGTGTCACACTACAAAATCAAGTTGTTGTCCTACATGACTTCAGCTGTGGGGCCTACTCATTTTGTTTTTCAAGCTAACAGCAACTTGGAAACTATATTAAGTTTATTCTATTTACATGTTTGAGTGTGGGGCTTTAACTTCGAGAAGCAAACAGAACACTTAAATAAGCTATGAAAGCCTTCAGAAGTTATCGGTTCAAAGTTTATCACCACTGACCTTTTGGTTTTGGCAGACAGAGAATGTATTAAATTGTAGCCTCAAGAATAAAACAGCAGAAAGTCAACTGCACACACTGCACTTGCATCAGCTGTTTGCCATCTCAAACACCAACTACAAGCAAGGGTCACTTTACACTTTTGTTTTTTTGAAACTGGCATTAACACACACAAAAACTTTCAAAATGTAAAATCTCATTGCGGTATTTCATTCAAACTCCCCACCATCAGCCATTGCAAATTGTAGTATTGTTTCCACAACCATCATAGGCAATAGGAAGTCCCAAACGCGTAATACCTAAAAGCATTCTGCTCCTTCAGACACTCAAATCATTCACATTATCCAAAATGAAAACTTATCTTTCACCCACATTTCTATTTCATATCTTGACTGCCTGAGAACTTCCTTAGAGAGCTGTCAATCAGCTGTCTTGTCATGTTTTTTAACTATTCAGACTCTGAAGTCGATCCTCACGAGGAATCTACACACAAGGTAAAAGAGAACTCATTCTTCCACGCTTTTGTACTGAATTCAGACCACCATGACTGCTAAATGACATTCATTAAAGTGCTTTACAGGAAAAATCTAGAAAATCAAGGGAGTCAGTTAAACATACCTGGCCCCAACCAACATGAAAGTGTTCAAAGTAATATTTTTTCCCATGATGTACCCTAAGTCACAGCCCTGTGACTGAGTGCACAATTTATTCTTGCATAGATATCTCCATCAAAACTATCATAAAAAAAAAAAAAAGCTACTTTTGTCTTTTCTTAAAAACCAATCAGCTCTGTAGTCTTTTCATCATCCTTGGTTTCTCTGCCCCTACATTTCTTTCAGTGTCTGTGATCACTGTACCCATTCTCTTCACAGCAGGTGTAACTCATTCAGTTCTTTAGGAAGCTGATGTTCTAATACTACATAGCAATGAGAAGCTGAATAAATACTTTCCTTCAGGTTTACTATGAAAGAAAACAAAGAGATGTCTATTCTGGAACTCATTTTTGTAGGTGACTCAGCAGAGAATTTGTCCAAAATTGAAGGAACTAGAGAGAGACACACAGAGACAAAAAAAAAAAATCTCAACTAAAACAAACAAACAAACAAACAACAGCAAAAAAATCGAAGGCACCACAACAGTAACAAGCAGGACTCTATAGGAATTTTAAAAGAGCTCAAGGTTAAACTCCTCAGTACGGAATGACAGTGAGTTAACTATCATTCAGCGATTCCTTGACATGTCAGGACTAGAAATGACAAACAGGAAACAATCTTAAAAAAAAAAAGTTAATGTGGGCAGAAACTACAACTACAAATATGGGTAGTCAACCCTCATGAAAATAGGAGAATTGGCATGGCTTTTACAAAAAGAAATCCTGCTTTCAAACTATTTAAGATCTCTGAGTCAATAAATAGAGGAGTGAGGGTGCTGTTGTTGTTCAAATCAGCTCTGACTTTCCAAAATACTTTCAAAAGTCCCTTACCAAGAGATCACCAGTAAACTAAGCAGCCACACCATGAGGTATAAAATCACCACACCCAAGGTATAAATCTCTAGCTGGCTCACTCATATCTTGAATACACTTGGAGAAGACAAAGGTAGGAGGCATGATGAAAGTAAACCAAAAGGCAATTCTTCCCCTCTTGTGGTCTACAGGCCTGAGGTGTCCTCCTGCCAGCCAGATGTTGCAGATACAAGAACTTTACATTGGTTCAAGGCACGCTGGAGAAATTCCCATATGAAAACAAAAAAAGCCCCAAACTGTTTCTACTGGGGCAAATTAGAGATGTATAAAACCACATCCAGCTCAAGAAGTTATTGGACCTAAAAGTCATTGGTGAAAAAGAGGGCTACAAAAGGCAAGAGTCACGTGTCTGCCTGGTCTTCGTTTTTGAGCATTAACTGCTGCCTACAACAGCGAACAATTGCAAATGTTACAACTTACGTGGTATATATTTGTTACTACAATATATATATGGGAAGCTCACCAAAAATAAACTTCTGAACTCTGACACTTTAAAAAGAAATACAATTACACTGTTAGCAAAATTACATGCCTTTCTACTTATTTCCCCAATGAACAGATGAAGTCAGTATAGGTGCTGGGAAACTTTTCCTTTGGCGATTATGCACAAACACTTCAGTACAGGAACATCTGACATCCTGCCGCTCACTCTACCAAAAGGGCATGTGCATGTAAGACATAAAATCAGGTGATAAGATATTTCTGGAAGACCACTGACCAAGTCGTATTTATCCCTCCATTCCACGGTGGATCTCCAAATTAGCTGTAAAGCTGTAAGAAGAGGCTAGTTTTTCGTTCTCTTCTGACCAAGCACCGAGGACTGCTGAGCCACGATGAATCCTGAGGGATTCCCTGCCACATTCAGACATTCCCACAACGATAAAGTTACTTCGTGTCACGTTACTGTCAGACGCATTTTAAGGTGCCGGCAGAACAAGAGGCAAACCGGCAGAACCTGGTGCACAGGAAGTTCCAGCTGAACATAAGAAAGGACTCCCCTACTATGCGGGTTATCCAAGGACCCCTCGGCTCCCCCCTGGGCTCCCCCCTGGGCCATGTGCTCCGGGATGATGGCCCCGCTGGAGGCGGGAGCCCGGCCCGCACTGCCCCCNCCCGCCCCCCCCCCCCCCCCGGCCCCCCCCCCCCCCCCCCCCGCCGCCCCCCCGCGGCCCCGGCCCCGCGCCCGCCTCCCGCCTCACCTGCAGCGCCCGCACTCGGGCCGCCTCTCGCAGCGCTCCACCGGCAGCTCCCACAGACCCTCGCAGCCCGAGCCCTCCTCGGCCGAGCCCGGTGCCGTGTCCGTGTCCGTGCCCGGTGCCGGAGCCGGAGCCGGAGCCGGAGCCGGAGCCGGAGCCGGAGCCGGAGCCGGAGCCGGAGCCCTTCCCGCCCCGTCCATCCCGGCCCGGCTCAGCCCATCGGCCGCCTCCCGCCAGGGGGCGCCGGGGGTGCCAGCGGCCCGGGGGCGCGCGGCTTCCCCTCTCCCTCCCCAACCTCACGTGACAGGGTAGCAACGCCCCTTCCNAAGAAAGGACTCCCCTACTATGCGGGTTATCCAAGGACCCCTCGGCTCCCCCCTGGGCTCCCCCCTGGGCCATGTGCTCCGGGATGATGGCCCCGCTGGAGGCGGGAGCCCGGCCCGCACTGCCCCCCGCGGCCCCTCCCGCCCCGACCCGCCGCTCCCCCGCGGCACCGGCACCGCGCCCGCCTCCCGCCTCACCTGCAGCGCCCGCACTCGGGCCGCCTCTCGCAGCGCTCCACCGGCAGCTCCCACAGACCCTCGCAGCCCGAGCCCTCCTCGGCCGAGCCCGGTGCCGTGTCCGTGTCCGTGCCCGGTGCCGGAGCCGGAGCCGGAGCCGGAGCCGGAGCCGGAGCCGGAGCCGGAGCCGGAGCCGGAGCCGGAGCCGGAGCCCTTCCCGCCCCGTCCATCCCGGCCCGGCTCAGCCCATCGGCCGCCTCCCGCCAGGGGGCGCCGGGGGTGCCAGCGGCCCGGGGGCGCGCGGCTTCCCCTCTCCCTCCCCAACCTCACGTGACAGGGTAGCAACGCCCCTTCCCGGGGCTCGCCCAATGGGAGTGCGCGGGGAGGCGGGTCCCGCCCAATGGGGAGGCTCCGAGGGGCGCGCGCAGGGCGGGGCCGGCAGGGGGCGCTGTGGGTGCGCGGCGCGTGCGCGCACACTTCCGGCCGCGGGAGCGGGAGCGGTGCCGGGTTTAGAGCGGGAGCCGGATCCCAAACCCCAGCTGCCAAACCCAGATCTCAAACCCAGGTCTCAAATCCTAGTCTCAAATCCTAGATCCCAGCCCTCCCTCTTGCCCTCGCCCGAGTGCCTGTGGACGCCGGAGAGAGACAGCGAGCAGCCAAGAGCTATGGGCAAACCCGCTCGTGGTGCTGGTGGCGCTGGAGTGGGGAGACTGAAGTTGTAGTAGCGGTTTTAAAAGAAAAAGAAAAAAAAAAAAAACAAACGCGCACTTCTGGTCGTTAAGCACTTACCTGAGCGTTTCAATTGGTGTTTTTTGTTCGAAGTGCTGCAGAGTAGGAGTTTGGGATTTCTGCGCTCCTGGATCCATTTTATCCATCCTTGAGCTGATGCAGCTCTGGGGCAGAGTTTCTGCAGGAAAAGGCTAAATTCATATCATTCTGTGATAACCTGCCTATGCAGTTAGTAAGCTGATGGTATTGGAGTCTTTTGTACAGTACAATGGAATTCAAAGTTATTGCAGTTTGTGTTAGAAATCCACTGAAATACAGTAACCGGCAAATTTCTGCGTGAGAGAATCCTCTTCTGAAATTGACAACTGCAGATGACTTGGCCGATTGTCTTATTTCCCGTTTACAGTTCTGCATCCAAAATAAACTGTTCTACTTATGTACTTGAAATCTTCTGAGTCATTTGATACAATTCGGGCCTCCTGGTATTAGATACATGGACAACATTAACATAGTTTTCCTCTTAGGTTGTGTATTTTTGTACCATAGTTTTGTACTTGTAGCTCAAGGTACAAGTAAATTCATTTTCTAGTGTGGACCGTCGGAGACCACTAATTCTGATGCTGGCTGTATATTTACACACTGTAAAAGAAAAAAAAAAAAAAAAAATAGGGAGAAGGAAAATTACCTACTGCTAGAATTATGGGCCACCTAATTTAGGACAGGGAGACCAGTGGCAAGGGTGGGAAGATGAAAGTTTTTTATTAAACTGAAAGCCCCACCACAAGGTGAGTTGTTACAACCCACAAGGAGATTATTTAAGGCAATTATTGGGAGTAACACAGTTGTAGTGGACAGGAGAAAGAGTATTGGTGACCTACTGCAGGGTCACTTTCCTACTTCCACCTTACTGAGTCCCCATGCAAGGGCTACTGACAGAAGCCTGGATATGATTCACAACTTTCCACAAGCATCTTCAAAAACCAAGTTTTTATCTGTTCTGGTAGGAATAATAAGCTTCAGTCATCAGCTTAAAAGAAAGTAAACCATTGTAAACTGTTGTGGTCTGACCACACAGAAGAGAAAATTGATCTGCAGACAGTTGCCTAAAATAAATGTAACCATAACATGGCCTGAGGTGATTTTATTGTCAGTGGAAAGGGTGAATGCAGCAGGGAATACCTAGAGGCTCAGGAGAGAGAATGCTTTTCTCTGCATGCATGCATCTGAAGTGCATAGTGAGTCAGCTTAAATTGATGAAAAATAGAAGCACAAGATCAGGTTAGAATAAACTGACCACGAGTGAAAGGTAGGCTTGAGGACAGAGGATTCCTGTTACCAGAATACTGCTGTTCTGTACCACCAAGAAAGAACAGCAGAAGGGAATAAAAGCCAGCTCAGCCCTAGGGGTTTGTTCATTGGTTTGTGGGGTTCTGAGCTAGTGTTTGCTATATATGTGTTGTTCCAAAGCTTAACAGACTACAAAACTGATCCTAAATAGCCATTTTAAAATATTGGAAGCATTCTTTTTAGGCCAAAAGTCTTGTTTAAACAACAGAAGAAGTTTAAGAGGAGAAATGCCTGAATATTGAAGTTTGAGGCAAAAAGTAAAACAGATTTTAATGCAGACCTTAATTCTTTGCAGGCTAATAGATACGTATGTCTACACTATCTTTTTAATGCATGATTAGCTTGAATATTTGATGTGCATACTTGAATCCAAATTAACTCTTCCACGGTCATATTAGAAACCTGAGGAATTCACAGCATCTCTTTGGACCAAAGAGTGTGATTTAAAAATTTACAAACCTAAATGATGGGTTCACTGGGGGCTTCTTACTTGCATTTAATGCATTTGATGTACTACACTGTTCCCTTTTTGGGATCACGAATGCTCACATATTTAGTGACTAGCTGTAGACTCACTGGATTATGTGAAGTCCATTAAATTTTGTGGAAAGTACTGTTCCTCTGCGTGTCCAATCTTTTCTGTGTCCTTACTTAAACTATTTCTCTTTTATTCTAGGATTTAATATTTATTTTATTTTAGGATTAGCCCTTGCTAAGTAAGAACAGGTTACATTTCTTGCTGTTACAAGTCACAAAAAAAGCCTCCCCATCACTGCCAAGAAGTTAAAATTTAATATACATTTATTTTAATAGATGTGAAGAAGCTGTCAGGATGGCAGTTCTCAAAGAAGTATTTTCAAGTGGCAGTTTCCCAGCAGCTTTAGCCAGTTTAATTCCAAGTGCCATGTTTCTACTGCCTGGCTTGACTCACAGTTTCAAATACTGACGTAAGTAATTTGAAGTCCTGCTGGATAAGTTTGGGGGGTTTTGTTGTGGCTTTTTCTTCCCCCTTTCATGGACCTCACAAATTTTGAATTCTAGCCTGTTGTTCATGCTTCCTGTCTATGCTATGCTTGTCCATACATTCAGATGGTGGATCCAGAAGTCTGTGTAAGGGGAGTCGGAGCTGGGAGCTTGGAAGCCATAATGGCTTAAGCTGCTGTCTCAGAGCACCACAGGTGAGCCTGGAGAACTATCACTGAGAACTGAGCCAAGAGGAACAAGGTTGGAGACAGGTGAGCTGGAAAATGCTCACACAAAGGCTGCAATGAAGAGGCAACAAGGATGTTTCTGTTTTGTGATCCTGCCTCATTGCCTCACAACAGAAGACAGACAGACATCTTGCTATTTATTCAGCAAAGTGGTATTAGCAAAGCACCTTCTGAGCTGGCAGTGTGTGTGAACAGAAGCCCACATGCAGAGATGGAAGGCAGTGTATTAAATAAGGGGGTTTGGGAGCAATGTTGGTAAACACCACTACCAGTGGAAGTAGAGCTCTGTGCTGGAGAAGTTTGGATGTGTCTGACCTTAGAACCAGGAAATGTTCGGTTTTGGGGAAGAACTTGCTTTCTGTTTGACCCAAGCATGCACTGACCTGGTTTGTCAGTCCATTTGTCTCCTGAGACAGGCCTTTCTGAGGGAAAAAGAATGGTTTAGTGGGATAAGATAGCTATCTAGAATAATCATCTCCAACCCCCCCACCAAAGACTCGGTGGCTATTGCTGGAGGTGCTGTATTTTTCCATATTCAAAGAGATGCTGTAAGGCCTAAGGGTGAAAACTAACTGTGACTGTCTCTATTCTGGAAGATGCTGTACTACAACTTATTTACATCACAAAAGATGGGAGTAAAGCATTTAGCCATCCAGTACTGAAAATGTGATTGCATGGTAAGAACTGTGTAACATTGATGTAAGTTACATAATGTTGTCTCCTGATCTGTTGAACCTGTGGACTTCAGACATTATTCATTCTATTTAAAGTCTTTGGATTTGGATCTCTGTCACTCATAATAACTCACTGCCCTGTAAATACTGACAGCAAGTGACTCGAAAAACGCAGAATTCATTTCAGATACTTTAGTCACTACTGGGGACTTGGAAATGATCTTTTCATAAATTAGAGAAACACAAGCAGCAACAAAAACACCCTGTTTGTCACTTGAACATCATCTGCAGTTTTTTCTGTTGACCTAAGAACTGAAATTCATGCAACCATGTCCAAAATGCTTTGCAGCAGTGATTTTGCCTTAATTCTGTCTGATGAAAATTCTTCTGCAGAGCTGACTGTTGTTCTTTAGTGCCTCTCTTCTACACATTTTCCTATAAAGAGATGCTTTCCATAACATAGCTTACTTCTTAGAATTACAGGATTTGGGGTATAATAATGTTTTTCCATTAAAGCTTTTCCTTGCCTCCAGTGTGGTGCTACATTTTTGAAAGCTGGGCTTTTGGGCCTAATTTCTGAGAGTTTTAAAGTGAGCATAAGCGGTTCTGTCCCTCTGCTAAAGCTCGAAGTCAGCCTGGAAAATTTCTGTCCGAAGAACAGCAGAAGCAAAAGTAAACAATATCCTACTTTCTCAAAACATGGCTAGAACTTTCTCAAAATACGTCTGTAGCTTTGCACAAACTAAAGTGGCCTAAATTTCTCACACAATAACAAGAGGTTTTCTTTTATCAAGCAGGTGTTGTTTTTGCAGAGCCTTCTCATGCTCCTCTGATCAACAGCTTTGTCCAGTATCAAAATAAGTCCAAGTTTCTCAAAATAAAGATGACCTAATACTTCAGCTCATCCAATAAAATAGTTAAAAACAATTGTGTGGACCAATAAAGATGTAACATGCTAGTTTCTAAAAAGTATAAAAAGCTGTAAGTTCTCTCATTAAATGGCTTCTTGGATGAAACCTTGGCTCATGTATTTACTGAGGTCGCTGGACCCTACGACGACACCCAGAGCCTGGAAGAACTACTTTCGTGTGAGGAAATACCTTAAAATAACATTCCATCCCAACTGTGTCTTGCTAACACCTGTATATACGTACACTTTTATTTTATAATATGTACAGATGAGTTACAGTGAAATAATGAGAGTGTGACTTTGCAAGGTAATATTACATCACAGAACTATTGGTTTGCATGTTTTCACATACTGTTAATACCAGGATGTGTTCTGCCTTTTTCTCCCTTTAACTTTGGGATAATTACCTGCAATTTTGGGGGAAAAAATAGTATAGATGATACATATTACAAGTAGAACCTCATTTCTTTATTCAGTCTTACAACTGTGAAACCTTTTTGCGAATCTGCATTGGAACTAATTTCAACTAATTTATATAAGGTAACTAACATGGTGGTATTTTCAGGAAGGTGGGAAGTACTGGAGTATGACAAATATGGGTACAGAATGGAGCTTTGCTTTTGAAGCCTCACCCAGGTTAGTCTAAGTAGCTTAGATCAGTCTCACTTTGAAGAGAGAGGCCTCTTAGGAGGCTGAAGATTGGTCTGCAGCTGCACACTTGTGCAGTTATCATTCATCACTTGCAGTACATTTTACCTCACACAGATACGCTAACAGAGCCCTAAGCCTCTGGCGTAGATAGGATTATGCCAGCAGATATTATTGAGAGGCAGCCTTTGATCATTTTGGTTGCTTTTGTTACTATAAAGTGTTACTAATTAGACAGAAAGATTGCTTCTTCCAAATGAATTTAATAAATACTGTAGGGCTTATATGGCTGGTTGCATTTCTACCTGTGCTTGCAGTTCAGCGTTCTGTGTCTGTTGGCACAAGCCAATGGCTCTGCAGGCAATTGTGCCTGATAAAGTGGTCGCTTTTAATGGTGGATTAGCAATTCCTTCTCGTAATGAGAAATGTAAACAAACATGCGTGTGCTGAATTTTCATGAAACAATGTTCGCTTGTTCCAGCTCAGAAACTGGTGAGTGCTGGCAGGGTAGCAGGTGTTGAACAATGCTGCTGCAGGCTACCTCCAGCCAATTTCCATCAGGCTCAGATGAGCATGTTGTTCAGGCTTACATACATCCAGGGAATGTTAAAAGCTGCAGCGTATTTCTAAATGCAACAAATAATTTGAAGGTTCACATAAATTGTCAGAGCTGGTAAAGGTGATAATCTTGTTTGCATTACCATCCTCGCCATCTGCCCTGGTGCTAACATGAGTCATCACGTGCCCACACAGCAACCCTGCAAGTTTCTTTATCTATAGTTATACTCAGGTAGATCAGCTGAGTTTACCCTGTGGCCAGCTAGGCACTCGTGCTAGCATAAGCATGCTGATGGGAGGAATGAGGAGGAAAAAATGTCCAGCTTTCTATTCAGTTCTCTAGTGCCAGTAAAAAAGAGAAAAACCAGCAAAAACAATGCTGAGGGCAAAAACGCTGCTTTCCTAGGCATGTACTTCTGCTTTCTTAGGTTGGCCTCCATCTCTGGTCACTGTGTTGGTGTGGGCCAGCCACAGTCATTATCTGCTGGGAGGGCATGCAGCAATATATCCAAGTATTGACAGCTAAAAATAACTCTAAATGTCTTTTTTCTGTCACCACTTTTCCTTTCCTGTTAGTGTGCTGCTGCAGTGTTCTTCTTGTCCATGCCACAGTGGGCTGTGACACAACACGTCAGCTTGGACTGTGCTCGGTGCCAGTGTGCCACATCACACATCTCTGTCTGCCACATCTCTGTGTACTCAATTCTTCGTTTTGTTCTTAGGGGTTGGTTGCAGAAGATGGGAAGAGATCGTAGGCTGGAAAAACTCACTAAAGCACTAGTTTGGTTGCCTAATTTGACTCATGACTCTGGTTCCTCTTATGCTTGTAATGACAAACTGTCTTCTCAGCTGCTTTTGTTTTATCTGTTGCAAGTAGATTTCTCATGCTGAGTAAGAAAGTCACATGGAACTTCATAGTTATTCTATGAGGTCATATGTAAATACCTCCTTTTTGAAACATCTTGGAGTGAACATCCGAGGTAAGTGAAAAACATGTGACAGATCATGCATATTCCTTCACTTCTTGCGTAAAAGAAAAAAGCAAACATTTGTAAAGTGTAAACACATTTTCAAATACAGTCCATTTGAAAGTTTGGTAACAAGGCTTCTGATGGCATCACGGCTCACTCATGACACTGGGCTAATAACAGAGGTAATTTCAATCACTAAATCTGTAATTGCAGCCTGTGATTGCAAATCTGATGATCTGGAGCACATTACAGTAATAGGTAACTGAGAAATTCATGATAATTTCAAAACCATTGAGTAAAATCAGATTCAAAAATCAAAATTTATGCACTGCATAGAGACAAGTATAGTTGGTCATATAATCGTAGTATGCTGTGTGTGAAATTTGGTATCTATAAAATACAGTTGAAAATTAAAGAGGAGGTGCAAAACAAAACAGGCGAACTTCAGTGATGGAGATTAAAGTAAGCAGCAGAGCGATAGTTTTTGAAGTGTTATCTGCTAAAATACTTTTAGGTAAGAGCCCCTATGTCCTCCACAGCTTTGAATATTTAGAGGTAAACCATAGAGTTTCTATTTTTAGGACTACCCAGTGGAGACTCTTGTATGTTACAAGAGTCTTTGAAGCTGACAACAAGCATGCACAGAGAATTCACTTGTATCAGCCTGTACTGCTGATGCAGATGTCACAGGAGAGAAAATATTGTGAGTGTACTGCTTAAGGAATACTGATTAAAATCTTTAACTCTTGAGTATTTATTAAAGGCCTCTAGAAGTCAATGTTCCAGTCAGCAGAACCTTTAGAAGGCACTTTGAAATGTCAAAGGCCCTTTTTCCACTCAATTTAGAAGCTTTGCATTCAGCAATTAATTTCAATGTCAGTGAATATAAGAATATTCTCAGCTGGGTGTGAAATTTCACAGATTTCTGTTGAGAATCTGGTCAAACACAATAATGACAGTATTTTTTTAGTATTTCCTGCTCCCGTGTCAGTAATGGTATATCCTACCCTAGGTGGTGAAAGGAAGCAGGTTCTACATGTCTGGAAACTATTGCCTGCTGTTTAACTCCCACAATAATTGTAGCTGAATCACTTCTTCTCTTAGCAAACAATCAAGCAAAATGCTTCAGTGATGGAATAATTCCAAACTGTTCCTGTCTCGCAATGTAACATTCACCTCATTCTGTCTTTTATCAGAAGGGTACATATGCAACTAACAGAGATGGTTTATTCTTGGCTCCAGAAAGGAGAAGTACCTCTCTCTTTAAATCCAAGAGGTCATTTGGAAAACATGACAATGCGGAAGGAAGAGGTCAGGGCAGCTTTACTTATGCCCATGTGCCTAGCAATGTCTTGCCATTTCTCAATTTGGGCAGTTTCACAGACCAGATGCACAATACATTCTACAGGATCTGATTTTCTGGTTCTAGAAGTACAGTGTTCTGGTCAAACCTACATCAAACGGAGTAGAAGTTTCAGGTTACAGCAATGGCAGAAGAGGTTCAGCTGAATCTTCCTGTAAAGAACAAAAAAGTAACAATATCAGTCTATAAAATACTAGTATATCACAGTTTCATCCTTAGACTGCTGTTGACAGATGTAAAAGCATACAGTAAGCTAGAAAAACTCTTCTTCCAAAGCAGTATTCATGCAGCACAATTATCCTGGATTTATAAACCAAAAGTTAACTAGTATTAAATAGTAAATCTGGATACCTGCTCTGCTATTCCAGGGTTAGGTTGTAGTATGAAAAGAGATCACAGTAATGTATGAGAGGGGCAATCATGGAAACAGAAGTTCATTCTGTGTAGTAAAGGAAAAGACAACAGTATGTGCCATCAAAAGACAGGTGTACTAATGAGACAAATATTTTCAGTAGAAAAAGCTTTGAACAAAACTATACCTTAGACAGCAAAGCATACAGCAAAGCAGGTAGTTTTTGCCTCTATGCTAGCAAGTCTTGACGAGTCCATTAAGTGGAATGATTCAGAATACTCCCTTCTGCTGAACAGGACTTTGATCGGATGCTTCCAGCTCACTGTCACAGGGCAAATCAGTTCTCTTGCTTTGCATCTAACAGAATAGATTTCCCAAATCTGGTACTGTTTCTTGTCCTTATTTTACACATTGAGACACACTGCACCTACCCCAGCCATATCTTTAGTTTATATTTATTCTTATGGTTAAGCCTGAATTATTAAATGGATGCACATAAACAACTAATATAATTTTTGGACAAAATCTTAGCAGTGATACATGACATATTAAAATCCTCCTCGGTTACCTCTACATCTTGTGGTTTAGGATTTTTTTTTTGCTTTGGTTCTGATCATTGTGCTTCCTCTGGCAATGTACTTACTAATCTTTCATCATCACAACAATTTCCTTAATAGTATCAGGCATTTAAGGATGTTAAGGTGAAGTTAATGGATTTGTTTCCCCTACAAAGAGTTGTTTATATAATAAAAAGTATCATCAAGCCAAACACACTTTTTCTTCCAGTAGCTGTCAAATCAGAGGGAGTAAAAATAAACTGCCTTATTCATTTTAGAAATCTTGCTATGTTTTGAGCAGTTTCCTTTTTAATACCCTGATTTTAATGTTTTGCTAGACACTGACTAAATTCTTTTCCTTAGACTAGACTGATTTTTTTCTTCCAAGAAATTTTCATTTCTAGTGAAAGCTTTGAACAGAGCTAAGTAACCCAAATATGTAGTTCCATGAAACAGCCTTGCACAGTAAATAGTTGTGGTAGTGTCAAAGTATTTGTGTTACTGCGGCTCTACCATCTGCTTAATAGACAATGTTGTAGGCAAGATCAATGCCTAACATAATTATGTCAGTAGAATCCTTAATGTAATGTTGACACAATGGCCCTGCAATACACTTCCTAGGACAGTCCCCAGACAAGGACATGGCATCTATATTATCTTTCACCTGCAACCTCAGCCTGACTTTTGGCAATGTACAATACACCTCTCACCCTGCAAGAGGTCACAATGGGGATTTTCTTAAAAGAATGCTGGATTGATTTCTGCCTGGCATTGTCTCTCTAAGGACAGAAATGTAGAAGTTCAATGGCATGATGGGGTGTGCTTGCACATCTCAATAGGGCTCCTTCTGTGTGGACACCAAATGTGTTCCTTTAGGCACATAATGTAGATGATTTTATTCACGAGGCTGCATAGCAGGGATGGGGAAGACAGAAGGATGCTGTTTTATATAGTGCTGCAGATGCCAGATCTCAAGATTATTAAAAATAGCAGAAGGACATAGGAAGCAGGGAATATGTCGCTATTATAAGGTAGCTCACTGCTTAAGGAACATCCTAGGTGTGAACTTATGGTGTGTATTTGCATTCTGTAGTATTTTCCGGTAAAATGGAGCATGGTCATTCATGATGCTGGACAAACACTTCAGGACTGAGCGTATTATTGGGAGAATCAGAGCAAGCTTTGATACCAGTGGGAAGGGTGAATCACAAAGAACCTGTTGGCATAATTTTCTTTCCAAGACCAAGACTTGATTTTGCCCTGAACTAATCTTGACATAGTTTGAAAAAACACTGTCTCTCATAGCCTAAGACCACTGTGAGATGTGCATGTGCAAGGAATAGTTAAATGTATGAGCTGAGCTGTCATAGACTCTGTCATCTGTGCATATTTTGAGAAGGTTGTCAGTAAAACACGAGCACCACTCTCCTATTTGAATATAGTGCCATTAAGCCTTTCCTAATCTATGTTCATATGCAGCCCTCCACCGATGAGTTCTACCCACTGTTCACTAGCAGCAGAGTGATATTCCAAAAGGACTTGTATTTAAGGAAAGACTGGGCATGGCATTTGGTGCCATAGTGTAGTTCACATGGTTCATAGTTCTGTCATGGATTCCACTCCGTGATCTCAGAGGTCTTTTCCAACCTAACTGATTCTATGATTCTGTGACTTCTGAAATGAAAAAAAAAAATAAAAATAGAAGGGTTGGAACTTATCCACAATGTTGTGAAATCCTGGGGAAAAGGCCACAAGGCTTTTAACAAGCTGGATCCAAGGAGGAAAGAGAATCATAGAAGCTATTGATTTTCCTGAATCTTGCTGGAGAGAATGCAAGCAGTGAGATTTTGTAGGATATAAGCAAGACATAAGGATAAATACATTTCTAGGAAAAGCTTTCAAAAAATGCAGATTTCACACCAGACTGCAGCAGGGAGGAAAATAGTCTTATTAATTTTTTTTTACTGAACTTAAAATAAGGATTCAAACACACTTCTTCATATTTCTCATATTTATATTAATTATACTTATTTGATGTCATATGTAATTGAAATAAGAATATTAAGTATGGAAAGGACTGATGGAAGATAAAGACTAACCTTTATTAAGCTTTCTAGGTGTGTTAGCTGAAAAAAAAAGAAATTGGCTAGAAATAAAATGTTAGAGAAGACAACGATACAACAACTACAGTAAGTATGCTGTGTTGCTTGGGAGTAATCAAATATAAAACATTTCTTTTGAGATATTCTTTGTGGTAGAAGCGAATTAGAAACTCACCATATACTTTGGAAAGGATAAATAAATAGGCATCCCTCCCAAATTACGCATGGGTCTTTTCTCCCACAGGGAGAATACCCTATTCATTAACAGGTTATAAACAGGGAAATAAAGATTGATGAGGTGTCTGATAAGATGAATGCTTTGGAAAGCATTTGACAATTATATTTGAAAATTGTAAGTTTTGATACCCAATCAATTTCTGTAGAATATTCAGTGTCAGAAAGATAAGGCATTGCAGAAACTCGTTAAGGCCATACCAGTAGGGTACCCAGGGAAGCACACACTGAGCCTCTTATTACCAGCTCAATTCAAAGATTACATATCACTGATGATTTACTACTTAAAGTAATAAAATTATGATAGTGGAAGTATTATAGTAGGATTCATAAAAATATGTGGAGGTCACATGGTATAACAAACTGTAAAAGAGAGAAGACAAATATATTAAGTAAGAAACCTGTAAAAATTAGTAAAGTGGACAAAATCAGTTCTGGACATTCAGAAGCCAGCTCTAAAGTGTGTATGTTCCAGGATATTATGTATAATTAGGAGGTAGTTACACTGGCAGAGACTCTAATAAAAAGTCATGTCACAACACACCATAAATCTGTATTTGTCAAAGATAAAATTAATGCAACTACTAACATAGCATCATAAGTGGTCAACACTTTAAAGAAATAGTGGAGGATTAAATATTTGACTGAGAAACATACATTCCCAGATATTATCCACTGTACTATTTATTGGAAGTGTAATAATAAAAGAGCAAACAAATTTTCCAAAGTTTAGCCTTTAACAAAGGATCCAAGGTTGGCTCTGCTGAGCTATGCCTTAAAATGTAGGCGATCCATAGGAGAGCTGTTAATCAGCATCAAATAGTAGTAACCAAGACAGGAAAAAACATAATTAATTAAAAACTCTTAAGATGAGATTTACATGCGCAACAGCATATGGTAGGCTCAGAACGCCATCGTCGCTGAGGAACCTACTCATATCCCTATGAAACACAAGCTTTTTGAATTACACTCTTTCAGGAAAAAGCTGCCATTTCCTTTTTATCCTTTGTGGGTGATTTGAAGGAAGAACATGTAGCAGCAAAGTAAACATAAAGTGGAACAAGTGTAGGAATCTGCTTCTACCAGTTCTCACATGAAAACGGAGTCAGCAGCTGCAGCAAGGAGAAGTGCCTCTTAGGGATCTGCTCCTTCAAACACACTCTTGATTGGGTTCCTAAGCATTCTCAAGATAGTTGACATTGCATATGGTTGCAATGCAAAAGGTTGTAATATAAAACTGCAATGTTAATTTTTTTTTTTTTGTTAATGTCAAGGATAGGCTCACCATTGTTAACA
This sequence comes from Serilophus lunatus, assembly GCA_013399895.1. Lineage (NCBI taxonomy): Eukaryota > Metazoa > Chordata > Aves > Passeriformes > Eurylaimidae > Serilophus > Serilophus lunatus. The sequence continues at coordinate 195,490 of VXBA01000263.1, forward strand.
AGGAAGTCATAGAATATGAAATCCGAACACGTAATTTTTTTCCCCCCCCCAAGAAATATCCATATCCTTTGGTAAAAAGGGTATATTGCTCTGTTAAAGACCTCTTAAGGTTTTTAATTTCTTGGGCTGGAGCACTTTTTTGCTTACAGTTTTGTAGGTTATTGAAGATGACCATTTTAAAACAGTACAAACAGTTCTGAAATCAAGATGTAATACTTCACTGGAACTTCCCCGAGGACAGTTATTTTTATTTATGTGTATTTCAATCATTCATTGGAAAATCACAGTTGTCACAGTAAATTTTATCTATGGCAAAAAACTAATTGTTGAGTTTAATGGTTTTGATGTATTGTTTTGTATTTTCTGTTGGTGGTTACAGAGCACATTAAAATAATGAAATATTGATTTGTGAAATAGTCATTTGGTGTTAATGCAAAAACTGTAGTGCTACATCTCAGAAAAAAAAAATCCATTTTATACTAGCTAGTACTTCTTATGTAACATGAAAAAACTGTGAAGTCTTAAAATGGTAAAAATCTTTTAACCCAAAGGGTGATCTGCTGTGATTCAAATCATCCAGCAATGATATAATTAAACATTCATATCTCTTCGTATTTCTAGTAATCATTGCTGATTGCTATGCAATCAGAAAACATGCCAAGTAGCATGCGTAGTGAGGATAGTCTCCTTCTCTCACAAAAACCAGCCACATACGGATGCACACATATGCACACACAGACTCTCAGAGAAGTAAACAGGACTGTTCAATGTTTACATGGAACTCAAGGGCAGAAAATTATTTCCTACATTGAACTGCAAGTTTTAGGCTTTTATAGTGATAGTTATTTTTCTCTCTAGATGAGTATATTTAAATGCAGAATCTAATCTATTCTATCTGAATACTATGAATTCTATTTCTCTCTCCTCCTGAGGTGAGACTGGGTCTTTTTATTTAGAAAGAAGACTAAGCTGTAAATGCAAATGTGTAACATATGCTTCTCTTTTGCTTTGCGACTATATTTGCTGTTTCTTTGTAAAGTCCCTCAGAAAAAATATACTTGATATAAAGTTCTAACAAAAATTCCTTGTAGATGTGGGCATTGATTAAAGTTCTACAGTTTATTTACAAGTGCCACCGAAACACAGTTGCCTTTGCACTAAAAATTCAGCAGTTCACTTACAGAATAAGCCACTGGAATTGCAGGAAAGCAATTAATCTCTTTTTCTCCAAAATGTGTTTAAGGGCATCATCTTTACCATGAAGCCAACAGTCCGCTCCAGCTTGTTACCATTTTTTACATTTGAGCTAGCCATATCTATGGGATAAAGCTTCGCACAGCTGTTTTTCATTTGCTGTATTAGCATTTTAATATCTGTATGGTTCAAGCAGATTTTGTTTTTAAATCATTGCCGAAAACATACCAGAATAAACTGTTTACAAAAACATACACCTAACACGGAAGACAGACTGAAACAGGCTTGCCTGGATCTGAATCTGTGTTTACAAAGTGATCCAGTGATCAAAGCTTCTTCATGGCTGTTTTTACTTAATTTCTTTGATATTTTCTCTGAAGTTTGGTTCTTTCTCAGGTATATGCTTCTGGTACAACATGATCCCTCCTGTTCACACATACAGGGAAAAAATGTCTTGCTAGAATAATACTGCAGAAAAAGCACCTTCTAGGTTCTACACATGCATGCCCTACCTCACATAGTATTTCCCCATTGCTCAATCAGGTCCTATTTTAATACAAGCAATAAACAGTAACAACCAAGGCAGTCCAGAAATTTGGAGTGTTGAGCACCCTTAACTTTCACTGGGAACTGGTTGAATATGACTGCGTTAAGGCCTAAATGCTTTAAAGAGCTCCTGGTACCATTCAGTTGCTCAGACAGGGATTACAACTACTGCAGGCAGTAGCAGAGTGGTAAATACTGATTCAGCAGGTGGAGTGCACAGTATGTGATAGAGGAAGAGTCACGAGAAAGCAATATCACTCTTAGGCAGATTAAAGAGTGTACACCATAAACCCACATGCTGTTTCAGGAAAGTCACAGTCTTCATAAAACACAGTGACACTTTACACACCTAACAATCTTAATTTTAAACAAGGAAATTGCATGTGCTTTTTTTTTTTTTNAAAAAATTACTTTCTTTAGTTGCAAACCAGATGAAGTCTGGCACTGACAAAGAACCCACCACTCTTTAATATATCTTAAAATGTGCATCTGTAAATTCTAGTTCCTGTCAACAACTATGATAAAAACACCTTGCAATTTATTGTTTATAAAATGAAAGATGCTTCCATTCCATTCTCTCCTTTAGCAACACACTTTATTACCATATACAGAAAAACATGTGACATACAGGTGATCAAGTGATGAGAAAGACAGTGATTTTAATAGGGTTTTTTTAAGCCTCATTAAGTGTGATTTGTTCCACTCAAAATCAGTAAAGTCAAAGCCATTTTCTACTCAGCATATAGCAGTCAACTGCAAATCTTCTACCAGGCTGAACCGTTACTGTTTCATTTGTCTCAGCACCTTTGTTAAATTTTATGTCTCTACAAGGCAATGAATATGCCACTGAACGGTGGAAGGAATGTGGAATAACACAGAGATGAACGTGCCTTCATTTCATTGCTCTTGCTTTCTCTTCCCTACTTTGGAACAAAAAAAAACAAACCCAACAATATAAATGAGGTAATATTAAAAAAGCAAGTGTGTCTAACTGTTCAGACACCCTGAGTTTGCATATATGAATGCCTGAGCTCTGTTAATGGAATGTTGCAAGATGTAAAAGAAACAACTTTTGAGCTGCATACTAGTAAAATTTCTGTCAAAAGAACAAAAAGGAGGGCTACTTCACAAAGTGGCTGTGGCATATGAAGTGCTGTATGCATTCGAGGGGGAAATTGTTAGTTCCACTGCAACTGGAGAGAACAATGGCATTTGTGTTTTTCTTTCCCAACGCTTGCATGACCATCTGCTTAAGACTTTGTATAGGTATGGGGAATAACCAATCCTCTCTCAAAACACAATTATCCTCCTAGAAGTTTAACCATAAAAAACCTTAAAGAGATAAAAAGTTGAAATAATAGCATAAAATGACTTTTTTTTTTTTTTCAGATTAGCCCTTGAGCATCTTAAGCTATTTTAAAGGCCTAAATGTAAATATCGGTATGCAGTAGATTTGTGAAGATATACTGAATTTGGAAATATATACATCCAAGCACTTGATATAATTTATAGGTTAGATATTAGAAAGAAGTTGTTTACAGAAAGAGTAATAAAGTATTAGAATAGTCTGCCCGGGGAGGTGGTGGAGTCACCATCCCTGGATGTGTTTAAAAAAAGGCTGGATGTGGCACTTGGTGACATGGTCTAGTCTAGTTGAGGTGTTAGGGCAAGGGTTGGACTAGATGATCTTGGAGGTCTCTTCCAACCTAGTAATTCTGTGATTCTGTGATAAATATGAAAGGAACAGTAAAATGATTGCATTGTATCTCAGGTAACTCTCTTCGGGACAAATATGAAGAATGTCACTCTTTTCAACATGATATGGAAAACATATACCATGTGAAATAAAATAGAAAGTTCAAAACATATAATAGAATATTCTTTATTAGACTAGACTGGCAGTATGAATACTCATTCTATGAATATGGAGTTTATGTATTTATTTACATATAACTTACCATTTCACAGTAAACCAAATTTCAAAACCTGAAATTGGCTGTATGTCAAAAAAAATAGACTTACTGAATAATTAAGGATTTACATGAAAAGGACAAATATTGTCTGGCAGATAGTACTGCATAATGCCTATTTCAATAGCCTTTCTCTCAAGTTTCAAGTAAAAATATAAGCAGCCTTATCAGAGGTCAGCATTAGCAGGTGAGTTGTCAGCAGAACTTCTCCAAGGTGAGATGTAGTCTCCCAGGTGTACATACAGAACTAGCCAAATGAATGGCATCTCTTTGGGTGAAGAAAGCCCGTCTTAGTCATCCCCAGCACACTGACTATTGCACCATGGCACAGCAGGTACCCTGTGACTGATGACACATGCAAACAGAGTGATGGATCTGGAGATTGCCACTGTCCAGCATTTGCAGTAGGACAGGACTCCTGCTCAAGATCACTTTCAACCATGCACCGCAGAGTCTACCTGTGGATATTTTGCACAACAGCTCTGTCCTAAAGCAGCCTTTCTGGGTTCTCACAGCCATTCTGTGGTGCAGCTCCACATCCTGGCAGCAGCCTGCTGGGAAGTGATGGAGGAACCTGCCAGGGCTACCTCACCACCCTCACTCTGAAGTCCAGCTCAGCATGCTCAGCTGTCAGGGATCACAGAATATTTTATAAATGCACAGGAAATGAGTGGATAGCTAATGTACTATTCAGCAGTGCTTTCATGATTTTCTTCAAAAGTAGTTTTAACCTCAGTCTGTGAAATAAATGTAAAACTCTGAGTATGAATGGAAATTTTAGAAGCTTGCTAATTGTTAACTGTTTACTTGCAAGCCTGAATAATAATAGTTGACTTTTATGTTGGAAGCAACTATTGATGATACTCTGAGCCGCAACAGAAGTATCACCAAAAGCCAAATAAAAAGCAAATTCAGTAAGTGAAAACATCTTTACCAATGTCTTGTAAAGCAAGATAACAGTCAGTATAATATCTCCCTCACCAAGTAAAAGGTTCCGTCAGATCTCTGAAGTGAAAGGGAATGTGCTGCACTGTACAGGAGATGTGGCAGCAAACATTAGCTGTCTTTCGCCAAATGAAAACGGTACAAAAAAAAAAAAAAAAAAAAGCAAATATCACTCTAACCTTCAGGCAACAGATACAAAACACAAGCTACTGAAGACATGAATAAAGCAAGCATTTTGCAAAGAAAGGTTTCACAAAGTGGTCAGCTGTTGAGAACCTCACTACTAAATGTCAGTGTTTATGGTTTTGTGCATTTCACATTTTCCCAAGGTGCTGTGCTTTGTTTTGACTCTTTTTACACTGTCAAAAGTCATAAAAGGTTAAGCAGAGAATCAGGTATTTCCTCAAGTGATTCCCAGTGTGAGCACAGAGGGAGAACTCCAGATCTCGATGAGATCAGTAAGGCCTTTTTAATCTTGACCTCACTAACGTCTGACTTTTGCCTTAGGTATTAACAAGCCAAAGAAACCCTGCAGAAAGATCAAGGGCAAAAACGACAAGACCAAAGAGCGTATGAGGTGGGACAGTTACTTCCGGCTCCAGTGCATATTAAAAGTACATTACCTTCCTGTAGCTCATTATTAAGAAATAAGGGAAGAAGAAAACATTTTCTAGGACTGTAGGCAAACTCTAAACTTGCCACTTAAAATGCCAGCTTCGTTGAAAGCTGTCTGCATATCATTGGCATAAGTGACCTCACTGCTGTTAATGAGTGACTCATGGATGTTTATTGCACAGAAAGAACACAAAGCATGTAATTGTCATTCTGCAAGTGAAATAATTTACATATATACATCAATTTTCTAATGCATTACACGGAAGAATATTGTTAATTTGGATTTGCTTTGAAGATGTGAAATTCTGAATTTAGAGGATGCTTGTGGGAGTATGATTTAAAATTCTCATTTCGACTTTCCTTGGATACTGTTAGGGAAATAGAAGCAGAATTTACTAACAAAAAGTGTGTATGCATATACTTGATATTGATTTATGGAGCATTCAAAGGCCTCATTATTATTGAAAAAGTTATGCTTTGCTCAAAAAAAAAAAGAAAAAAAGCAGCAAATTGCACTTCCAAGCCCTTCTGTCCATGCACAAAAGCTGAAATTCTGTCAGGCTTTCAAAACAGACACTGTATGTGAAAGTATTGGGAAATGTTAGTCTTTCCTATCTCCTCCTCTTCTGGTATTGAGAATATTTTGTATAGTGCCCCTTTAAAAAAACAAGAGCAAGGATTGAGTGACCATACTCAGTAGCAGTTGTGAATGACAGGAATCATCAGCTTATGAGAAGATGTGCAGCTCCTGAAAGACTCAAAGAAGGATTTACTGAGCTGAGGGGAAAAAACAGTGAAAAGGAGCTTGTGACAGTAGTTTGTAATCCTATATGGTAAATTCAATGCCTATTCTGGTTTCTTTAGGGACTTCTAAATGAAAGGCGAAACAAAGGTCTTTTTGAAAGGAAAAAGCGTTTACTGACAAGGTGAGAAAATACACAAAATGAACAAAAAACACAGAAAATATTTTTGAAGAGGCTATTAGCTTTCTGAGACTTTTTTTTTCCTATCAAGTTTTGAAATTCTGAGCAAAACCAACCTCTGTGTTTTTCTCCACAAGATAATGTATACACTTTCAACTGTACTGAATCACTTCTTCTTTTAAAGTGCCCATATCCAACAGTGCATCCACTTTGACATTATAATAAATACAGTACGTAATTTGTCTGCTGCTGAATTCACAGATGTTGCAGAAGAAGTGAGAAAGGGCATCAAACTTGACATGTGCTCAAGTCCCACTGCTATGGGCTATCCTTGCCATTTCCCAGGCTGAGAAGTGGGAAAGGCACACCAGCAGTGTCAGGAAACAGCAGTGAGGTGAGGTGTGAGAGGTGAGGTGCAGGAAGGGAAAGATAGTGCCTCATTCCTGTTGGAACTGGAGCCAGGATAAGGATGTATGTGCCCGACAGGTCATTACACAGGCTCTGACTCTCTATCCACAGATAAGAGAACAAAAGGTAATGTCCTTTCTGTTATGAAGTAAGCCAAACATATTAATCTGAGTAGTCACCAAGACCAAATCCACTTAAGAAGGAAATGAGAAGTTCTGTATTTTCTTAGCATATCAGCATGTTAGGGTGTGCCAGCTGTAAACATGTCATATTATGTTGTACTTAGTTATAGATTAAAAAGCAGTTGTCAACTGTAGAGTAAAACTCTTCCTTCCGTGATCTTAGTTGGTGTCCTGAGTTTCCCCTCCTTTCTGAATTCTTCACCTTCCTCAGGCAGGGGGTCTACTAGGATTGCCATCTTCTGTCAGCGTACTCTCTTGTGATACTGCAAATTCTTGGTGCTTTACACCCTGGATCAACAAAGACATGAAGAACCAATGTAGTTCTACAGCATCTCTGACCTCTTCTGTCTGGTGTATTCCAGTCCTTGTGAGAAGTCCCAGCCGGCTGCAGCCAAAGTCAGAGCAGTTCATAGTCTGAGGCCAGAACTAACCCGTGCCAAAAATGGCCGATAAGGGCTGTTTAGTGTTTTCAGTCAGAATTCACTTTCCTGCCTAGAACCCAGTGACAAGAATTTCTGTTAATTTAAAAATCCCCTAAGGTTGCTTTAGGAGATTCTACAACTGGCAGAACTCCAGATAAGATCACTTACCGGTCGTCAGCACTCTTTGAAAGGGTAAGATCACTATTAATTGATAGGATAATTTGATAAACTTTTTGATCCTTTGCCAAACAAAAGTGATTAGGGTGATAGCAGCTTATAACTGACATGAGAAAAACATAGCTCTTTGAAGGAACATCGATATACATAGAGTGCCAAACTTTTTAGATTTTTCTCCTATAAAGAGACTTTAAAAAATAGATCTTTCATTGGTATGAATTTGTAGCAAATTGTGTTATGGTGAGATGCTTTTCAAACTCCTTTTCAAAGAATGCAAGGTTTGTATTTGCTAAAATGACCTGTAAGACACCATGCTCCAAATGATCTGAAATTGACCTTGGTTACGCAAAGACTAGAAAAGTAAGAAAAGGAAAAGAAGGCATTGCCGTCTATTGATACCTAGTATCACCTTTTAGGTACCGTGAAATGTGGTACACAAAGCTACGACTGACATAGTGAAATTAATTACATATTGTTACTTGAAACAGCTGGTGAGCAGAAAGAGGCTGTAATAGTTGATGAATGAAAATTGATGCAGGAGCTGTAATTTACAAGGGAAAACACTAGTGATGCTGGAGTTCCTAGGAGAAATGTATGAAATCCTAGGAACTAGTTACAGTGGGGAAAAAAAAAAAATTATAAAGTGCTTCCAGCATGGCAAGGGAATGGCCATGGTGTCCACCAGGAGGAGACACCTCAACCTTTCAGTCCATTTGGTGGTGAAGATGGATCCGAGGAGCCCCCTGCCATCCGATCGCGAAGGTCACACTGCCGGGTGCAATGAAGCCTGGGTTGGCCTTTCCTCATCTCCTTGGGCCAAACCGGCCTCCCCTCAGTTGCCTCCTGAGCTGCACGTAAAGCACAGCCCTGCTCCCATTTCCTCTCATTTTCTGAGGGCGGTGAGAAGCCCGGTGGCCTACAGCTAATTCGATAATCAAGCGAAAATGCCTTATTTCCTAAGCTTCGGGGAACAGAGCCTCCTGTCGCCACGTGCTTCCTCTTGCCACCGCCCTGTGGGGAAGCCGAGGCTAAGCCCCACCACGGGGGTGGAAGGGGCTGCACTGCGGCCACCGGCGTCGGGCCGCGCTGACGGGGGTGGGGTGGAGGGCACCGGCTCTGGCGCGTCGGTCTCCTTGCCGCGGGGTCGCAGCGACAGCGCTTCCCAAGGTTATTTTGACAGGAAAGTCAAGTTATTTTAACAAGAAAGTCAAGTCGCCGCAGCGCGCAGCCAGAGCCTGCGGCCCCCCCCCGGCAGCGCGCCCGGCCCGGGCATGCGCGGCGCCCGCTCCGCCCCCGGGA
>VXBA01000263.1:204356-395433 GCA_013399895.1 Serilophus lunatus
CCCCGCGCGAAAGTTGTGGGGAGTGGGGCCCGGGCGGGACCGGAGGTGCGAGGAGGGCGCGGAGCCCCGTGGGTGCGGCGGTCAGGGGTCGGTTCGCGGGGGTTTCGGGGGCGCGAGAATGCGGCGCCTGCGATAAAGGATTACATAAAACGGCGGCCGGGACGTGCGGCTCTCCGTGGAAGGGAGTTTCACCGCCGGCTTGGCTGGCGGGTAGGTGATTGAAATGCTCACTGGAAGCAGTTGAGGGAGATCTTTGAATACGCTGCTGTAGTGTTTTAAGGTTTTCGAACCCCATTTGAACTCCCTGTCGGTGATTGTGCTTGGAGGACGTGGTAAAGACCGAATTTATTAGTGTGTGTTTTCTTCCCTTTCGCTTTTGTTTTGTAAGCAGATTTATGTTTTTGTGTTTTTCTTCCTATCTTTCCTCCCTTCGTGTGGGGCCGAAGAGGAGTGAAATAAGATGCAGCGAAGTTTCTTAGGGTACCACGTCGGAGTGTTTTTAACCTTACCTTTTATGGCCGCCCCCTGCCCTGGCGTGGTGCGGTTGTCAGTCTGGTGAGATGATAGCTGGGAATAGGTAGAATGATGGGTAGAAGTTCAAGAATTAAGAAACTTGGGGTGTTCTGTCCCGCCTGTTGTATGCAGTTAAATTCACGTGGGTGCTTGTGGCTCCAGTGTCCGGCAGCGAGGCCGAGAGCTGCTTCCCCAGGTTTAGGGTGACACGACAGAGTTTGTCCCTCTGCACCATTGTCCAGCCGCGTGCTTGCTTCCAAAAAAGTGGATTGTATAAATAGTTCCATGCTGGAAGATTTCTTAAGCTACAGAGGTTGGGACTAAAACATACGGACTGTGCCAAATCTTTCCGATTTTATGTATCGAGGAACTTCATCGAAGACCCACCAAAAGTGGTGGGAAACCGTTTGATAGGAGGCAAAGGAGGGTTTTTTTCCTTTCAGAGTATATTCTCGTAAGTTTCCCATTTTGGTATTATTTTTTTGAGGGAAATAAGTAATTACTGTCGCTGGAATAACTTTCTGCCTGCTACAGCCGAACTTGTCAAAAGCGTTGGGAGTTCCTCCGTATATAAGTAGAGTCAGAATCATTTGAGGAGAAAGGAATAGTTGACAAGTGCAGTTTTCTGGATCTGTCACTGTGGTCACTTTTTTACAAGAACTGTGTTCACATAAATACAGTAACAATATTTCCTTGACATAAATGTAATAATGATTACTGTAGCCGCATTCATCTTCCTTTGTCCTTTTCCCCAGAAGGTTATCGATGGATTTCTGCTAACAGAAGTACCCCTGACTGCTTCAGGGCTGTTTTTGTTGTTGTTGTTACTCATTCTATAATGATGTATTAAGTTAATGAGATTGCTTAGAAGGATTAAACAGTGAAAGGTTTTGAAACTAATTTTTGCATTTTTGGAATTAAATGGTGGATGTAACCTTTAGAAAATCCAAGAAAAAAATTGACAGTTGTTTTTCATGTCTGAAATTGTAAGCATTAGCTGTTATAAATACTGTTGAATTATATTTTAGAAATGAAAAAAATTATAACATGTCTCTTTAAACTTCTATGCTTCCAGTTTTCATGGCTGAGAACTCATAAGAGTTGGTATTTCAGGGTTATGTACTGTGCAGGTGACATAAGTTATCTTTGTTCAACAGGAGGAATTGGTCTGTAATATTCTGATAATTATATATATATATATATATATATATATATATACACACACAGTATGCTTCAGAATACTTTTTTGGTGTACAACACTGAATATTTAAGGTGAAACTTTTTAAGATCTTACAGTTTTAAGCTAAAAGTATTAGATTATTCTCTTAAACCCTGAAAAGTTGCAAGCAAAATTAGCTGAATTGTATGCACCGTTTTGAATATGTGCAGTTCTGTTTTAAGAAGGTCGTTGAAGTACTTGTTCTAATGGTGTCCAGGGTTGTTGGTCTGACCTTGGTTTTTTTAGGATGTCAAGTTTAAAGTTGAGCTTCCTTGGATGGAGCACTTGGTAGCTTATCTTTTATTTATATACAGAAGGAGACTCACAATCATGAAGTTATCATAAGAAGCCTGCCTGTTGTTTATCCGTGGAGAGCAGGCGGTGGCAACACGTGACACACTAAATGAATTAGACCTTGGCCCTCAGATGTTGGAATTTAGCTGTTTATTCTTTAAGTCCTTCTCCTGAAATTGAAATTGTTTTATTTTTCCATGCAATTGTTCTCGATGAAAGACATCCTTTGTTCATTTCAGGTCTGAAATATTTGAGTAGAAGTTTAAAAAGTTCATGGAAGTCATCACACAGGATTCCCCTGAACTGGTTATTACTGAAATTATGTTTAAGTTACTGGGTAACCAGCACTGTTACCACTTCTGTGATTGGTTGGTTTTATGCATTTTTGCTTAATTCAGTTCTAATTCTGTGTCATTTTTTATTTTTTTCTGTTTGCTTGTTTGTTTGTTTTCCAAGTAGCAGGAGGTGGGGGGAAAATATCACTGTGAGCAATAACAACTTTACAAGTGCAAGTCCCAAGGTGATGATGAAAGAGCAATTGTTTGTGGGGGTAAAATTTTGTGAAAGAAAATTTGCCTGCATGGATTACTTCAGTGGAACCAAAAAATGCTTTCTTGACTAATTTCCTGTCTGTGTGTGATTAAATGTGTTGTAGACTTGAGCCTTGCTTTGTATGATTGATAAAACTGGGGAACTTAACATTTGAAGTTGAAAAGCCCTTGAAAAACTGAGGGGATTTTCGACAGTCTGGTCAGAACCAAGTCCAGATAACTTGGTCAAGGCTGAGTTTTCCAAAGATGTAAAGTTTTCCCATTTTGCAGATTTTTTGATAAATGAAAGTAAATTCTGTGACTTAACGAAGATGTTTCTTACCTGTTTCAAAAATACTCGATGTTTGTCTTTAGAACTCTGCACATATCTGTAGGCCAGAAAAATGAGTCAGAAATGACACTGTTTGCTCCTGCAAGAATTCTTGGCTGTGTTCTAGATAAGCTATTCTGGACTTAAGAAATGTATTGTCTTCTTAACTGAATTATCTTAAGAGGCATAAAATTTCTTTACTCACCGATGAAAAGTGGGAGTTTCAGTGAGATGTGGTTCTAAGTGGATGGCCAATCAATTTGCTACTTACGTAGACTATAATATATTGAAGTATAATAGTTTAAGTACTTTTGGTAGATTAGAAAGTAGGGATTTTTTTTCCTAAGATGATGAATATGTCTTACTATTTAATTAAGCATCTTAACAAAAGGAATCTTTTTTTTTTTTTAAATAAGCTTTTAAGATGGAAGACTAATACAAGTTTTGATGCAAAAATAGGAATGGAGAGAGACCGTATTAGAATAGAATAATTCATAGTGGCTATGCTTTTTGATTTTGACCATTTTGTGCTGAGGACAAAAATACAGCCATTATTGCATTATCACCTGCTTCATAGATTTATTTGCCTTTAAATTTTATCTTGACTTCTACTGAGTTATGCTTTAACTTCCTAATCTATATGTTTATCCCATATTCATTTGCATGTGTTTATATATTACTTTATAAATATGTATGTGCACACACACGCACTGCTGCATTCACCCTTGGATAATAGCTGGCAATTAGGGTACTTGTGCCCTTCCTTTGGGAGATGTGGATTAAATAAAGTTTGCACAAGTTGTGCAAAGTAATTTGTCAGTCCTTGTGTAGCTGTAGCAGAAACTTGGTATGTCAGTCCATAGGAGAAATAGATCAAGAAGGTTGAGTATAAGGGAAATAATTGCTTTAGAGGTGCTGTGCTATGTAAGAGGTCAAGCCTGTTGCTCATTTGCTTTCCTTCTGATCAGAGCAGTTTCCCACTACCAATCTTGGATTTTGAGTTGTGTATACCAGGCTTTCACTTCAGAAAGAAATTAGAAAAGTTCATAGAATTGTCTGTATTGTTTTCTGTTGAAACTCCATGCTTTTAAAGCACTGTTATTGTCAAAACATCTGTAATCTTCTTCAAAGTAATACGAATTTAGAAATAAGAGCTGACATTGGATTAAAAGAATGAATAGAATTTGTGTAAAAGCCCACTACTGCAATCCAAAATCACATTTATTTTCACAGTCCTGAAACATCTTTCACTCCCTAATTTCAGGCTTGTTTTGCTATGTCAGCAGCAAGTGAGATCCATGGTCATGCAGCCTGAACTAGTTCTATCTTGTTTATTTGTGTAACAGAAGAACAAAACATTGTTTAATAAACATTCCAAGAACATGATAGTATCACCTTATCTGCTTGTCTCATTGTGCACAGATGACTTTCTTGTAAATGTTCTAGGGCATTTTTAAGGTGAAAGGCTTTTATGTTGTGTCAACATCAGACACAGAGGCTCTACTTGCTTCAGAAAGTCATCTCAGTGTTTTAATATTACATTATTTTTCCGAATTAATATACATTTAGGCATTCTTTCTATGTTCAACTGTATTGGCAACTTTTTTGTGCCCCATCCCTGCCACCAAGAGTCAAGTAATGTAGTCAGGAGTATGTATGTAAGAAATTCTCGTACTCTAGAATTGCTTCTTGCCCCATATGTAATAGAAGACTGGAATTACCTCTTTTTTTCAGTCTCCATAGCTTATAAAAACACCTTAGCTTTGCTCAAAATGGAAGTGAGTGACCTGTGAGCTGTCGTGGATAAGTCTTGCTGTAGGAATTAGATAAAGTGACTGGTGGGCAGAATTCATTTTTTTGTCACACCTGCAAGACTGTTGGGATGTGGAGGATATTCCTTACTCCTGAGTGCATCTTCCATTATATTAAGCTAAAATAACCCGTACAATTTTCTGCAGTAGAACAAACCATCTGAATGTAAAATTAGTCCAGCTGTTAGTTTTGTGAACTTGATATAGAGTAATGTCTGTATAGGATACTGATGCTTGAAAACCTCATTCAGAGCTGGAGTGTGTGATCCACTGGGAGTGTAAGGATCTGATGTGTCTGTACAGATAAAGTCTGAGAGATGGATGAGTTGCAGGGAGCACAGCAAAGAACTGTAAGGAAGGCACCTCTAGGAAGTGGGGAATACTCAAACTTCCCTCATAAAGTGCCTGGTTAGCATGAGGTATAATGGGAATGGTGGACAACAGTAGCAAAGGGAGCCTGTTGAAGTTTCCTTTGCCATATACAACTTAGTCACCTTCTTATTCAGACACTTTTTTTCATTGCAGTGTGTAACTTCCCTTGTCTTTTGTCTTTGAAGTTGTGGTTCTCCTGCAGGCAAACATTAACTAAACATCAAAAATAACCTCCAAGTAATCATCCTTCTGCTTGGCTGTAGTTATATTTGGAAGCTCTTTGAAAATGCCTTTTTTTTCCCCTTTTCTACCTCTTTGGGAACAGATCAGCTCTACAGGCTTAGGAGCTAGTTGATCGTTCTGCAGCCTGTGGGCATTGGGAAGCTGATGTTGCCAATCCATCTGAATAGGCTGATGTCTGAAGTGATTTTTTTTTTCCCTGTATAATTTTTTTTAAGTAATATGAAGAAATACTAGAACATAAGGGTGAATGATTTTATTTTTCTTCCACAAATAAGATTTTGAAAGGGTGCTTCTCTCACCTGCGCCATCTTAGAATTAATTGTTGGAACTGAGAACTACTAGGAAGAGAGTACACTCCCCAACTTTTCATCAGAGAGTTCATCCCCAATTTGACAAAATTCCTTTTTTAAACACACAGCATATGAAGTTAGACAAGAAATTTTTATTAAAACATAAAATAACAGTCATATTTAAACACAGCAGAGGAGGGGAGGAGCTGTATCTCCTGACTTGTATTCATAAGGGGGACATTGTCAGGCAACAAGAAGTCTAGGATGCTTGCATGCCTCTTTAAGCTTCTATTAATCATCACAGCTCAGTTTAGCAGGAGCTAGCCTGAGTCCTGAGTTTTGAGCAGCACAATGTAAGAAGGATATAAAGCTATTAGAGTCCAAAGGAGAGCTACAAAGATGGTGAAAGGTCTAGAGGGAAAGCCATATGAGGAGCAGCTGAGGTAATTTGGTTTCTTCAGCCTGGAGGAGATCTCATAACCTTCCACAGCTTCAGTAGGAGGGAAAGTGGGGGCACCCTTTTTTCAGGTGACCTTTGGCAGGACCCAAGAAATGGCAGGAAGCTGTGTCAGGGGAGGTTTAGGTTGGATATTAGGGAAAGTTTCTTCACCCAGAAGTTGATTGGGTACTGGAAGAGGCTCCCCAAGGAAGTGGTCACAGCACCAAGTCTGACAGTTCAAGAAGCATTTGGACAATACTCTCAGGTACATGGTGTGAGTCTTGAGGTGGTCGTGTGCAGGGCCAGGAGTTGGGCTTCGATGATCCTTGTGTGCCCCTTCCAACTCAGGATGTTCTGTCATCCTGTTTTGAGTCCTTGTTCCTGATAGGTTGATGAATATACCAGTTTCTTAAGATTCTAGTGTGATAGTTACCTTAGCGTTCTGTCAGTGCAAAATGCCAAATGTATAGTCAGGACTTTCATGTGCTAAAACTGATTGAGTTCTTGATCCTGTTAAAGAGTTTTATGAATTTCAGGATTACTGCTAGTGGTGTGTGTTACTACATATGATAGTTCCTGCTCACTCTGATGGGAGTATATATGAAGTACACCCTCAACAAATTTTTCAGTAACAACCTAGAGTGCCGCTTTTGATACATCTGAAAGACAGGATGCCATCCAGAGGGACATGGACAAGCTTGAGGAGTGGGCTCATGGAGTTCCCAGGAAGTTTAACAAGACCCAAGTGCAAGATGCCACACCTGGGCTGGGACCATCCCCAGTATCAATACAGTCTTGGGGATGAACAGATCAAGAGCACCCCTGCTGGAAAGGACTTAAAGGTGCTCTTCTGGGAGAAGCTGGACACGAGCAACTAGTGTCTGGCTGCACTTGCAGCCCAGAATGCCAACTGTCCTGGGCTGCATCAAAAGGAGTGTGGGCAGCAGGGTAAGGGAAGGGATTCTGCCCCTCTACTCTGCTCTGATGAGACCCTACCTGGAGTGCTGCATCCAGCTCTGGATTACTCAGCAAAGGAAGGATATCTACCTGTTGGAGCGAGCCCAGAGGAGAGACACAAAGATGTTTAGGGGGCAGAACCAGCTGTCATGTGAGGAAAGTCTGAGAGAATTGGAATTGTTCAGATTCAGAGTAACCTTATTGTGGCCTTCCAGTCCCTGAAGCCGACCTACAAGAAAGATGGAGAGATGCTATTTACAAGGATATGTAGTGACAGGATAAGGGAGAATTGCTTCAGGATAGAAGAGAGTAGGTTTAGATTAGATATTAAGAAAAAAATCCTTACTATGAGGGTGGTGGGGCCCTGGAACTGGTTGCCCAGAGAAGCTGTGAATGCCCCATCTCTGGAAGTGTTCACGACTTGGTTGGATGGGGCTCTGAGCAACCTGGTCTGGTGAAAGATGTTTCTGCCCCTGATGAATGGGTTGGAACTAGGTTTTAGATCCCTTCCAACCCAAGCCACTCTGTTTCTGTTCTGTGTGGTGATGTGACACTGTGATTTCAGGTTTGCCTGTGAAGCTAGAGAGGATCAGATGGGAGAGCTATAGTAAGTGTGAAGGGCTGATGAGGCCTAGAGGAGCATACAGAGGAGCAGGTGGGCTTCACACAGTCTTTGACACTTAAATCTGTTATATGCATTCTAATTAAAGCTATGTCTATGTTTCTATGTCATGTCTGCAGTGAAGCACTTTTTTTTTCTTATGTTTGTTTTCCTTACAATTACTTCCACACAGAATGCTATATTCAACAAAATGGCTTTGGGAAAATATGTATGTATGGTAATTATGAATAACCTTTTTCTGATGAACCATGTACTTAACCAGTGAGTCACCAGGTGAGATCGTTTTTAACCAAAGAAAAAAGTGTTCTGTGATGAACAAGTCCAAAGTTCATGCCGTCACAAAATCAAAATTATCACTTTAACATTTGAACAAAAATTACTACTCAATATTTCAACTGCTTTGGAACCTGCAGTTTAGTATGCCAATTTGTAGTAAATGTTGCACTTTTGACAGGAGGAATTACACTGCTTGAGCCTCTTCTTGAAGCTGAAGAGAGGACGGGGCAGGAAGGGGCTCAAAAACCTGGCCAATAATAAGTGATCCTAAATAAATACATAGTTATATTTAGGTTGCAGAATTACAGACAGCATTTACAATTGCCAGGTTATTTTAAGGGTGCCTGGTGTTCTGGTTGTGTAAAGTGATAGCTGAATATTGGCTGAGAATGGTGGTCACAGTCCTCAGAGTAGACTGTTTTGTGAGGCATTGCTGAACCCCTTGTGAGGGAAAATATCTCTGAACTGAAATCTCTGTATTTTTTATTTGTTTATTTCAATGTATTGGTATAATAGTCTAGGTTAAGCTTGGTAGAAGTATTCATTTATGTGAAACACCTGAAAATGTGATCATTGGATTTTAAATTTGTAAGTGTAGCATTCATTTTTTTTGCAAGTCAACATTTTTATCTAATACACTAGAAATTAATAGAGTTGGTTGGTTGGTGATGACGATAATAATTTTTTTTGATATATGGAAATCTTCCATTTCCAGTGTTTGTGAGACTGTTCTTGAAACTTCAATTAAAAGGGAATTTTTGAGCCCTTTATCATTCTCTTGTTCTCTAACAGAACACTTGTTGTTTGTGCTCTTAATTTTGCTTCTGTCTTCTGACTGACTTTCTAATAGATGTGCATTCCTTATTCTAGGACTTTCATCCCTGAATGTTGCATTTCTATGCTAATTGGATGATTCTCCTCACTGTTTTTCCACAAGTTTCTCCAGTGTTTAATCTTTCCTTGCATTTTACTCTATACTCAGTTTCTAATAAAACTTCCAAGAAGATAGAAAGAAATTTTGACTGGGATGTTGTAGTATTCAATGAACTGGCTCTGTGAATGTTTTAGATATATCAATGTACTTGGAGACAATATAAATGTAAGAGAAAGTAAAATCAATGCAAATAACAGGATACCCATCCAGCCTGAGAGCACGGTTTTGTTTTTGTATAACTGAGCTTCATTTTGCTACCTTTTTGAATTTTTCCTGTACTAAGTTCCATAATAAATGTACCTTTTAGCTCCTTAATTATATTCCCCCTTTTCAAAAATTTCAAAAATTAAAAAAACACACTTTTTAACTCTCTTGTCTCCAGTGTAAGGAATACATTACTTTTTCCTACTTTGCGAGAACTTTCTTTCATGATTTTTCTTTTCTTACAGATGTTTTTGTAACTCCCATTTAATTTGGCTCTTCCGTCTGGAACCTCTGTCTGCTTGTTACCCAAATGTTATGATACACTTCTGAGCATGGAGAAAGTGTAATTTGCCACTTCTGTTTGATTTTAAACTGTAGACATCTGTATGATCTTTATAAGTACTTCTGTACTTCCAGCTATGTGTGTTTTACATGAATAGGATATGTGGACTATACTGTTTTATACTTCACTGATATGCTGTAAGTAGCTGAAGCTTTATTTTATTCTCATTTCTTACTTATTTATTTATTGTAGGCATATGCATCAGGATGTGATATTGTGGTACTGGGGACTGACTTTGAAAGACTACAGATAATCCCTGGAGCAAAACATGGAAACATTCAAGTAGGATGTGTGGACTGTTCAATGCAACAGGGGAAGGTATGTAGAGCAGTGTTTCTAACAATGTTCTAACAGTGTCATACTAAGCACCACCTCGGGAGTGTGGATACTTGAGAGTTAAGGCAAATACACAACAGCGAATAGTAAAATGACAGATTTCTTTCTGTGTCTACTTGTAAGCAGCATAATGAATGTGAAATAATAACCATAGATATGAGACTGCAAGAGATATGTAGGACTGCACAGAAGGCTGTAGATACAGGGCTGCGCAGAGGATGTTGCAAGAATTTGGCTAAAAGATGACTGAGTTGGAAGCAAAGGTGATTTATTCACTATGGCTTTGCACTAATGGGCATGTCATTGACATGCTGTGACGTGTTAGTGGCTGGCAGCAGATGAGTTCTTCCACAAAAATTGCTTTCAGATCATCCAGAAAAACAGCATCTCATACAAGCAATTCATAAAGGTTTAAAATTGCTGTTGGACAGGGTTTGCTTCCTTGAATTCTCAGCTTTTCTTTTTCTTAGATAGATAATCTACATCAGAAGTGTTGTGTTTTAGACAGTATTTGGTTTCAAGTCCCTTTAAAAGAGCTCTTTCTTAACTTTTCTATCAGAGTAAAAAAGTAGTAACCAGGTAATTTTGTCCATTGGGATGTCACAGTGGGATTAGCCTGTTAACCAATTCAGTTGGAACTGTGTCTGGGTAAACATTTACTCATGTAAGAGGGGTTTTCTACCTTTTTTTCTTTAAGCCTATCCTAGTGACAAGGTAATGTTAACTTCCTTCACATTACAAGCCTTATGTGTTCATGAGAGCTTTCGATAGATTCTGATGTCCATCTTGAGACAAGACCTCTGATGGAAAACAGTTCATGTTGACATGGGAAATCTGCTGATGAGTCCCTAGCCACTCCCTGTTCCTGTTTTTTAGCATTTGAGTGTTTTAACTCTTGCAATAGAAGTGAAGGAACACAGAAGAAAATGAGGAAAATGTTCTCTGTGTCTCTGGTACCTCATGGCTATAGAGTCTGTCTGGGGTTTTCCATTGGCAGCTGTTAAATAGTTGTTTTTTTAGCTCATTGGGTATATATTAACAGATAGTGAAATACATGTGCAGGTCACACATCACAGTTAATCATATAAAATATTTCTGTACCTTTGCAAGGTCACCTTAACTGCATTGTATCACTTCTGTGTGCGTTTAAATGACTAATCTGTGATTTGTAAATTAACAGATGTGAATATATTACACTTATAAGGCTTACTAAGCTTCAGAATTTTTTTGTTTCTTAAGTAGACCTTCAAGTCTGTATTGTTGCTGTCAGCAAACTGGATGCATTTGCAGAGTGCTGAAATACTAAGAAGTGAATGGCTGGGAATTTGATTTTTTACCAGGCTGATCAATGCATTTCCAGTTCACTTTTGTAAAGATGGAATTTCTTCTTATGCCTTCTTAATTAGTCTTATCACATAGATTGTCTCTTTGATTTACTAAAGAAAGTGTTGGACAACTCCAGAGCTCTCAGACTGTCTTCACAGAAGAAGTACTGCAGTTCTCTGACCATTTTTGTGTCCCTTCGCTGGACCTGCTTTAACATGTCCATGTCTTCCTGGTGCTGGGGACTCTGGATGGGGCACTCCAGGTAGTGTCTCACTAGAGGAAGGAGAATCATCTCCGTCACCCTACTGGCCACCTTCTTTTGATGCAGCCCAGGACACGATTGGCTTTCTGGGCTGTGAGCGCATGCTGCTATCTCATGTTCCGTTTTCTGTTCACCAGTATCCCCCAGTCCATTTTCACAGAGCTACTCTCAATCCACTAATTTCCCTAGTCTCTGTTGACTGACCCAGGTGTAGGACCTTGCACTTGGCACCTGATGAGCTAGATGAGGTTCACATGGGCTCACTCCTTAAGTCTGTCAAGGTCCCTTGGATGACATCCCTTCCTTCCCCTCCAGCATGTCAACTGCATCACACAGCTTGGTATCATCTGCAGACTGGCTGGGGGTGTGCTCCATCCCACTGTCCATGCCCTTAGGAATGACTGTAGTTGTCTTACAGCTCAGTAATGCTTCTCTGCACATCTCGTTTCTAGTAACACAACTTGAGACTGCAGTAGGCGTTTGTTTGGTGTCTGAATGATTGTTGTGGTAGTTTGGGAAGTTCTTCAACATGCTAATTGTCATTCCTTTTGGTGGGCTGAGTGGCTGTGGAAGCCTGTGGAAAGTTTCAGGAAGTGCCAATTGCTCTGGACACTGTATGTTTAGCATTTTGGGATGCTAATGTTAGTTTGGCTTAAACGCCCACTAAGCAATAAAATACGGAAAAAGTGTCCATATTTGCTGTTTGGGTGTGGAACGGAATTATTAGAGAATAGAAGAGTAAGGTAAAGAGAACTGGAGGGGGCAAATATTAGTCTGAGATGGAAAATGCCTGAAGAAACTTCTTCCTTGGAAATGTGACAAAATTATTCTTGGCGTTTTTGGGTCAGGCTGATGTTTAGGTTGTTAGCATGATAGAAATTTATTTAACTATCTGCTCTTTCAGTGGAGAGGGTTTCTCTTGAAGCTGTGTATCTGTGGATTTCAAGATATGTACAGATCATGCACACCTGTATCTAAAGGATCTGTAAATAACGACTTAGGAACGATAGTTCAGTACTTTTTTTTAAAAAAAGCTTTTGTGGTAATACTGTAATCAAAATGCATTTTGTGAAGTGACTCTAGCTTCATTGTTGCAAAAAGAAAACCATGGACACTTTTTAAGTCAGAACTGTACAGAAATAGGGCATTGGCTATTGCAATGTATTGTAACTGTAGATGTTCTTTTAACAGCAGGCATCAACTTCAGAATGCAAGGTGTCCATTATGCATGATGTATGCGAGCTCCTTAATTTTTGTAAAATTGTATTTCAGAGTAGGTTTAGGCAATATTTCCTTGTGGCAGCACTCTCAGACTCTCTGTCAGTTGTCTCTAACATGTATTTGGCTTGTTTTGGCTTTCTCTAACAAGTGTTTTTGGCTTGCTTTTATATTGATATCCTGAGATTAAATACTCTTAATTTTGTCTTAATGCAAATTTGGGGTGGCTGATAACCACTGATGAAATAAGATTTTCAAATACCAATTAAAGCTGACCATATTGCCACTTTCTTGGAACTAATTTATGTTAATCTTTAGTAGTAATTCTATTTGCAGTTCTCTGCATTGGTTGTTTTGCTTGCATAGTTCAGGTCTTCTGAATTAATGTTTCATGAGGCAGCATGAAAGGGAAGGGGAAGTGCACAGAAGTGCTCTGAGCCAATATTGGTTCCATGTCTGAGAAAGTGAACTTTGCATACTTTTTTGAGTGTTTACCTAATTTAATATGGAAAGAATTTTGCTAATAACCTGGTTTTTAAAAACAACTTATGTCCACCTATACTCTCAGTAGGTCATCACAATTAATGAGTAAAGATTGTATATTTACTATTGACAATACTTGCTTCATGATTTTACTGGATGTCATTTTTCTGTTATCAAAAAGAAGTATGGGGGTAAGGTGAGCTTCAAATTTATCTATAAGGAGGGCTAAAAATAAAATTAGCCATTTGCATTTTATTCTTGTTCAATAGCCTGTTTTTTCTGTGCTTTTATGTGCAAATAAATATAAATTGCTTTAGATTGCAGCTTCTTACGGAAAAGTGATTTGTATCTTTGAGCCAGTTAGCCTCGTGAAGCAGAGCAGCAGTCATCGTAATGTAAGTATTTAGTCACTCCTTAATTTATTTGAGCAGTTTAAAGCCTGACTCATTTTTCTGATTTGCTTTAAAGTTGAAGATTTTTTTGTTGTCTTTTTTTAACGCTAGGATAAAATTGAGACGTAAGATGGCCCTTGGGAAGTGAAAATGGTGAGATAAGGACAGAGGCCTATTATTTGAAATAGTTCTAAGTAAGATAAGTTTTACTAGAATGCTTCGTATTCCTTACTTATATAACTCTGCAGTTCATAGACAAAATGTTCCAGAACACAAAACCACATGCAGAGCCCCATTTTGCGGATAGCGTAGACAAAAGGATAGTAATTCCTTTTGGAATCATCCTGCGTAGTCTTTGTTTTGATATGTTTATGTTTAATGTGTCCTTCAGCTTTTACTTATGATATGCTTTTGGCCAACTCTGTAATAGTTTCAAAAATCTATGGGTTTTTTAGAATATTTGATGTAATGCTTATACTTCAGTGTTACAATGGTGAATAAGAACAATATTTATTCTTTTAGGGGTTAATTTTGGTGACAGTGGTTTAGTGATTAACATCCAGTATCTTAATTTATGAATATAATACGATTTAGAGCAACTTATTTACCATGCTTCTTACATGAAGAGTAATACTCTTATAATTAGAAGCATTAAATTCTAATTAAAGTCACTTTGATGATATGAGAACTTTGACAGCAGTTGCTCAAGGAGTTTTTGTCTCCCTTTTCATGGATTTGGTCTTTCTGTTTGTATTAACGAATTGTTTATATGGCCATCTAGTGGATTGCCCTCTTTGAGCTAGCCAATACAGTCATATGATCTTTGGTGGTGTTGTAAACTTGTGATATATTACATATTAATTAAATAGTTGGCATTAAAAAATTATATGTAGTATGTTTAAAAAAAAAAATTTGTATCACGGGAAAGCAGTGGAACAAAATAGTGGCAAAATGTGTGTTCCCAAACTCATGTACTTTTTAGAAGTACTGCTCTCGTTTTTTTTCATTGGAACCATTCAATCAACCTGAGTGTTTTCCTGCACTGTAAGCAGTACACTTAGCTTGAAACTTCAAAGTTAGTGTAGTAACTCTAGGCAGCAGACAAAGCACTTACAATCCATGATTTGCTTTCATATGTGTATAGTTGAAGAAGCGTTCTGTTACTTCGTTCTTTCAGTTAACCTCTGTGCAGTGTGATTGTCTTTGTCTTACATTTGCTAGAATGCTCAGGTTCTAAAGGAAAAAAAAAACCCAAGATAGCCTCAGAAATGTTTCATTTACATCCCTACCTGCAAGTGCTTTTTACTGTTTTCTACCAAACTTCTGGAAGATTGAGCTGTCCTGTTTTAACTTGGGCATCTATTTGGTGTGATACTTTTGGGATGAGGGATGACTACTTTAAAAAGGTCTATGAATTAAGAGAAAAACTCACTAGCTCTTAATAGCATTTCAAGTAATGTTTTCAGTTTCTTAATATTTTGTGAATTTAGTCCTCAATTTGTTGCAATTAGTGAATTAAAAATTAACTGTCCTGTTGTATATTTTAAAAAAAGGAGGAGGGAGGAAGCATCCTGCATGTTATCCTGACCTTACTGACATCCTCTAATTCAACAATGATGTGGCTATCAAACAGCAGATGCATTTAATATGTTCCATTTTTGATATATCTTTTCTCTGTTCCAAAAATACAATTGTGCTAGCCTTTAAAAAAATCTCATATTCTGATAGGTATTTTATGTACTGAATTTTTACCAATCTATGTTTTTGAAATAAGAAGTTAGAAACTTTGATATGTATGGTCATACTAGTGAAAAGCTATTTTGTTTGAAAGTCAGAATGAATTGATTTTTATTAGGTAAGCAAAAGCTTATTTTAAACATCCTTCATGAAGGTTGGAGACTGCAGTGAAGGGAGGAGAAGGAAGAGTTTTCATGCTAACACTTGTGGATGCTTAAAATTTCAGGTGTTACATTATCAGTGGCAGAAGAATGCTCAAATCACACTGGAAGCCATAGCACATAATCTAACATGGGATCCTACAGGTAAGAATGGAGTAAAATGCCTATCTACTTGGTAACACTAACGACTTTTTTTTAATTTTATGACTTTTTAGGGACAAGGAAAAGATTTTTGTTTTTTTCTAGCATGACGAAGAACACCAAATGGAGTGAAATCTACCTTTTGTCACTTAGTACAGGAGAACCAAAATACTAATCTGTGTGGTCTGACACAATTATTCTTACCTCAGTAGTTCCTAATGTTTATAAATATGACTTAAATGGTAAATATTTTTTGAGAAGGAGGGATGTCAACAGTAGGCATTTCTTTTAGGTAAATGCTAAAATTGGATTAATTTTCACAGTTTGAACTGTAGGTGCTCTAATCTACCACAAAATCTAGAAAAGGTGTGTCTGCCATATTTTGTTCTGTAGTTTCAGCTTTGCAAAACTCTTTTTCCTCTCTCTCTTCAAAGAAGTCTATATTTTGCTACTTTTTTTGTAGTTAGATTTTTATGAGTATTTGCTTTTAGGTACTCGCCTTTTGACTGGTTCCAGTTGTCTTCAACTTTGGACCAATGTTCCTTTGGAAAACCCTCCTGACAATGACAGCACTGAAAGAACAGATGTTGGACTTGGAGAGTGGAGATGTATCTGGCAATGCAAGTAAGAAATCATTTGAAGACAGAGTAGTTTTTAGTGCCTGAGGGAAATATTCTCAAATGTCTTCACCTTTGTCCAAGGAGAAGAATTTAGCTGAAACCTGGGTAGACTACTTCCTCAAAGTTAGGCCTCAACAACTTGTTACATACGTCTAATAAATTCAGGATGAAAATGTGCACTGTATTTGTGCTGCACAATTATGTTCTTGTATGTTCTTGTTACTGTTAATAAGCCTGTCACTTCAGCATCAAAACCTGCAAAAGAAGCTCATTTATCAGTATTTCCAATTAATGTAAAATAAAACACTGTGAAAATGAGCCATATAATTAGGTTTAGAATATTTTGAGGTGGCATTTTATATCGCCGTGACCATTCAAATACTTTCAGGTACTTCTTAACAACATTATTCTTTTTGCACTTTTTTGTTTTCTAAAGTTGTAATTGTAGGAAGTATGAGAAATGGAACTGTCTTTCAGCTAAGTTAGAAGATAGTATGAGAGAACAGAGCCCAGTTTGAAATCCAAATGATTGTGAAGTGAAAGTAGAACAGTTTAATCTGTTAGCTGCTTTTTTTCTCTTATGATATTTTTGAATGTTGCATATTGTAGCATCCTCAGCTACAACAGTTTGATTTTCTGCTTCTCTTGTGTGACTCCAACCATGTGTTGCACGTGAGTTTGCCTCCTAGTCTTTTTGAGTCTTAGTTAAAACTTAGTTGTTTCAGGAGACACAATATACACTGATATTTAAGAATTAAATAACTTTAAGTTCAAGGGGAAAGAAACCTTTATAATTCTACAAAAATTCTTAAAAATATTTTATCTTTTTGTCTTTTTTTTGTTCATAGAACTGCTTCTCAAGTCTGTTTAATGAAATTCTCACCAGATGGGGAATTTTTTGCTACTGCTGGCAAGGTAAGCATTTTTTTTTCCTAATAGTTTTGTGTTAATTCAGATGAACTATTAAAGTAAACAAACAAAACCATGTTAAATATTTAATGAAAAAGTTCTTTTTTTCGAATTTTTGCCTTCTGTCTGTACATCTTTACATTGTGGTTAACATGAATTTGGGAGAAAGGTGGTTTGAGGTACGGGTGTACTACATGAAATGTTCACTGCTTACTATTTTAGCGTGCCCATTTTTAATTGATTTCAAATTATAAGACATCAGAAAAAGAAGAGTTTTGTGGGAATGGGAAGATTTGTGGATGAGATCACTGCTGAGTAGCCTTCTAGTGAGGAAATACATTCCATATTTCACAGTTACTATGACACCACAAATAAAAAATAACTTTTTCATATGTTTCTGTGTAAACATACCTGTATGTCTGTTTGTGTACATAGAACAGAATTCATATTCCCCTCCATAGGTATATTCACCCATAGTTAGTGCCAACGTTTTTAGCCAGTCTTACGGATTAGTTCTGTGCGCTCAGCAAAAGCAAAACCTCCTGACAAAATAAGCAGAAAAGTTGAGACAGAATGTTACCATCTTGTGTTTTCTCTTCCTGAAATACTAACAAACTAGTCGTTCTTTTATACTCCAAAACTTGTTATTCAGGTTTTGTAAGAGAAAAATGTCCTGACATGTCCAAACAGAAAAAAAAAAAAATCATTTGTAGGATCAAGGGAGCAAATGTGACAAATCCATGAGAGTTTGTATGACTTGTTAAGGAATTTGAGTGAGATAAGTTAGGTTTTTTTCTGCAGATAATACTATTGTCTTTATTCGAGGGGAGTGTCCAAGTGACATTGGTCAGAAAGTAAGAATGTCCATATCTGTCTTGTGAGAATTTATGGCATTATCAAAGTAGATTATGGACGAAACGTTGCTTTAAGATTAGTGTTTTTAAAAAAGTAACTGAAAACAGTATAAACAGTTTTAACACAGATTAATAGATGCAGGTAAGCACCGAGTTGGTGCTGCCAACTAAAGAACAGGCTGCAGAGTTGTTAGAAAGAAAGCAAAGTGCAAGTATGTAAGGTTAGTTGGGACAATGCATTTGCTGACATTAGTGAAAAACTAGTTTAAGTGTCACAGAATCCTGAGTTGTAGTAGCATGACAGAATGAGTTTCAGACTGAAGAAGGAAAGATGATTTTGTAATTTGGTCTACTCTGTCTTGGAAGGATGAATGAAAAATTAGTGTGTACATGTAAAGAGTGGTTAGAACAATGTTTGATTTAGTAATAGAGCATGGAACTTTGCTGTTTGGATCATGTCTCTTAATACATGCTTGAAAATCAGACTCAAGGATGGTTCAGTCTGCAAATAAATCTTGCTTGGGAAAGCTAGTTGTCATGCATATCTCCATGATTCAATCATGTGCATCAGGAACAGATGAGTAATTCATATCTTGATTAATTGTAGGTGCTTGTTTTTTCCTTTAAGGCTTACCATTTCAGGTCATCATGCTTGCTTGAAGGAGTAACTTCTAAGGCATTTACTATCTTTCAAGAAGAGATGAAGATGTAACAAATCTGCAAAATAACCTAAATTTCTTTTTCTAAGGAAACTGTCTTCTAGTTGACTGCCTTCCAAGTGAAGCAAAATACTGGTCTTTCTTGGTGGTGCATTGTATTCTATATAACAACAAAGAAGCAAGTTCTCATGCTCTATTCTTTTTTTGCTTGTTTGGATGCCACATTGGTTGCTGTGGGTTATGTGATAACTTTAACCATTTACTGACTGCAAAGAGAGCCGTTCCAGCCATGTTTCAGATAACTATTGCAAAATTGTTTGAGTACTTGTTTTATTTAAAAAAAGAGTTTTGTCATTGTTGGCAATATACATTAAATATATTACACTATTTTTTGATGGGTGGGAGTCAAGTTTTAATGGATTTTAGTGATATAATTTGATGGTGTTGTGAAAAAATGAATACCTTTCTATAGGGTTAATATTCTTGCAGAGTTTTTGACTCATATGTCTTTATCTTCTGTTGTGTTATCTTACATTATAATCTTTGGCATAGCAAAATTACTGAATAAGAAAAATCAGTAAGTGGGGAAATTAATAACATTTTTTGCCACTTTTTTTTAATGTGTCTTATTTCTTTGTTTAATTTTTTTGTGAGGGATGATGCTGGTCAGCAAAACAAACTCCCCCTCCTCCCAGTAGGGTCATCTTACGTATGCCTGGGTTGATACAGTATTTCAGTACCCTTTGTGTTTAATAGTTGGTCACCAACTTGTTCATCTAAATCTAGATTGTTTATCTAGTCCTTGAAGGCATAACCAATTTACATGCATATCTAAGGCAGTTTGAGCAGTACTGAGCTTGAATTTTGAGATGTCATCTATAACCTTTGTTTTCGTAGCACTTAAATTTGAGCAAAGGGGTTTTGGCGATTTTTTGCCAAGGTGAAGTAGTATTAACATTTGAAAACCATTCCAAGCTAGTGCAGCTTGCATTTCTGTGATTAAAAACTGGCAGCTAATCAGAAAGACCAAAATTAAATCCTAGTTAGTAATGGCAAGAGAGTTAAATGGAAGCTCTACTACCATGTTTTCTTTAAGATCAGGTTTTGAAGTTGCATTTACTGAGCTGTTTGTCTGTCATCAGAAAAGTGTTTTTTACTTTAAAGAAAAATGAAGCTCAGGAGACATATCCAAAAGTACTTGAAGTACATCATATTTTTATGCAAAGTAGTCTTCTTTACTGTCCTTTTTTTCCCCACAGGATGACTGTCTTGTGAAAGTGTGGTACAACACAGAGAGCTGGCGGTCAGCTATAATACCACCTGGTACCAGTCCAGAAAACCAAGCAAAAGAAGTTGATTTTTCCTTTGTTTATTTGGCTCATCCTCGATCAGTAAATGCCTTTTCATGGAGGAAGACCAGTAAATTCATGCCACGGTCAGTAGCTGTAATAACGTGATGTTCATAAGTTGCCTCCAAAAAACCCCAAACTATACAGTCATCTCAGCTATACAGTCAACAGTCACAGCAATTGTATGGTGTACTTCAGTTTATTGATCGTGCCCATCGTTTATACTGTGTCTGTCTGTGAGAGAATGGTAAGTGTCCTCTTACCTGGGAAAGAACTGGAAAGATGGAAAGGGAGTCTCACAGTCTGACTTAGGCATCAAACTAAGTACAAAATCAGCCCTTGGAAAATTATGTCTCTTTGTTTGTACTGCTTCAAATGACCATTTAAGCACTTAATCCCAACCCATTGCTCTCCATCCTGATGGAATCAGTGATTCAAAAGTCCTGTGACTTTTAACTCCTCTTTCACAAACATTTAAATAGTTTCATATCATTTAATTTTTTTTCTCTTCCTAATACTAAACAGGACTAAACTACTGTTCCAGCAAGAGTATCTAGAAATTGAATTAAAATAATAATTTCGAAGAGGTGTCTTGGGTTTTAGGGATTTTTAGGGATGTGTTCTGATGATTCAAAACGACCTGGCCCTCGTTTTCACCACTAATTGCCATCTGGAACTGAAGTAGTGTTAGCTATTCTGTACCCTGCAACCAATTCTTTACCCGTTATTATTCCAAAGAGTAACCAAATTTGCATTCCTTGTGTCAAGCAAGTTTATGCTGTCTTTTGTGTCAGTCTTTAAGCAGAAGACTATTCATAAAGCCATTACTATTTTTCTTAAACCACTTATGAAAATCCACCTGCTTTGTGATTCCTCAGGGAGTTTGCTGCTAGGCGGTCTAATCAGATGATCAATAAGAGATTTGGAGCCTTAGTTAAAGCTAAATTGTGGGTTTACATGAACTGGAAGGCTGATGATCTGCATAATTTTTTTCCGGTGTCTGGTTTAACACAATTATATTTTTTGGCTGCATATGTAACACAAGTTGCATTTAGAAAAATTCTACTAAAGAATTTGTATCTTTAGCTGTTGTGTGTCAGATATTACCCTTATTTCTCTCTTTTGGATATATGATCTTTTAAGTGGCAGATACTAGTAAGACCTGTAATTAAGAACAGGTAGCTTTTTCTGTGAAGAACTTGAAAAACTTAAAACTTTGCTATTATGGGTATGAATTATTCTTTAAATTGAAATTCACAATTTGCTGTTGCATTATTGTGTGATGAAGTTTGAGGTAATTTATAGTCAGGTACTTGAACAGATAGGAAAGCCTTTTGATAGGTCATTTGTTTTCCTAAGAATGTACTGATGAGTTTTTCTTTTCTTAGTATCTTTAACTTACTTGGTGCAATCCCAAAAATCAATAATGGAAAACTGTTTGGAACTGTTGTTTTATTTCAGTGCTACATAATAGTAAGCAGCTTCTTCACACCTTACATTTTCTTTCATTAGTGGTGCTGTCTGCAATGTACTCCTGACTTGCTGTAAGGATAATGTTTGTCGTCTCTGGGCAGAGACTTTGTTACCCAATGACAGCCTGTTGTATGGTGGAGGATACAGCAATTGGAGTGAAGCTATGAACTTCACAAATAACTTCAAGAGAAATATTTCAAGTAAAGAAAAAGTGCAAAGTGCTTTAGAGGTAAGAACTGAAATTCAACAGTAAGAATAAACACTTGTACAATTACATATGTAATTGTAGACAGGTTTGTAATTGATAACTCAGACACGGGTCATAAGCTAAGATCCTTTATATCAGAGATGGGCATAAAATGTTATAAGGTGGTGAATTTCTGTGAGATCTTCCTTGGGAAGTCCAAGCTGACAGCTCTCATACTGAACTTCTCACATCAGAAGACACACTGTTCTAAAGTCACAACTGCCTGGTTACCAAAAGAAAATGCTTTTCAGTATCTAGTTCAAAGGGCTAGGAACAATATGGACGCCATTCTTTGTACAGCTTATGTGAAACCCAAGAGTGATACTGTCTTAAAATGTGTGATAGGAGCTCGCTAGTTACCTTTGAAGTCATGGAATGTTCTCTGACTTTTGCAGCTGGAAAAACAGTGGTAATATGGAGGGAAGAAAAACAGTCTTTCTGCTGTAGTCCTCAAGTGGAGCAAACTGCTCATAAACTTCAGGCAAATGATCCTTGCCCCAGATAGGGTTTTTGAACCAATGAGAGTGAGAAGAAGGTGAAATGATCTTTAACAAAGTTGTGTAGAGCATATGTAAACATTGTGCTTTTATCTTAATAGAGTGATATTTAGCATGCTCGTAGTGCTTTCAAAGCGCAGACGGCATACATGAAAAATGTGGCGGTCTAAAAGGCATAACACAGCAAAGAAAACAGTCAAAGAGGGGACAGAAAAGGAGAGTTCTGTGTCCCTGTTGAAAATAAGATGAAATTAGAGATCAGAAACAAAAGTTTCATGTTTTACATGAGCATGTTGTGTTAAGATGCAGAGCACAGGAAGTGAAAAGGAATGCCAAGAATTTAATACCATCGTTAATACGAATTGTGTACCTTCGTATGCCTTTGGGTGCTTACATAGACAGCACAGTGGGCTTGAACTGTGCAAGTCAGTCTTAAAAACTGAATGTTACTTTTTTCCCTTAAAAACATACATTTGAGGAAGACCTTAAAACCCATTGGCTCCTTATGAGGGGAGTCGAAGTTGAAAGTACGAATCTAATTTTTTTCAGTCTCTGAAATGAGATTACTCAGATTTGCTGCTTTGTTCAGAATCCTGAATGAGCATGGTATATGTTTATGAAACACAATAGAATTTTCTGTTTGAGTATCATAACTGTGTGAACATTGCACACAGAAACATGAAGTAGATACTATGTGAAGGTATTTTATGGGCCTTCCTAAATAAATCTGAAGGCACTGGTATCTCTCTACTGCGGACTCCACCCAGACAGTGTAATTTTGCAAGAAAGTCCACTGATTCTTTAAAGTAACTTTTAAACTGAAAAATGACATTCACTAATTTCTAGAAAACCACTTAGAGATGAAATCTGCTTTTTCTTTTTGCGAAGAATTAAAATGGCACATTGTTTTTCATGCAGTTAAACCTGAGGCACTTCAGACGAGGAAGGAGGAGGTCAGGTGCTGTTGTAGCACATACTGGGTTTGCTCCACATCAGCAAGATCCCCATGAGGTTCACAGGAACATTCCTCCTCATGCAAATGCCCTTTGTCACTTCCATATTGCTGCCAGTATCAACCCAGCCACAGGTAAGAAATGTGATAAATCTTTGCTACAAAGTGAAGTATAGTTTCCGTGAGGTATGTTCTTTGTGGAAGCTTGACAAAATGTATTAGTGATGGTGCAAAGTTTTTAGTGCATTGGTTTCATTTATGCATTAAAGAACTTTCTACAGTAATAATTTGAATACATTTTCTTTGCAGTAATCCTGTCTTTCATTTTGTTATCTTTTAACTGAGATTTGTATTGATCTGAGATACAAATGCTTAGTATAATCCAAGTTAAAATTTACTATGAATTGTGTGTAGTATTGGGAGCACACTGATAAAATAAAAAATTTCCAAGCAGATTAAAATGAGTACATGACACTGTGTAATAACCACACATTCCTGTGCTTCTGTTCAGTCTCTGAACCAAACAAAAACATGCTTTCTTCTTGCATTCTATAAAATTTAATATTGTCTTGCACTCAAACGAGTTGTTGATAAGGTTTGAGAGAACTCTCCTGTAGTTGGTAATATTTCTGTCTTCATAATCTTTGTGTATGCTGAAAATGAAGCATATGTCTGCTCATTGAAAAACTGAATAGAAATGCAATATTGAAGAGCCCTTCATTAAGGTTTTTCTGCTCTGATGTAGGTTTTTGTGTCTAGACTTAATACAAATATATTATGTAATTCTTTTCTTTACTAGTTAAGCTCTGTCTTAACAGTATTTCTAAATTGTTTTTCTCTTCCTACTGACCCTTGTTTAAAATACCAATTGTGACCTAAAGGCATTCGTGATGAGTTCGTATTTGTAGCTGTACAGTCTTTAATATGATTATGAAGAACAAGCTGTAAACCCTCACTCCTATAAGAATAGTCTTCAGCACTTCCAGTATAGGTTCATTCATTCAAATTTTAACAGATAGGACTAGAATCACTTCTAACCAGAAGAAAACTTATCGTAGTTTTGTGCTGTACCATCAACATTGTCCTAGTCCTACAGGAAATGTCTACAGTCGTTTTATGTGTTACTCTGCAATGTCATAGGGCAAAATTTCTTTAAAGCTTCTTGGAGATCTGTAGTTCTCCTCTGAGGTTTTCACCTTCAGATTGCACAAGGAGTTAGCTACCATTTTCATGTGGCTAGCACATAATCTTTCACCATTTTTTCCTTTATATCTAGTCTGAATGCATTTCTTATTTTTTTTTATACATACTAGCTAATATTGTTTAACCCCAGCCAGCAGCCAAGCCCCAAAACTGCCCCTCACCAGTGGGCCTAGGGAGAAAATCAGATGGGTAAAAGCCAGAAAACTTGTCTGTTGAGATAAAGGCAAGTGAATGGGGTAAAAGCAAAAGCTGTGCATGCAGGCAAAGCAAGACAAGGAGTTAATTCACTGCTTCCCATGGGCAGGCAGGTGTTCAGCCTCTCCAGGAAAGCAGGGCCCCATCACATGAAATGGTAACTTGGAAAGACAAAAACCATCACTCCAAATGTCCTCCCGTCCTCCTCCCCCCACTTTATATTCTGATGTCATATGGTATGGAATATCCCTTTGGTAAGTTTGGGTCTCTATCCTAGCTGTGTTCTCTTGCAACTTACCATGCAGCGCCAACTTCCTTACCAGCATGGGAGTACAAAAAGCATACAAGGCCTTGGCTCTGTGTAAGCACTAACATTATTCAGCACTGGCATTGCTGAACAGTAACAAAAACATGGCTGTATCATCAACCAAAACACAGTTCCATACTGGCCGCTGTGAAGAAAACTGCCCTAGCCAAAACCAGCACAACTAAGTAAACTTCACATTTAGTGTTAATAGTTTTTGCAGTATAAATGCGCTTTACAGCAAACTCACAGAATGGGAATAAAAATTATTTTGAAAAAGACTGAAAGAATATTTTCCTAGTTATCTGAAACTTTTCTTTGGTCTTTTTAGTCTTATATTCCTTTTGTGTTATCTATGTTAATCTGTATTTATCTTAATGCTGTCTTTTGGATTCCATGGTCTTCAACTCCATTGATTGGAGGGTAACAAATTTAGAACCTCTGAAGTAACTTTAAAGTTTTAAAATCTTAATTTGAAAAAGTGTATGTTCTTCCTCACAGTCAAGTCCTTAAGTACCTCAGTCTAACCAGATTCTCTCAGTAGGCCTTTTCATTTGCCTTTTTGAAATTGAGTTTAATCTGAAAACCCAAATGTATTTCCTTTAATTTAATTTAAAACAAATCGGTTTGTGATCTCGTACTTGAAAATTTGCCCTTACTATAAAATTTTAAAGTACTTAATAAAAACTAAGGCCAAAACAGCTTTGTCTGTGTTTGACTTGATGTTTTGAAGAATAATGCTGTCATGTGTAAGAATAAATACAAGACTTCATATATTATATGAAACTAATTTTCTTACAGCAACAAAATCCTTGAGACCTGCTTTAAGGGTGTTACTTCAATTGGTAATCAACCTGGGTGGAGTTCAGTGAATCAGAATGAATGATGGTTACTAGGGCAAAACTGTCTCTAGGCAATTTCAGAAGAAGTTCTTGCATCCAAAGACCTTAGAGTTTTTTTTTGAAAGAGTGATTGTGATTTATGAACCAAATAGAAATTTACCTGGAGTTGAGCATCAGTTAGAATCTGGCAATTTTGAGGTAGGAGAATAGAAAAAAAAATTTTCTTAGTGATATTTGGAAAATACTCAAAGCATGTAGATTAATAATCTAATCTGAGAAGTAACTCTTTTTATTTCACCTTACTCATGTTTACTGTAGCTTTGCCTTCCAAAAAGGGATCAACAGAATTTTGTCCCTAAATTTCTGTTTCTTGTCATATGTATAATGATATTTTTGAGGCTGACATTGGCTTGTTTAGGAAGACAGACTGTATTTCTTAAATCACCTGTGCTCCACTTGCCCACTTCCCACAATGAAATTGCTAGTTGTTGTGGTACTCTTATCTGTATGCTCTCAGTTAAATTTTCTTTGGCTGGACTGGAAGATTAGTAATTCAAAGCCATCATAGACTTTGATTTAAAAAAAAAAGTATTTTGTCTCCCAAGACATGGAGTTTAAGTAATGCTGCATAAATAGTAAGTAAAAGGAGATGAGAATATGCATGGAAACTTCTAGATGGAAATTACATGTGGGTTGGAAATTAAATCACTTAGCCTGCCTTTCAGCCACACCTAATTTAGATGATGTTACTGTGCAGCAGTCTGATCCTTGCTTCTGTCACACACTTTGTGATTACTGCAACATAAGACATCAGTTACCATCAAAAGGCAGTGTGAAATAACATATTCTGTCATTAATCCTGTCTGTGATGGTGTTACAGAGGGCATCATCTGGTCACTGTGGCAGTGTAAGCCCCTGGTCTTTCATTACAGTGTGTATCTCCTGCAGCACCCATGTGGACTAAATGTTGGAAATCATGGTTAAATTATTTGGTTCATACTCAGCTGTAGCAGCAAAAGACAAGGTAAATTAACCCGTTTTTACAGTGTTACGTCAAGAAGGTACAACATTGCAGGGCTGAACTCTAGTCTAACAAAGAACCTCTCTGGGGAACACATCTTGTGGTGGCAGTCAGGCAATTTAATTCTGAAAACAGAACATGCTGATGAAAGGAATGGCAAGTGGCAATATACTGTTTTTTTCGTTATGTTGTTTCTGCTTAAAAACAATTTCTCTTTTTTTTTAATCAAACTACTTAGTTTTAAAAAATGTCAATGTCTTTGTCTGGTAGATATCCCTCTACTCCCTTCTATCACATCTCTGAGTCTTGGTGAAAATGAAGACAAAAGTGGACCTTTTGTTGTGCACTGGTTAAACAATAAAGAACTTCATTTTACCTTATCTATGGAAGTGTTTTTGCAACAACTTAAAAGGAGTTTCGAAAATCACTCTCCCGAGACTAATACTGAGGAATCTAATCAAATGGATGGCAGATCAGAAGAAGGTAAAAGTTAGGTAGACATATATCATGCAGAAAAACTACTTTCATTTTAGAATGTCATTTGTATTGTGCCTTCAGGTGAAGTAAGAAGTGGGTAACATGACACAAAACGGTGCAGACAGATTACAGTAGCATATTCTTCCCTTATGCTGAAAGTTCTTAAGTGACTTTGAAAAATTGTTATCTAGAAATTCAGATTTTTTTTCCTTGGTTATTACAGAGATTTTGAGTTGTATATTCTGAGAACTGCATTATTTACCTAGGCTGACCTTGGAGGCTTTTGCATGAATGTGTTACTTTAAGGAAGCAGATACAACCTTAGAATTAACTTTCTTCTTTTAGATATTGACATACACTTAATTTAAATAGGTTTATTCTGTAATGTAATATGGTCAATTAATTTAAGTATTTTGGAGATTACTGCTTTAGTTCTATCTATCCATGCAAAAATTTATACGAAATGGGAAAAAAAATATTTCAAATTAAGTTGCAATATAAACTATTTTGGTTTATTAGACATTGAGGTCCACTAAAGAATTTCTGGTTATAATTTTCATTCTTTTGAGTTAGTTCTCATGTGAGTGACCAGTAACAGGCCTGAAAGGTGCCTGAATAACACTACTTGTTATACTTCTGTTATTTAATATAGTATCTGTCTTAACTATCTGTGTGTTCTAGAAGCCGATGAAAATGGAGATGAGCAAAAAGGAAACCAAGAAAAGAAGGAACTGAGTGATGAGAAAGTTAGACCGAATTCAAGCCTTGTTCCATTATCTTCTGCTATTATTGATCATGAAATTGAAGTTCTGCTCTCTGAATGGAGTAAAAATGCTGACATGCTATTCAGTATACATCCTATGGATGGTTCACTGCTGGTGTGGCATGTGGACTGGCTAGATGAATATCAGCCTGGCATGTTTCGCCAGGTGCAGGTACTTTATTTCTTCTGGATTATACATTGCTATTCAGTGAGAAATATGATGAGAAAATAACTCTAATACTTACTCTTCCTTTCTTAAAATTCCAGGTGTCATTTGTCTCAAGAATTCCCGTTGCATTTCCAACGGGTGATGCAAACTCTCTTTGCAGAAGTATAGTGATGTATGCGTGTACCAAGAACGTTGACTTAGCTATTCAACAAGGCAAACAAAAACCTCCTGGCCTTACACGATCTTCATCTATGCTTATCTCTTCTGGACACAGTAAATCAACCAACAGTTTAAAACTGAGCATCTTCACACCTAATGTTATGATGATTTCCAAACATGCAGACGGGTCATTGAACCAATGGCTAGTGAGTTTTGCTGAGGAATCTTGTTTTTCAACCGTACTCAGTATTTCACATAAATCCCGATACTGTGGTCACCGTTTTCATCTCAATGACTTGGCTTGCCACTCAGTATTACCATTGCTGCTTACAACCTCACATCACAACGCTCTAATTTCACCAGATGTTGAGAGTGCAATAAAGGAAAATGATTCCTTAAAGTCTCAGGAGTCACCAGTAAGACTTCAGAGTAGAGGCAATGCAAACGTGACATCCCAGGATCCCAATGCTGTTTACAGTGAACTTATTCTTTGGAGAGTAGATCCTGTTGGGCCTTTGTCCTTTTCTGGTGGAGTTTCTGAACTTGCTCGGATCAATTCTCTTCATGTTTCTGCTTTTTCTAATGTTGCATGGCTGCCCACACTTATACCCAGTTACTGCCTCGGTGAGTTTTGTTTCCTGATTTGTCAAGTGTTTGAGAACAGCAGTAATATAATATAAAAGTGCTCTTAAATAGATAATGTAGATATACTTGAATGTACTGGAAAAAATGTTAGGCATAGATTATTTGTTTCACAAATTTTAAAGCTGCTGATGCTTGTGCAATTCTTTATTCTTGTGTGAATTGTTGCTGTGTTTTTCTGTCTTACATGTTAGATATTTTAGGAGCTTCTGCAGTGAAGTTCTTAGATACTAGTGCATACTTCAGAGCATGTTGAACGCTTAAAATTTGAGGTATATATAGTGCTAGTTTGCAAATGAGTTTCTCATTTCCTTTTGTATACTTTGATTTGATTGCTGAGTACAGCATGACTTTGTAGTTCTTGTTTGTGAATAGAAGTTAACAAGAGATAATTTTTATGCAAAATTGCTTTCTATCGTAACTTCAAAATCACTTCTTGTAATATTTGTAATATTCTTGTAATTTTGCCTTCCTGCTTTTCAGGTGCATACTGTAATTCTCCAAGTGCCTGCTTTGTGGCTAGTGATGGACAGTATTTGAGATTATATCAAGCTGTAATAGATGCTAAGAAACTTCTGTGTGAGCTCTCCAATCCAGAAATTTCTGTAAGTGAGAAGCCATCTCAAGTTTTTGAGTGTTCCGACTTCATTCAGTTGCAGTAGGCTCAGACTTGTTGGTAACTGACCAAGCTGGTTGCTGAGGATTTCAGAGAGATTCTGCTTGTAAAAACTGAGAAAGCAAAGTGGGTTTTAGCCATACTGTATTTAATTTCATCTCAAACTCTGCATACTGGAGGCAGGCCAGTGTTTGATTGGGAAATATCTCTGGAATACTTGCACTACAAGGAATAATTGTATGTGCATTGCCTTCCTAAGGAAAAGCTAAGACAATAA
This sequence comes from Serilophus lunatus, assembly GCA_013399895.1. Classification (NCBI taxonomy): domain Eukaryota; kingdom Metazoa; phylum Chordata; class Aves; order Passeriformes; family Eurylaimidae; genus Serilophus; species Serilophus lunatus. Next base: position 234,019 of record VXBA01000263.1, read on the forward strand.
TGCAGCTTGGAGAAAGAACAATAAATTGCTGAATGTGGGCTTTCCAGATATTCTTGTAACCTTTCAGCCATCAAAACCACATGTGCTTTGGATGAAATGGGAAATATTACCTGTTTGCTTACTGAATCACAAGCAGTGTGTGTTTGTGTTATGGTGTTGAACCTACATAGCAGGCTATGCCACAGAAATGTACATAACTGAGTTAACAAGACCACCCCTCTGATTCTTTTTAAACAGAAATATGTTGGTGAAGTTTTTAACATCATAAGTCAGCAATCTACAGCTCGCCCAGGATGTATCATTGAACTGGATGTTATAACAGAGCTTGTAAGATCTTTTTCTAAATTCATTTTTTACCATAGTCAGCTTTTTTTTAAAAAAGTGTTAATAGTAAAGGCAATACCTGTAGTTCTCTGTTAGGTAAAGATGAGCTATTTAGAGACTGCTTGTGGCTTATACTTGTTCTTGTGTTCAGTAGTGCCTGTAAATGAAAAGAGCATGAGTGATGAAGGTGCATTTTCATGAGAATATTTGTTGATGAGTATAATTCATCATGAGTTAAAAGGTCCCGTTTTAGACAGCAGTCTTAAGCTGTGCTCTCCAGGATGTTCGCTTCTTATGTGTGTTTTTACTTTGTTAGCACGGCCGAAAAACACAGTTATTCCATGTTTTCCAAGAAGACTTCATTTTAAATAACCAGGAGAAGGAAATGCCTGCAAAGAACAATTTATCAGATTCTGGTAAGAATTCTTTTTCATAGAACATTGAAGGCAGTGTCATATTTTTAATTTCACACAAGAAAAAGAACTTGTATAGCTTTTATAATTTTAAGGTCAAATACCTTAGTTTGAGATCTTCATAGGAATATTTAGTCTAGTAAAATTCATGAGTATTTCACTTTGAGTTATGTGCAACCAAATTTCAGATAAAGTAGTTTAGATCATGAGATATGCATCATATACTGTATTAAGCAGTCCCTTGCTGATACCTTTCTTACATGAAAGGGAATGTTGAGCCTGCAGTTTTAGAGTATAACATAGACAAAACTTATTGTAGCCTATCACAGTGGATGTTCATCCTTATATCAGCTTATATATCAGCTAAATATTGCTCTTCAGGCTTTGCCTGGTATCATTACTGGCAGACCAAATAATTCCCTGTTATTTGAATACTATGAGTAGTGTGTGCATTTGTAGGTCTTCAGGCACATCTGGGTTACTGTGGAATAAATTACTTGTTTTCCTTGGCAGACTGATTTAGTGATTCTGTTATATAGGCATCACAATTTTGTGTTGTTCTGTTCCAGTCAAATAGTAAGGGTAAAAAAGGGTCAGAGCAGTTTGTAATACCAGGTCATCTGCAGTAGTAAAGGGAGTCCTGAATGAAAGGAAGCGAAGTTTTGGAATAGTGTCAAAGGTGAACAAGGGGAATATTGCCCAGGCTCTATATATATGATGATCATTTGTGTATTGGCTGTTTCTACTTGAGGAAGAGATTTGGATCTCAACCCTCAGTACAGTCAAATGAAAAATGGGATGTTGAAAATTAGGAATAAAATAATAAACAAAGGTTACTCTAAAGCATAATTGTATATTTACATCTCAAGCCTGATCTACAGAAAGGATTTAAAAAGAAATATGGTAGCTATTTAGTCTTACAGAATTACCCAGTTTTCTTTTTCTATGTGTTCTGAAGGTCTATATGGATTGCTGCCATATGAGGAATTGGGTAAATGGACTCTTTGAAAAACTGTAAATTAGGACCGCATCATTTGCATACATTGTAATACAAAAGTATATTCTAGTTCTCTAAAGCCTTCAAGTTTTTTTAAAAAACATCTCTTTCCTCTTTAATAATACATACAGGTATTTGTCTCGTTGTTTTTAAAAAGAACAAGTTCATTTTTTCTATCATACCGTTAGCACTGCAATGTCAAATTCACAGGGCAAATACAGCTTGTTCTTGTGACCCAGCCATGAGCGTAGACATTAGACCACGCCGTGCCTTTCACAAATGTTGACGTGGCATTTCTTCTCTAAATACGTACTTCTTCGTATGTGAAAGCCAAACCTCTGTAACTAACTATTAGAGTTACCACCATAAGATACTTAAACTGTAAGAGGCAAAGTTATAAATGACAAAATTCTAGAGCTGATAGTACATTCTGGGATTTAATTTTAAACACAGCAAAGTCAGACAAATACATGGTCTTCTCTACAAGAAAACATTGACAATTCTTACATGAGTGTACCTATAATTGTAGTGATTGCTGGTTGTGATAATATACTGAGAAAAGTAATGGAACAGTTGGATATAGTCAGATCATTGCATTTCAGTATTAGTTCCTGGTAGATTTAAGTGGTTATTTGCTAGCCATCAATATTTAGTTCTGCTTTCAATTGAATACTTCTAATATCTTCCTCTTCTCAAATTCTTCAGGAAACCAGCAGAATGGATTCTCTGAAAAATTCTACTTAATAGTAATAGAGTATACTCAAAACCATTCATTACTACATATGTGGCATTTACATTTGAAGTCAATTCCTGTATCAGTAGGTAAGTCTTCTTTCTTGTAGTTTTCTTAAAGTCACTATCTAGTGAGTATGTCTGCTGTTCAGCATATTCTAAATAGTATTTATTTTTTTGAAAAAAATCTGCAGTTGATTACAAGCTTTTATCACAACCCGTTTTTCTGGATTACTTAATCTTCAGAATGCTGAGGCTTTTGAGTTCAGACTGAGCCCAGAGTTTGGTATTTTTTGGGCATGCTAATGGCAGATATATTTAGCTGGATTAAACTATATTTAATGTTGTCTAACAGTTAAGATGTTTAGCTTCTTATAAGTTTTTGTTCTGCAATTTTTGTGTTTACATGTAAGTTTTAAACTGACCATAGTCTGAAGTGCCTGAGCATCAGTGATACCATTACAATTATAAATTATTTCGATGTTCTGAAATCTGCTGATTCTCTTTCAAACTGTCAAACTACTGCTAGAACTATGAAATTCTAGAACGAGCAGTGATACAGTTAAGTAGTTTTAACATTTAAAGATTTTAAAAAACCATGAATTTAATATTTGCCACTTACCGGAGGAATCTCTATATGTAGTGCATGATTGTCATTTAAATCAGTATTTACTACTATTGCTTTCAAAAGCAGAAAGAAGCATTACTGCAATTAGTTTATAAATTGCTGAGAATATTAAACCCCAAAATTTTCTTTTCTATTTATGTGATAAGGACATTACTGATAAAGCTTTTCAACAAACCTATTGGCAATTTCCATGTTCCAAATCCATCAACTTCATACGTCAACTGTTGAGTTTTTTAAAAAATTGAAAGCTTCCCTATCACAAACTCTGAGAACCTACATTTTTAACACTAGAATAAAACTTCAAATAAAATTTTGCTGAAAAGTAACTTTCCCCAATTCCCAATTTGTAGGGTAAGACATGGAGGTCTTAATTTTCTGTGCCTGCAGTATTTTATGCTTATTGAAACCTTGTTTTGAGTGGATAGCCACATATGTAACTCTTTTCTGGTTACAGTTTCATTGGGTTATAATTTCTTAGCAGTTCTTGACTCTTAGAGGTACTTAGTCTGAGATGGGCTAGCATTTCTCTTTAAATCCGAATGTGAATGAAAGTAAAATTTTAAGTCATGTTTTGTCTGTCTTTTTTGGAACTATAAAGGTGAGTAAAATTACTCATTAAGTTGGAAGAAATCACTGGGGTTTTAAAATTTACAATGCAAACCTCTTTTAGATGAAAAGATAGATTCAAATCCACCCGACGAAGCAACACAAACAGAGGAATTATATTCTTCACCTGATCCAGACAAGATCCAATCACCTTTCACTCAAAAGTATCGGGCCTGTAGAGCAAACCTTCAGAGCACCAGCTGGCTTACTCTGTCTTCCAAAATGGTGTACAGTCAGGAGTTGACTATGCCAGAAGGAGTAGAGATAATATGCATAAAGCCATCAGCAGGTTTGTAGTTTGTTTTTTTTTTTAGACTAAAATTAGACTTTGGTCTTAAAATAGAAACAAAGTAATAGCAAGTTTTGTATGTGATGCTTAAATGAAAATGCCTGTAGGTGGATGCGAAAGGATTGTTAAACCCTGCTTTCCTGACTTTTCTGTAGTATTTATTGAATTCTATGTTCTTGCAATAAAAAAAAGTTATGGAAGCACAAATTTTGTTTTGCAGTTATTCATTGAATTTTTTGTAGGATCTATAAATTTTAAGGTTTTCATCACTAGTCTTTCAAAAATGTAAAGATTTGTACCGAAGGAATGTTTGATGGAAAAGGTAATAGATATTAATATTCATGTTTAAATAATGTAGTTTGACTGCCTTCTCACAAAGGAATTTTTTTTTTAATTTCAGAACAGTAAAAGGGTAGCTGAATAAAAACATCTCTAGTTTTGTGCTTGCTTTCTAGTATTTCTAGTAAAAGTGTATTTTATTTCATTTTAGGACATCTCAGCTCTTCTTCCATATATCCTGTTTGTCGTGCACCGTATCTGCTGGCTACTTCATGCTCTGATGGAAAAGTTCGATTCTGGAGATGCAGAGTTGTCACTGAGTCATCAGTTTCTTCCATGCCAGAATATAGCACATGCGGTGATGTTAAATATGTATGGGAAGAATGGCCATTACTGATTGAAGATGGACTTCCCAGTAGTAGTGCTATTAATGTTCCAGGAAGGCCAACTGAAGTCAGCTGTGCACACACAAACAGATTAGCAGTAGCATACAAGCAGGTAGCATCTAAAAATAGTCACCTTTCTCAAGATTTTGTAATGCATGTCAGCATTTTTGAATGTGAATCTACAGGGGGTTCTTCTTGGATTTTAGAACAGACTCTTAATTTAGACGAGATAGGCACCATGTTAGACTCTAGTATTAGTATTGATAGCAACTTAGCTGCATATAGCCAGCAAGACACTTCTGTGTCTCGTGGTGGTAGTATTTTATCCAGCACCAAGCACTTGGTACACTTAGACTGGATGTCTAGAGAAGATGGTTCACATATTCTGACAGTGGGAATTGGATCAAAACTTTACATGTTTGGTCAGCTGTCTGGGAAGAGACAAGAACAAAATAGTAATGAGATTGCTACAGTCTCCCACAGTGGCAGCTCTAGGGCTACAACCCTTTCTGGGTTTGTTTTGTTGCGCTGCGTTGACTTGGTTTCGTCTGTGGAGGGGTCATCTCCTTTTCCAGTCTCCTTGTCTTGGGTGCGTGATGGCATTCTTGTAGTTGGAATGGATTGTGAAATGCATGTTTATTCCCAGTGGCAATCTCCTGCCAAGCAGGAAGTAGTTAGTACGGATTCTTACAGTGGAAGTGTGCCATGTATAGCTAGCTTAATGAAACAAAGCCAGTCAGCTGCCTCAGGTCTGCATCCACCAAAGAGAACTTTGACCAGATCTATGACCAGCCTTGCACAGAAACTTAGTGGGAAAAGATCTGCCTGTGATCTGTCTATGGAAATTGAAGATTCTGGTCTTTTTGAAGCAGCTCATTCATTATCTCCAACTTTACCTCAGTACCATCCATATCAACTATTGGAACTCATGGATCTTGGTAAAGTACGCAGAGCAAAAGCTATTCTATCCCATTTGGTGAAGTGCATTGCTGGAGAAGTTGTTGCTGTAAATGAATCTGAGCCTAATCATGATAAGAGGCTCAGATCTCTGACTATCTGTGCTAGTGGAAGTACTGCAAGAGATCCCAAAACGTTCAGCAAAACTGAGACAACGGACTATGTCGAAATAGACTCTGTCCCACCTTTGCCTTTGTATGCTCTGCTTGCTGCGGATGACGATTCTTCTTATTCCTGCTTGGAGAAGTCTAATAATCAAAATAGTCAAAATAAAAAAGACATACCCAATGACAATTACGAAAATCTCTTTCAAAATACTGTTATAAGTACAGATGAACCTGTGACATTTGATGCAGATGAAGACAGTTCGAAACCAACAGTCATTGATCTTTCCCAATATAGCCCAACTTACTTTGGACCAGAACATGCTCAAGTTCTTTCTCGTCACTTGCTTCACTCAAGCTTGCCAGGTCTGACTAGGATGGAACAAATGTCATTGCTGGCCTTGGCAGATACAATTGCTACTACCAGTACTGACATTGGAGAAAGCAGAGACAGAAGTCAGGGTAAGTTGTCTTTTCCAAGTGAAATGTACTGCTGTGCTTCACAACTGTTTTCAGGAGTTCTTCCTATTTTAGAAAATTTTTGTGGCATGAAGGCACATCATAGTTTTTATTTCATAGTATAGCCTGTATTATTTACTATGTCATCACAATATTTACTGTTTAACTAGAGTTTCAAGATTTAATGCTTTGATAAGAATCAGTTTCTTTTGCTAACTCTTAATGCCGCTGTTAATCCATCAGTTCGCATACAACGATTAATTTTAATTCACTTTTGAAGAGACAGCTTTCTTAATGACAAATATTTGTTATACTATGTAGAGAAATTGAGAAATAACTTGGGGGGGTTGTATCATAATAGTTTTTCTGTTTCTTGCGTTAAACAGAACAAATAACTGCGAAACTTTTTATATCTGAAATTTTTTTCTTTCCCTTTCCTTGAAGGGAAGAATTATGAATTAGGTATAATAATACTTACAAATCTAAAGTGTTAGTAATCACAAAATCATATTTCTTCTATTAGGACACAAAATACATACTTTGAGTAGTTTTACTAAAGTGTGTGTAAAAATACTTATTTTCAGGTGGAGAAACTCTTGATGAGTGTGGTTTAAAATTTTTATTGGCTGTTCGGCTTCACACATTTCTGACAACAGCACTTCCTCCTGTTCATCGAGCTCAGCTGCTTCACCAAGGTAACTAATGTGTTTTCTTAAATGAATTGGATTTTCGTGGTGTAGCTGTATATATGTCTGGTGTGCTGTTGTCATGCCTTTGCAGAATCAATGAGGTAATTCGTTGGGTTTTTAAAAAAATATTGTCCAATATGAATGAATGCCAGAGCAGAAAACATCTTATTTTTGGTAATGGTCTTGAACGTATGATTTTTTTTTTTTCTAACAAGTGTTTAGTTTTATGTTTTTTTCTGTTTCTCCAAATGTTTCTGTACTTCTGATACCATGATGTTCCCATGACCTTCTGCAGGAATAATGCAGTAGAAAATAGTATATATTTATTTAGAGTTTTAGGACATACTTGGAAAAAAAATATTTTGCAGTCTACTTGGAATGTAATATATTTCTATATTTTTAATGTAATTACACAGTCAACTATTTCAAATAGGATTTTTTTCATAATTTAACTATTTTCACCCTGATATTGCAGACAGTGGAATGAGATGGGTTTCATTAGTCCTAATCAAATCTAAAGGACTGGCCATGATTACTCCTTTAGCGATCATGAGAGTTGATGGCATTGTCAGTCTCATGGCTTGTCACCCCTCAGCTGAATCAGAGATTGGTATTTGGCCAGGATGTCACACCAGAATACTGCAGAGTTAGGTTTCTGATGGAAAAATTTTAGTTGAGATACTTCTGATCCTTGTGAGCTCAGAAACTGGTGAGAGTGAGAAGTGCCTCCAGGGCACATGCAGAAGTGCAGGTGAGTGTGCTTCTCTGCAAAGAACAATCTGGCCCTCATTAGAGATACAGTTATCCATAGCCAGCTGCGTTGCTGCTTAATAATTGCTGTCTTCTTCATGACATTTTTTTTATTCCAAGTTTTCTTTGTATCTCTGTCCTCAAATGTGTTTTCTGCTCTCGTTATCTGAAACTTTGTATTTTCAAGTCTAGGTCGAAATAGTGAACCTACCTTTCAAAACTTTAAAAATTTAATCAGTACATTGCACTTCTTCTCACTATCTGTATTTGATCTCCAGTAGCTCTGTTCTTTGCAAACTTACATGAAGAGTTGACAGATGAAAAATTGTTCCTAGCTGTGTGGTCTTTCTTTATTATTTCATATGCAGAGCTAATGAATGTTCTTAAATTTCTGTTGCCTCATCAGCAATGCTTTCACAAATGCAAAATAAGAGTTTGACCTTCTCCCTTCCTCATCCCCTTGACTTCAGATTCTGGATTGTTTTATTAATGATGTCTTTTAGATTTTCTTTTTTTGTGTGTGTTATTATGTAGGCTTATCCAGTAGTCATTTTGCCTGGGCATTTCATTCAGTAGCAGAAGAAGAACTACTGAGTATGCTCCCTGCAGTGCAGAAGGGAGATCCAACATGGTCAGAGCTCAGAGCTATGGGTATAGGATGGTGGGTTCGAAATATCCACAGCCTGCGGAAATGCATAGAAAAGGTAAACATAGCATTCTGAAAAAACAATTACTAAACTCTTTTCAGCTCTCTTTTGGTCTTTACCTTCTATTTATGTGCCTTCAAAGTTTTAGATACGTTAAGTGTTTCTGAATGTTTCATGCTGTATTTTTTGTATGTATATTTTATCGTATGAGTATAAACTTTTGGGCTTAACTTTTTTCTTGGTACTTCAGATTTCAAATTCCAGTGTGAGGTACATTTTTTGCTTTTAGATACTCCATTTTGAAGGTATAATGTGCAGTGCTTTTTGTGGATGCTCAAGATGCAGATGAAGCATATAGTTGTTTTTGACAGCAAAATTGACAACAAGTTTTGGAAAAAGGTTCTCCTTAGAAAGCTATAGGAAGTGTGAAGAATTTAAGTATTGTACATCTGTCTTGCAAATTGATTCATTTGCATGACAAAAAACCCTGCTTTTGATTTCTTTTGGCTTGTGAAATCATTTGTGTGCTTGTTTGGGATTTTTGTTGTTTTTTTATATTAAATATTTTAGCATTGACGAATGTGGCGATAAGCCTAACCTCATTATCACTTGTTTTAAGCTCTTGGAAAAGCCAAGTGTGTTGAGCTAGAAAATGACATGCACAAGATACTTTGACTACAAAACACAAAGTGGTAAAATGCATGTCTCTACTTTTACTTTTCAATCTCCAGTAATTAATCTCACTTTATGAAACTTAATTGCCTTGCATTAAAAAAAAATCCAGGTATTCTGGGCCTGAGTTTAAGGCTAACTTATATGGGTCTTGGAGTATTCTTGCTGTCACTTACCCCTTTTTCTTTTCCAAACTCCAAAAGTAATCTCCTGTAAGCAATTCCTTTCCTTGTGACTAGTCCCAGCCTGTTTTTCAAGACTTCATCTGTCCTTTGATTACCAGAGCAACTAATAAATTAATTTTGTTATGATTTCAGGAACTGATTTCAGATACAGGGATTCCCATTTGACGTACCAAAAATGCTGTAAAACTGGAAGAGCATTAACTAAATGCTATCAAAGTGGCTCTTGTATTTTTACATGTTCTTAAGTCAGACTTATAATGAGAGGAGGGATCCTAAATTAAAGGATCTTTCAAGCACTTTGGGGTATGGGATACCAGAAGCAACAAGATTCTCATTTAAGATTCATTTAAATTTTGGGGGTTTTTTTGCTGTTGGACCATCTTCACAGGTGGCTAAAGCAGCCTTTCAGCGAAACAATGATCCACTCGACGCGGCCATTTTTTACCTTGCAATGAAAAAGAAGGCTGTTATCTGGGGATTATACAGGTAGGAGACATTCTAGCTTTTACATGGCATTTCACACTGTATGGTACAATTTGGAGAAAAAAGTTAAATGTGACGGTAGTCCAAAAGAAGGACAAATATTACAACTGAAAGATAAGATTTGATTTCTAAATTAATTGTTACATTGAATGAGTAATTTTCGAGTTTCTTGTATTTACTGAAGTAATTTAGTTGCTGTTTCTGAAGGTAGATGCCTCAAGTTTTAGTCTCAAAGGTACCGTGATTTCACTCAGTGCTTAATTTTGATTTACTTTTGAGGATTAGCACTGTAGTGTGTGGAATGATAAATATATCTGTCAGAAGAGTGTTTGTTGTTACAAGTTTTACGTTAAGTTCAGAGGACTGAATTACACTGCTCAATGTTGTTAACTCTTTGAAATGTAATTTGCATTGTCACCAGGGAAAAACGAGATTTTCTGTATTTGTATCAAGCTAATTCAAAATACCTTTAGGTTTTGTATATACAGAAGTTTGTTATTTTTAAATATGAAGCCTTCTCTACTCCCAGTGTGGCGAGAGACTGCATTTCCTGATGTAAAGACCTGTGTAAAATGATACTGGCATCTGAGGAAATGAACCATAATGCATCTCATAAAATGTGTAATATTTTTGTGAATTATATTTCAATATGCAGGTCCCAAAAAGATACTAAAATGACACAGTTTTTTGGAAACAACTTTACTGAGGACAGATGGCGTAAAGCAGCATTAAAGAATGCTTTTTCTCTGCTTGGCAAACAGCGTTTTGAACATTCTGCAGCATTTTTCTTGTTGGCAGGGCACTTAAAAGATGCAGTGGAGGTAACAAAATGAACCTTTTTTATGTTTAAGATTGTTATATTTTCCCAAATGTACAAATAGATAGAATGTGATTTCTGTTTTGCATGATTAGTATGACTCTTGAAACTTCTGATGCTTCTGGTTTTTGCTCCTCTTTCCCATGCTCCTGCCCCTAAATTAATGACAAACACAAAACCTTTACGTTCTGATTCCTTTAGCTGTCATTTTAGTGATACTAAAAAGTCATATGGTTAATTAGTTTCTCTGTTACAATGTTAAGGGGCCTACCTACCGTTCCAGATACAGTGTTTTGGCAGTGATGTCAACTAGCTCCTAAAATCCCTTCCCCAAAAAAAAAAAGTATTTTGTGGATCTGTTTGAATTTTTGAATTGAAAAGTGGTGAGGAAATTAACGTCCAAGCATTTGTTCTACGAAGCTGTGTAACAGAGACAACCAGAGGTGGCATGTGCATGTTGACAATGATCTGTTGAAACCAATCCGTTTCAAAGATTTATTGTCATGTCACTTAAATGGAAGAAATGCAGATCAGATCTTGCATATAATAGTGGACTACATCTGTTATGCATAATTCTTGCTGATTTTTAATGGAGTTGGTAGACCTATTTATTTTAATCTACACATAGTCATGTCACTTCCTGCCTCGTGATCGTATTAGACAGAGGAGAAATTATAAAGTTTGATCTGTTTATTTTCAATTAGGTCTGCCTTGAAAAACTGAATGACATTCAGTTAGCTCTTGTAATATCAAGACTTTATGAGTCAGAGTTTGAAGTATCTAGTACGTACAAATCTGTACTACAGAAGAGAGTTTTGGGAAGTGTGTCTGCTGGAAAAGAGAGCTTGGGAAGCATACACTCTGACCCTTTTCTGCGAAGTATGGCATATTGGATTTTGGAAGATTATAGCAAGGCTCTTGACACTTTGATTAAACATTCTGTTGAAGATGGAGGTAAGAATATAAGTATTTTGCCTGATAGGTTGATTTTAAGTATTTGTTCATTTAAGCCACAGTTTCTTAAAGCATCATCTGGACAAAACCAAGTACCACACAGTTCCTCACCACTGTTAGGAAATAGCTTGCTGTAGCAATAAATGTGGATTTTAATAGTAAATAGGATGATTGTGTTGTCAATATCCTGTATCCCTTGAATGTATACTGTGTCCTTTAAGCGTATGAATATCAGGATAATGGAGTGACTCTGTAGTGATGGAGCTGTTTAAAGATGAGGAGACAAATTAACTTCATTAGTTAATTTGGATCCATCACAGCCTAAGAAGAGGTTTCTGATTGCACAGTTACATAGGAGAGTCTGGAAGACATGATGTTTTGTAGCTTGTAGTCCTGGGGAAAAATAGTTGACCACAACGATAAACTGCCAACAAAAATATTTTGGTATTTACCATGGTGCAAGGAGGCCTTTGTGGTACCTGAAATGGCATGTAAGTCTCCTAGAATGATTGTTTTCTACATTCACTTGCTAGTTTTATAAGCTTTCTAAGAATCAATTGTATTTCCTAAAGTTAATATTATCAAGGAAGTTAAATGCTCCAACTAGTAGTTACTGTGCTAGCTGGTTTCAATTCTGGCTACTAACAGAAATTTGAGGGGGACAAGTGAATAATGGAATAATTATAGTTGTGTAATTAATTTGAAAAACTGATTTCAGTAGAAGTTACATGTCTCATGATAATTTTGAGCAAATGAGGAATATAGTGTTTTTTTCTATCTTGATCACATCTTTCTGTGTAAAATAATTTTAAAATGTTACTAATTCTTCTGTGATCAGTTCAGTGGCTTGTTTGTGTTGTCTTGCTTTATTTTCTTACTTAAAAGGTACTCTTTCTTTTACTTTTCTTTTTTTGCCTGTCAGTAGCTTGCCATAACTCCTGAAAAAGGAAAGATTAAGAGTCTTAGCTAACTTGGACTCTTTGAAAGCTGAGTGAATCATCCTATGCCGGTGCTCATATCTTTTCAGGTTTTTTCTTCTTGTGGACACGAAAATAAAATGCATAGATGTTGCACTGATGTGTGACTGATATATTTGTATGTAATTCTGCTACCATTAGGTATAGATGTTAAGGATTTCCTAGTTTTATTGTAAGTTGTGGGGGGTTTTAAGATCTAGACAAAATAAAAAATGCTAATCAAAATTTAAAAAAAAGATTTTAAGTAAAAATCTGTAGTAAGCTGTAACGTCTTATTGTCATTTAAAGGTGGATACTTTAGAAATCTAATCGGAACAGAAAAGTGGTCTTGCTTGACTGCAGTAAAACTGGCCTGACTGCAGGAAAAGAAATGGCAGCTGTTTTAGTTTAGAAGGTCTTACTTGCTGTCACACTTAAGCTTCTCTTTCTAATAGTGATTAGGTTTGGCACTGTCCTCCCAACCAAACATCCCAATGATAAAGGTACAAAGGAAGATGAAAAGGGGGATGCACTGAAGTAAACAGCACAATGAATGTGTGAAGTGGACAGTAGAATTACGATGTAATAGCCTTCTGATGAACTTAGGACTTTGCAAATTACTTTTCATATAGAATGGTAGATTTTCCTCATGCTGCAATGTCTTTTCAGGTGAAGGAGATGGCTCATCAAGTTGTAACCCTGCAGTGTTTAACTTCTATAACTACTTAAGAACGCATCCACTCTTGTTGAGACGTCATTTTGGCTCTTCTGATACATCTTCCACACACATTTGCCTAACAGTAGAAAATGGATTAGCTGACAAAATCAACCTAGGCGAAAGACAGCTGTTTTTTACCACTGCATATGCTCATCTGAAAGCTGGCTGTCCTATGTTGGCTTTAGAAGTGTTATCAAAGATGCCTAAAGTTGTCAAGAGGTCTAAGTCATTATGTAAATCCCCTAGTTTAGTGGATACTAGTAAAGATTTCTCACCATCTTCTCCAATTAAAGAGTTTGAAACGAAAGACCAATCTTCCAGTGTTGATTGGTCACAACCAGTATTGAATGGTCTTGGTTCGCCTTCAGATTGTTCATCAGGAAAACATTCAAGTTCAACTCTTTCATTTGATTGGAGTCAGCCAAGTATGGTGTTCCAGGGTGAAAACTTGCAGCTGCAGTCAGACAGTGATGAAAATGATGAGAGTGAAGATTCTTCCCTGGTAATGAAAGAGCTAAGACCTCTGAAAAAAAATGAAAGATTATATGAAACTAGTTCTAGCTACACAGAATCTTACAGTGTAGTTGATGGCAAAGATATTCTAAGTCCATCAGAAGATACCATTTCAGCACACCTGAAGTTTAGAGCATGCCTAAAAATCCTCACTCTAGAGCTTCGTACACTGTCCACTGGTTATGAAGTAGATGGCGGGAAGTTGCGGTATCAGCTTTATCAGTGGCTTGAAAGAGAAGTGGTAGCTCTTCAGAAGACCTGTGATTATAATGTTGAAGTAGAGGAGATACAGTCCGGAATTAGAGTGATGCCAGAGGAAGCTACATTACGTGAAAACACTGAAGACTTACCTGACCAGCAAAAAGATATGCTACGGTGGGAAGACTTTCAGAAAAGGCGTCAGTGGCTTCTGAAATACCAGTCTCTCCTAAGAATGTTCCTTAGTTACTGTGTACTTCATGGCTCACACGGAGGAGGCTTGGCATCTGTCAGAATGGAATTGATTCTGCTGTTGCAGGAATCTCAGCAGGTGTGTAGGGGAGCCTAGTTTGTGTTTTGTCTGCTTAAGGTTTGTAGGTTTATTTGAATGTGTTTTATATTATTGTTGAAGTTTTCCTACGGTAGCATGCACGTGTTTTTATAATAAATATAAGTCTGTTTTTAACAGGTTACGTTTTCTGTAAATTGTTTATTTGTTGTTGTGATACAGAATCCTTTCCCCTTTTCCAAAAATTCTTATGCTTCCTTTAGGAATATGTATTATTACTTTGTGTGGTGTTTCTTGCTTGTTTTTAGGAGCAGTCAGTACAGATGCCTTCCAGCCCTCCACCAGAACAAAGCTCCATACCTCTCCTATTTGCTTGCACAGCTAGTGCCAAAACAGTGGTGGCTAATCCATTGCTACATCTTGGTAACTTAACTCATGATATATTACATGCCATAATAAACCTTGATTCACCACCTCATCCAGATACTCAGAACAACAAGGTATGTATTTTTTTGTAGTTGTTTTGTTGCTGTTGTCGTTGTCTAGTTTGCTGAAGTAATGATTTTTTTTTTCCTAACAGCACGGAGACTTTCTGCTGTGCCTTTCTGTGACAAATGAAACTGTGAATCATAACTATTTTCTGTACTAATGGTCTTGAGCTAAAACAATGTCTCCTAATTATAACTTGTTGAGGTTCTGAGCATCTGGTCAATAAGCTGAAGTATATTGGCCTCCATTCTGAAAAACATGTACTATGCTACGAGCATAATATTTGTCTTTATGGCAATATGGTCATTGCTTATGTTAATGGTAAACTCTGCATTTCATTCCTAGACCTAAGTAAAACTAAGTTTTGAAGTATAAAAACTTACTAGCAAAGTGTAGTAAACTTGTTTGTGAAACAGTATATATGTACAGTATTTTTTAGAAATTAAGTTTCTGTGAGGTTTCTTCTGTTTTTAACCTTTGACTGGAAGTGAAACTTAGTGTTGTTTCCTGAAGTTTTGTATGTGTTAGGTCCCAAATCATGTTTGCTTTTATTAGAAATTTCTAGATTGCTTAGTTCTTGGTTAGCTTTGTTTTAGAGGGAACAAACAATATAATAAACTCTTCATTTTAACTGGGCCCTTGTGATCAATTAGATTCTCTAGTTCTTTACCTAAGTTAGGATTGGGATACATTAAGAGACGGATCAGCTATATTAAAAATGCTGATCAGTGTGGTACTCAGTAAATTGCCTCTCTGTCCGAAAGCTACACAAGAATTGGTCAAAAACTAAGCTACATTATTGTTTTAATTTCGAAGCAAAGCCTTTGTACTCTGAGCCAGCATACTGCTAATGTCTTAGGGTGTAATTACTTAATGATTGTTGTATAGAGGTTTAATATGTTGCTGCTGTTTATTAACTGAAAGCATTTCAGCCAGAGGTGATATATATTTATGGATTGATGGGGTAAGTGAATACTTCCCCATCCCTTTCATTGCAAAGTGAACTGATTTATCTGAAATAAATTCTGAAAAGTGGCTTTGAAAGTGCATGAGTGCTTATACCTTCCATATTCAGTGCTTGTTTCACTGCTACAAATCTGTACGTGTGAAAGGCTGTGATAGTAACCACTGCTCACTTTGAGTGTAATATATTGTATGCAACTTTGTCTTACAGATATATGTAATGCACACGCTAGCAGCGTCGCTCTCAGCTTGCATCTACCAATGTCTTTGTGATGGCCACAGCTACAGGTAAAGGTCTAGGAAAAGTGCTTTTTTGAGGACAGTCAGGACACTGTCCTGTTACAGTTATGTTGACAGGTAGTGCACCAGAAGGCAGTGCTGGCACGTGTTTACATCTAGAAAGAACTTGAACAGTTGCAATCATAACTGTTTTTTTTGTATTTATAATTTCCTGCTTTTCTGTTTCACAGCTCATTTCAAGCAAATCAGTTCACTGGAACAGTGTACCAGACAGTGCTGTTAGCTCAGCACCATTCTTTAAGAACAGCAAGCTTAGAAGAAACAGTGACTCCCAATACGTCACCTGCTCAGTGGCCAGGTATCTGGAGTTGATCTGTTTCTTCCCTCTTAACAAAAACTGGATTGTCTGCATCTACTGTAAAAGCATGTAGCTGTTATGCTGTATGCTGTGGACTTCCTAGTAGTATTTGTAACAGCTATGTGATAAAGTTCTTTGATTAAAATTTTGGTTTCTTTCCTCCACCCCTCCAAAAACCTGTAAGCTAGTGCTTCTGGTTATTCACTAGGTCAAGTTGGCTCTTGCTGAAAAATGTTAGTGGGATTTTTAGTAAGGGCAAGTGAATGAGAAGTAGGGTGAAGTCATGTCCTGATGTCCTGTGTTCTACTTCCTCCTCCTGGAGGCAACAGATTAGTCTCATCAGTGCTGTATTTCCATACTCCTGAAAAGGACTTGGAAGGCTGTCTTAGTTTGTGCTCCAACTCAGATATTTGAACTAACTTGGAACTATTGAAAATGAGAAGTGTATAATAAATTTTTTCTGGATCTCTAAAATCCATATTGGATTTAAAGTAATTCTTAAAGTATGCTAGTGGAGCTATACTAGGGAGCTACATTAGAGGGAGTGTTAGCCATTTAATACATGTATACATACACATGTATGTATGAGTTTTAGTTTGCAGCAGTAACTTTGAATGCTTACTTATTGTGGGATTTTTTTAAATCAGAAAATTTCACATTAAGGAAGTTTTCAGAGAGCCTCAAGCAGTGTTTGTGTTTGATGCTATGCCATTTTTCTTTTCTGCAAAATGTTCGGATGCTGAATCTACAGATTTAAGAGAGAAATCAGACTGTCACCTTTTTTCACCTTATTTCATTAGTTACAGAGTTAAATTTCCAATGAATGGGACTGTCTTAATTTTTCTAGTAGACTCACGTGCTATATATGGAGAGTTTGACACAATAGCAGAATTTTTTGGCCACCAGTATTTTGATTTTCACTGATGTACGCCAAGTGTAACAGTTAAAGCCACATCTGAAATTACAACTTTTTGTGACAGCATAAAAACACTACAGGATATTTAGTACTTGAGTGAAAGAACCTTGTCAGACAGACAGTGCATAGTTGAAGTTGATGCCCATGATTGGCTTTACTGCTGTAAAGTGAAAAGATAGCATTCTAACTAAGAATATTATACTGTAGTTACAATGATTAAAAAATTGTTATACATTTTTTTAACTGTTTAAAACATGAAGCTGAAAATCTATAATAAATTAATTCAAAATAATAAGCATGCCTCTTTCTGCTGGAGTTTTTGTATGAAACTTGGAATTTTTTTACACTAGAAATTACTAACATGGGTTGCCATTCAAAATACCCATGATGATCTGGATTATGTTCCCACACACAGGTATGTGCTTTCTTAAAGAATTTATTTATTTTGTATAAACAGGAATGACAGCTCTAATACATCTCTTGAATTCTGCTGGTGAGGAAGCCCAGCCAGGTCTCACAGTTTTACTTTGTGAAATTCTAACTGCGGTCTATCTGAGTCTGTTCATCCATGGCCTGGCAACACATTCTAGCAATGAGTTATATAGAATTATATCTCATCCACTTAATGACAAAATGTGGTCTGCTATCTTTGGAGGAGGGGCTCATACGCCCAGCAGAGGACAGCAGCACTTGAAGACAAAAACTGGTTAGTCTCTTGTTTTACTCACATTTGTATTCTGATATATACACTTATATTTGTATTTTTTAAGAAAATTATGTGACTGCTAAAAGCTTAGGAGTAATTGCTTTAAGTAGTTCATGTTCAGTAAGAAGTATGTTTTTCAGTCTGCTTGGAAAAAAAAAAAAAGGATCTAAAATTATTGGCATAGATGTTGTGTAGAAGTAGTGAATAGAAGTGAATGTTAGTGAAGCAGGGTTTCCAAGTAGCCCAGGTACTGTAATGTGAATCTTAAAGTTTTCAGTACTATCATAGACTTGTTTTTTTATATTAATTTTAAAGCTTTCCAGTTCTCTCATGACAGCTATATATTCCCATTTTACAAATACAGTATGTTTTTTCTCTTTGACAGGTAGGCACTTTCCAATGCCTAGCCCACATCAGGTAGTAGTGTTCTCCATGGAATGCGTGGGGTTTTCCAAATCTCTTACCTCCTTCAATACTCATAGTCCTACCAAATCTTCAGGCAAGATACTAGATCTTGTACTAGGCATCTACATGCAGTTTGCTATGTGTGGGGTTTTTTTGCGTATGCAGAAAGAAAACCTTCTGTTTGCAAGCCATGATATCAAAATTTGAAGTAGAGTCTTGTAATTGAAGCAGCAGTTGAATTGGGCCTTTTAAAAAATGCAAATTGTCAGTGCTGTTCTATTCTTAATTGTTATTCATTTGAAATTATTATTAAATATAAAATTACTTTGACCATGGTTTGAAAGGATCAGAAGTGTTTCATATCTTTGTTGGAGAGCTGCTTGTTTTGCTTTTTGAATACAAATGTTATTATGCATGTGGATTTCTAAGTGTTCATTCTAGACATTACAAATGAAAGGCGTCTTGTTGATATTCAAATCTGATGTTCTGAGAACCCTTTAGGAAAGGAAACAACCTTGAAGTTTTAAATCCAGATGATGGTAAATTATCCTGAGATCCAGAAAGAATTTTTGTAATGCTTTACTTTTTGGTATAGTTTTCTGCATTTTAATTTTGTTGGGCTTCTGTAAAACCAAGAGCAAAAATAGTACAGATTATTTAATTTTTTTAAAGGAAAATTTTGTAAAGATGAATTTACTTAAACTTTGTTGACTTTGTATATCACTTCTAAAGATACGTGTAGAGAGATAAAATATAGCTTTATTTAAATAAACTATAAATATATTAAATATATATATTTAAATCCATTATTTAAATATAACTTTAATTTTTATTATTTTTGTTATATGTAACTTAAACCTAATATCAATAAAAATATGTCTTAAAAATGTCTTTCTTTGAAGTAAAACTCTAAATGCAGTCTCTTTAAATACCATCTTTATCAGACCTTTAGGAAAGTGTTTTCAGGGTAGAGATCATTAATGGAAAAGGAGCTCTAATTCCAAGGATGATCAGTTTTCTCTGTGTATTGAAGAAGTATTTATCATTATCACTTTGATAAAGTAAATAGATTTGTTATTACAGAATTGTTAGAAGCCATAAGTGGCTTTTGTTGGCAATTCTGTTTCCTAGGTGTTGGTAACTATATACTGAGGTATGAAATGCTGCTGCTACCAGTGGTTTAAAGTGATGTTTCTACATAGAAGTGTATTATGAAATGTACACTAAGTGCTTGTTTGCTACATGTTTTTCTTAAAAATGAATGGTGGCTGTCTGATCGCATATTTAGTAAAACTGTTGAAGCTCAAACTGAAAGCTTAAGGGAGGAAGGGACGTTTTTAATTATCAGTTTGTAGGAATACTCAAACACTGGAAAAAGGGCCTAGAGTGGTTGTGGAGTTTCCATCTTTGGAGTTAGTCAAAAACTTGAAAAATGCCGTCAATTAAGTCTTTCCTGTTCTAAACAAGGAGTTGAACCAGGTGTCTTCCAACCTATGTAATTCTAGGATTCTTTAGGTTATTATTTGTTTTTAATGTGTATTTATGTAGAGGAAATTGAGAGAAAAATTTTGGAGAAATATCTTTGTCACTTTAAAAAAATGATGGGAGGAGAAAGAAAAAAAAAATAGACTCTCTTTGAAGCAGAGGAGAAGGATTAAAATCAGGTATATTTCTGTGCCTTTGTTGTCATCTCTTAATTTTTTCTTCTGACACCCAGAAACGAATACTGAGAAGTGACTGGAATGCCTGTTCCAGTCAACTATGGCATGTTTTTCCATAATATTATTTAGATTTTTTTACAGCTTTCTGTTCTGTTATGCATAACTAGGCTCTTTTCTCTTTTGTTTACTTTGGGATTTTTGTGAAATCTCTCACATGAAGATTAAAAGCCAAAAATTCTTAACACTAATCATTCTAGTATAGTAATATTATTCATCCTACATGTCTTCGTCTCCTTGCCCCTCCTCCAATCCTTTAGTAAATATCTGAATATGGATCTAGATCTCCAAATTTCAAACTCATTTTAAGAAATCATAACACTGTATGTGGTGCTGGCCAATAATGTTAGGTGCTTTCCCTTTCTGCCCTTTGCTTTAATTGACTTGAGCATATAGTAGCTTTGGATACAAAAATTCTCTTACACAGGAACTGGAAAAACAGGAACCAAAAAAATGGTCCCTGGTAGTCTTACATAATCCTAAACTCTGTTATGAATTAGTTCTTGTGATAAACTCCTTTCATTGCCTGCATTAACAAACAAAGCATAGCAGTTTGAATGCCTTTTAGAGCCCTATAGTGACCAGCCGTGTTTCTTGTTTTGCAGTTGCAGCAAATGATTTTGGCAAACAGGTCTAGCACATGATGTTTTGTTTTCCAAGAGGCAATTATCCCTGGAAAAATAACCCTGTTGTTGATTATAGTAGATCTTTTCAGAACTGTATTTACTAAACAGTTTCTATCAAAAACTGCCTTAGAAGACTATTTTGTAATTTAAGTCTATATAAAAATAGTTAGTTTTCTATTATCCAGAGGGTTCTTAAGGAAAAGTTTGAAAGTTTGTATTTCACTTTAACAGTTAGAAATCCGTAATTTCATTTCATATATTCAGTTATTCCATGCTGCAAGAGCAAATGAAATGTAAAACTGCATTCTAAATTTGAGTATTTTACCAATGCACTTTGTAGATTTCAAGTTGTCATTTTGGGTTTCAGATGTGGAAAATCAGAAATCTGACTGGATTTGACTATAAAGACAAGTTATTTTTCTCCACTGATTGTCCTAAGTTTTAACAGAAATAATATTTCTGGGTACTTTGGTAGGGAGAAATGGTAAACTGTTGGCTCTTACTGTGTAGAGTTCTTCTGACACACCAGAGGTTTTGAGAAACAGATGCCTAAATAATGAGGATGTGCATATAAAATTTATCCATAGGATGTTCAATTCTGTCACTTTTGTGTATGTATTTCTCTTGTTAGATCCTCTGCATTAATTTGTAGCTTTTGCTTACTCTTCACCAGCTATTATTCCTGGTCTCTGAGGAAACATGATCGTTAGAGACCTTACAAGTGTCTGTCTTAGGGTAACTGGTCATCTATGTCAAGTTTTCCTTAGGTAATGGTAAAGAACAAAAAAAAATAAAAAAATCCAAAGAGCCCCCAGCAAAACAAAAAAATACTCCTTAGAACTGCTTGCTGTACTTAGTGTGAGGTAGGTTTCATCCCGATTCTAAAATGAAAGAAAAACTGAACTTATATTAGGAGTGGTTCAGACTGGAAACTCTGCTTCAGACCAGATAGAGCAGTGTATACATATATATATATGTATATATTTCTGCTACTCAAGTTCACCAGCAAGTCAGAAATAGTAAAAAGCCTTCACATTCAGATCTTATCTTCAGGAATTGCCTACTTTCAGAATAGGTCAAAGAATACAGATTCCTCAAGTTTTAAAACCTTCCAGCTTGTGTAAGATAACAGCCATGCCGTGCGACTCCTTTTTAGTGCAGAACTTCCTGCGATCCTAGTGGTCATGAAAATTTTGACATGAGCATGAGAATTCCAGCTCAGAATGAGAGACTCCAATGCTGGGCTTTGTTTGTTACGGTACTTTGAGGTCCTGTTCCCTTCATTGCATGGTCTACCTAGTTTATATTCAAAGTCTTTAACTTCTCACTGTTTCTGTCTTATTCTTGGTTAAGTCAGTTTTAAAGCAGATGAGAAGTTTTGACTTGGAAGTATTTGCACTGTGAATGATGGGAGTTGCTTTACCTTGGTCAAAATAGTCTTAGATCATCAGGACAGAAAATGCCAAGTATGTTTGTTTATGCCACCAAGTATCTTGTAGTTATTTAATTTTTCAAGAGGTTTCCATTCACACACGGTAAGCTTTTCAATAAACAATGAATAATAATAATAACAACAATAATAACAAAAGTAATATCATCTTCAGAAACCTCTCAGGTTGTAACATGTGCTTTGAGCTTTTCAATCAATAAACAGCATCTTAGGGAATTTAATTGGAATTGCTCCTGTTGATTGGAAATTCATTAAATTCATCACCATGGCCACATGAGCTATTGCCTGTGTGTAATCAGAATATCATATTGAAAGCTTCAGAGTTTGTCAGCTTAAAAAATGCAAATTTCTTCTATGTTTGAGGTCAAAATGTTGCAGTAGGGTAGAATTTCACCAGGCTGTTGTTGGCTTCATGACTTCCAAAGAATTACAGTAATCTGTGCAGGGCTTTAGGCTTAATGAAATGATTCAAGTTGTGATTCAAAATTAGTGTTTGTCTGTCATGTCTCTCTCATTACATTCTGTTCTGGGCTTCATCAATGTTGGGATTTCTTGGTGTCTGCAATCAAGGATGGTGCTTTTGTAAGAGGAGGGCTTGATAATTTCACTTAAGACTTACATTTTTGTAGGGCATTGGGCCATTGATGCCTCATGCATGCACACAGTCTTCAGTAAAATACAGTAACTCTGTCTTGCATTGTAGTTTTTTGGGAAGTTGAAAGAGATGTGCCTTTTAGCTTTTCCTAGGAGAGCGAAAGGGAGGCAACAGATCTTTTGAATACCATTGCATGTATTAGAACT
This sequence comes from Serilophus lunatus, assembly GCA_013399895.1. NCBI lineage: Eukaryota > Metazoa > Chordata > Aves > Passeriformes > Eurylaimidae > Serilophus > Serilophus lunatus. The sequence continues at coordinate 256,736 of VXBA01000263.1, forward strand.
TGGCAGAAACTAAAGGACTTTCCTCGTCTGAAATAATCCAGAATTTCTGGGAAAATAACAAAAATTTTACACTTGTGTCAAAAGTAAAATGGGAGCACAGATAAATGCTTTAAGTACAAAAAAAGAGCCATGTAAAAGAAGTTTAACTAGAAATATAGGAGAAATTTGGAAGTGAATGTAATGGGTAATCTGAAATCCCAAATGACAAGGTCAGATTTTTAATGAATTTGTTAATGTGGGATTTTTCTAGAATGTACAAAAATAAATAGGTAACACTAGTATGTATTTCAAACCCCTTAGGTGGTTGTAGTTTGATTTGCCTTAAAAAAATTGAATTTTTTTCCAATGTCTAGCTGGCAGTATTTTTAGAAATACAAATAATGATCCAACAGAAGGGAATTAAGTATTGTTTTAAATTAAAACATTTGCTTTTTCAATTCTGCTTAGAAAAACAACCTGCAGGCATATACTTGCTTATTTCTGCATCATGCCACACTTACTCCTTACTTCATGTGTAGTTAATTTTTTTTTAAGCCATTGCTAAAAATTCATAGTGATGCATGTGCATGCTCGTTCTTAACTCATAAACTTTAAATAATGACATGAAAACGCATTGCATTGTACTTCAGTTACTGTAATTTTGACTTTTGGTACAGGTAAGTGGATTTCAAATAATATTCCTAACAGGATTTAAAAAAAAAAAAAAGATGCAATATAGTAGTGCAACACACTGTTACGATATCCCTGTTTCAAGATGAAAGATGAAATGTCTTCATCTTCTATTACATTCTATATGTAAATTATTTTGTAGCTCTCATGTTTTAACCCCAGCCAGCAGCCAAGGCCTACACAGTAACTCGCTCACTCCTACACCAGTGGGTTGATTGAGAGAATCAGAAGAGAAACTCAAGGAGTTGAGATAAAGGCAGTTCAGTAGGGAAAGCACAAGCTGTCCATGCATGCAAAGCAAAACAAGGAATTAATTTACTGTTTCCCATGGGCAGCAGGTGTTTGGCCTCTTCAGGAAAGCAGGGCCCCACCACTCATAATGGTGACTTGGGAAGAAAGATACTAATCACTCCAAATGTTCTCCCTTCCTCCTTCTTCCCCCCACTTTACACACTGAGCATGATATCATATTGTGTGGAATATCCCTTTGGTCATTGGGGTCACCTGTCCTGACTCTTTCCCAGCTTTCCATGCACCTTCAACTTCCTCACAAGCATTAAAGTATGAAAATCAGAAAGGGCTCTGCCTAAGCTCTGATCAACAAGAACAAAAACATCTCTTGTGTTATCAGGCCTGTGTTCAGCATAAATCCAGAACACAGCCCCACACCAGCCACTGCAAAGAAAATTAACTCTACCCTAGCCAAAACCAACACAGTAGTTCAGCTACCTGTTAAGGTAACGTTAGCCTTCGTGCAGGGTCAAAAGTCTTTTTTAATTTCCTTGTGAAAACATGTTTTTTTCTGGTCCAGAAATCACCAGAAATTATGAAAAAATTCCATCACCTACTATGAGCAGGGAGAATTTGTCCACTTGAAAAAGCATAAAAAGTTGTGAGATAAAAAAAACCAACGTTTTTTTTTAAACAATCCACTTAAGTCTTACATGGCTTGGGGTTAACAGTTGGCTCAGTTTGTGATATGAGCAAGTCTTCCATACAGAATATAATCACTTTTAAATGAGCACTGTTTTTCTTTTGACCACAGTGTTTGACCTTCTGTTTTCAAGTGATTGGAATGCCCATAAGGATTTTGAAGGAAATAGTCTTTCAGGCATCTATCGAGAGTCAGAAGTTTCCTGTGGATAAAACATATAAACAACAAGAACAATAAAAAAGTATAGGAAATTCTTCTTTGTAATAGTTCACTCCAGGAATGCATAGATGTGCTGGCTCTTTTTTTGCCATCCCTAGCATTATTGGCAGGAGAAAGTAATTTTGGAAGCTTCGGTGGTAGTTAGTTTTGATCCACTTGGTAGCAGAAAGGAAATACCAAAGTTAAAGTAATAACCCATTTGTATTTGTGGTATTCATGTTAGTTCATCCTTGCAACACATTTGGCCCAACATGTTGACATTTGAACTCTTGAACTCAGTGAAAGGGATACCCATTCTCCATGTCAGCTCTTTTAGGCTGCAGAATTTCTTTCCTGGATCCTAATTATTACTGCTACTAGGTCGGCCAAAGACTTGGATCGTAAGAGAACCCATATTCTCATCTACTTAAGAAAAAAGACTCAGTTAAATAGGTATTGGAAATTTCATGGACTCCAAAAGGAAGTTCAAAAAGTCAACTTTCTTTTAATGTTTTAGTTTTATTTGTTTTACCTAAGTCTTAAACTCATTCTTTTCTCATCATAGAAACTAATCTCTGTGCATTACATGTATCTACTTGAAAATAAAATCTCCTCACCTTTTAGAGTCAAGTAGAAAATTGATTCAAGTCCATTTTTTCTGTTATGAAGATTAATGATGGCGAGCATGTTGTATCAAATTTCCAAGTAAAATTTCTTTTCTCCCTCGTCCCTTCCACTTCCAATGTCTTTGGGAAAGCCAGAACATTACCTTAGTGCTCAGGGACAATGACAATCAGTATCATTCCTCCTCTACTAACAGAAAGGCTGTATTGGAATATAATTCACCTAACAACAAGTAGAATGATTTCAGGTTATCAGGTGATATAACTGCATTAAGGTATTCCTGAAAGCTTGGAAAGGCTATTTCCTTCAGTACTGTAGTCATCAAGAATGTAAGTCTCCCACAGACACTTCTTGGTCTGAAAAAGTCTGTACTGAGACGAGTGAGGGGACTGCTCCTAGGATTTGGGGTGTTACTACAAATAATCCTTCACTGTTTAATAAGGCATATATCATATTGCATTAGTTAAAATGGGATCTTTTTTTTGAGAAATTTATTATCAGGACACAGAGATTTAGCTAAATTGTACCATTTGGAAAAAATACGAACCTTTACTAGAAGGAGACATGAAGTTGAAACTTGAGTAGGAATGGCAGGCTTATGTATTTGCAATACATATTTATTATACATATACAAGACTCTTGTCTTAAAAAGAAGCATGAGTGGTATTCAGTACTTCTTTATTACAGTAATTTAGTTTTGAAATGTTTTGCTTGAGTAATATTTGTCATCTTTGTAGAGAGCTTTTAGTGCAGTTATGGATGTACTCTACTCTTCTGTATTATTTCTGGTAGCAGTTTTCACATTCTGTAGTTATGTATTGGTTTCATGTGTTTGAGGATTAGCATTCTCTATGTTTAATTGTTACAGACATGTTAAAATTCTGAAAACTTATAATGATGAAGATTTTTACTCTCTATTATGAATCCCTTGATTAAGAGCAACAGGCAGGTTGAGCGAATTGTTTTAAAGCAACATACTGTATTTTCTGCTTTCATAGATGATGGAGAGAAACAGCAGAAACGTTACAGGCTTTCATCAAAAATCTCTCCAAAAGAGAATTCTCAGTTGCCTGCATTGCCATTGGGAGACCAAGAATCTCCATTTTACAAAGAAAGATTCATCCCTCCTGAGCTTAGCATCTGGGATTATTTCATTGCAAAGGTAATTTTTTGCTGTTTTGACAGTTAATTGTCTTCTGTCGCTTCTGGATTGGTAGTTTTTCTCAGTCATTATTTCAAATATTGATGTGGTAGAACCTGCCTGTTTTTATTGTTCCTATTTAGCTTTCTCTGAGACACTGTCTTATAAACAGTTTTGAAATAGCTTTCTTAAAAACTGCTGTTATTTGATCAATTTGTTTTCAGTCAATGGTATGAACAAAACATGTTTTTTTACACTTGTAGAGTAGGACTGTATAGATAATTATGTGCAAGCTATTTAAGTCAACAAGGAAATGTGAGAAGCATTTTATCAGCTATTTCAACGGGATGAAGTGAATGTATATGCTTACTGGAAATCAAATTATGTTGCCTTCTGCCATAGCAGATCTTTCTTAGTAGAAGGTTACATAATTGTATGGAGTTGTATGCACATTTCTGTATTACATGTTAGCTATATCAGCAAAATAACTACTGTAAGTAGTATTTTAAGAACAAGGACAAAAAAGAAATAGCAAATACTGCTATTGTGGCAGCTGTGGTTGTCTCATCATAAACCTTGAACCCTGTAGGGAAACAATGGGATTTTCTTGGTCTTTCATCCTCTGAGCCCTTGAAAGAGCTGAAGAGAACTTACACTGGTGGTATTGGCTTCTCTCTAACCAGCTTGTGTCTCCTACGCCTGGTTTGATATATTTGACATGAAAATAAAGCAAAATAAGAATTGGAAAACTCTTAGTGTTTTCATTTTCAGTAATGTCTATAAGTAAACTTTTAACAGTTTAATTGTTACAAGTACTGAGTGCCTATGGACAATTACCCTTTTCATGAAGTACAAACTCCAAATGTTACTAAATTAAGTAAGATGGTGTATCTGTTTTTTAATAAAAAGAATTACGTATTATAGTGATTCAGTTTTTAGAAGCTAACTTAAAATGAAATTTTGGCCAGAAGATACTTAAAGACTATTGTTTAAATTTTTAGCCATTTCTTCCATCTCAAAGTAGAGTGGAATATGATTCAGAAGAGAGTCAGGAAAGTGATGAAGATGATGAAGACGTTGATGGAGATGTGTTTGCATCAAATTCACATAATCAAGAGCATTCTAATTCAAATTCTTACAGGTAAATAAGTTTAGAATGCAAGATGTTCTGCAGTGTCTAGACTTGTATTTCTGGCCTTTTATTTTTGAGATAATACACCAATTACTTGGTATTTCATGGCAGCGCATTATCTAGATTTAGCAGTTAATTTTTCACAATGATTGTTTTACTCATTAATATATGGTATAGTAACTTGAATTTAGAGTATCTATAATATTCTAAAATACAGTTTTTAGTTTCAGTAGTTTATAACAAGGATGTGAAGCTCTAAATTTAAATCCTAATATTGAATAAGTGAGAAAAAATTATTTTACTATTAGTAAATGACTTACTAGTGCTCTCTTGTTAGTTGGTCACTGATGAGATTGGCAATGGTTCAGCTGGTACTTCACAATTTGAAGATTTTCTACCCTTTGGCTGGACATGATCTTTCAGGTAATAAGCAGCAGAGTTGTCTCTTCATACCTAATTACTGCACTTTAAATTAGTAATATGTTGAATAATATGTTGAATGATGCTATAGCTTTATTTTTAGTTCAAAAGTCCCCAATTTTTCAGTGATCTGGGAATAAATGTTCTGATACTGTTTGTTGTACATGTATATTTATGAAATAACATGGTGGGTGGATAAGATGAATGAGTCAGAAGGAATGCTTAGCAGTTAGCAGAAGTCTCTGCATACTTAGGTTTTCTTTGCCTCTTAGTCATGTAAGAATGTTTAAAATACTTATTTCTTGGTAGAAACACTGTAGGAGTTTTTTTGTAATTGAAGTAACATCATTCCTACTCCTTGTTTCATAGAATCATGGATTTGGAAGGAACCTTTAAAGATACCTAGGTCCAGCCCTGCCCACCATGTCATGGGCAGGGACACCTTTTCACTAGATGGTGCTGAAAAAAGCCTCATCTGACATGACCTTGAACAATTCCCAGGATAGGGCATCCACAACTGGCAACCGGTTTCAGTGTCTTACCATCCTCATCATAAAAAATTTCTTCCTTTTATCTAATCTAAATCTGCTTGATTGGTTTAAAACCATTACTACTTGTCCTGTCACTACAAGCTGTGATAGAAATTCTTTCTCTGACACAAGTTCCTTTTAAATATTGAAAGATTGCTATAAGGTCTCCTTGGGCCTTCTCTAGTCCCAGCTAAGCACTCTAAGCTTGCCGTCACAGGAGAGGTGTTTCAGCCCTCTGACCTGGTTTCATGGCTCTTCTTTGGATCTGCTTCAACAGATCCCTGTCATTCTTACACTGGGGGCCCCATAGCTGGGTATGGTGCCCCCGACGGAGTCACACAAGAACAAATCAGAGGAGCCAAATTCCTTCCTTCACTTTACTGGCTAAGCTCCTGTCAATACAGCCCAGAATGCAGTTGGCTGTCTGGGCTGCAAGCACACATTGCTGGCTGTTGTCCAATTTTTCATCTGATGGTATCCCTAAGTCCACAGGGCTGCTCTCAATCTATTCATCCACTCAGTCAGTTTTGATGCTGATGACTGCACCAGCAACCAAGTACACTTGTACTTGTTGAAGCTTATGAAATTCATATGGGCCCACTTCGCAGGTCCCTGAGAGTGACATCCCTCCCCTCCAGCAAATCCAGCTGCACCTCTTGTCTTGGTGTTACCTGCAAACTTCCTGAAGGTGCATTTACTACCACTCTGTATCACTGTCAAAGATATGGAACAGTACCAGTCCTAATACACGCCTCTGAGACATGTCACTTGTTACTGATCTCCATTTGGACATTGAGCCATTGAACATAACTCTTTGGTCGAGGTCATGAACCAGTTCCAGCCTTCAAATAGTCCATCTTTATTGGTCCAATATGTCAAAGGCCTTACAGAAGTCAAAAACAGAGGACATCAGTTGCCTGCTAGTGCAGTCAGTCCACAGTAGAGTGCCACCAGATTAAATGGGCACAATTTGCCCTTTATGGAGGGATATTGTCTTTCATCACCTGCCTGTCATTCATATGCCTTGACATAGCTTCCTGGAGGATACGGCCCATGATATTTAGTTTTTGTCAGCATTGAAGAAGTCTATTCCTATATTTAGCAATGATAGCACAAGGTGTTCTTTTTATACTTCCAAACACCAAGCTGAGGTTTGAATAAAGCATATTTAGGGAGATACTTCAAATAAATTTCAGCCTTCAGCTGCTGGAATTACCTTTGTCAAGACCATAATGGAAAGGGAAGGTTTTTTTATTATTGTTTACTTGTTTAATTATTGTTTACTTGTCTTTCTAGAGCTTCCAGTTAGCTCCCCCATATGCCATGCAGTTTTGAAAACTTTACAGCGCTGGGAACAAGTTCTTCTCCGACGTCTTGAGCTGTATGGGGGTCCACCTCAGCATTATATTTCAGTTCATGCTTCTGAAGATGCCCTAGCTGCTGGTCCTGCGTTGCTTCGCCATAAAACTTTACTTGAGCCGACAAACACTCCTTTCAGGTGAGTCTAATTTCCGTAAGCACTGACTATAATATCTTGAATATAAATCTAACATTAGGTTTTTAGTGCGTGTAATAGATAGTAACTACAATAACTATATGCCAGTTTTTAGATGTTCTCTAATCTTCTGTGAAATATTGGCTGCACATCAGATTTCATGCATCTCTGATCCAAAGCAAGATCAGGAAAAACAACAGTTTCTAGCTTTTTTAAGTTCTTTTACTGAAGCTTAATGTATAGATTTTGAGTCTCTCTGGAAAAACTATGGTTGACACTAAAGTAATAAAAAAATGCCTTGAGAGATAATTGAGGACTAGTGACAGTGAATGAAATCATTGCCACACTGTTGGAAGTAATAAAATCACAATCTTATCAGTATTGTTGCCTAATATCAGAGAAAAAATATTTACTATTTGTAATGTTTACATAGTTGTGACTTTACAGAGTGCATGTTCAGCCAGAAAAGTGTGCTTAACTTTTAAATCATTACTTTTTAATTAGATTTCTGCATTTTTAATCTTACTGTCACTTGTGGATTTAGAATCTATAAAAAGTCTTGTCTTTTTGTTGTAAAATATCTCACCATGGTCATACTTTTAGTAACTTGAGGTGATTAAAAGGGCACAATTTAACATGTATATGCCATCTGACATTGTTTTTAAATTACAATTTAAAGCACTTCAGTGTTTGATGGCTTTTGGCCTGTCACGAGCAGCTTTAATTGTCTTTGTAATTTTTGCTTGAGTATGTAGTTTCTAGGGATAAACATAAGAATTGATTTCTGATCTGATTCTACAATCTTTCCAGTTTTGTTACTGAGAAGTCATGGATGTTTCAGAGATGGTGCACAGCTGATGATGTGTTCCTAGTGGGAAGTGTTAGTCATTCATTGTCCATGTGATGGGAGCACTCATTAGCACTAAACAGAAATTATCCGTGTTGCAAAGAATGAGTTGGACTAATAAATAATCTGTATACTGCCCTTATACTGCCCCTGTATAATTTCTTAAAGAGATTTTTTTTCTCACTTGTCCCAAAATGGGAGGAGAAAATAATATGTATTATTTTCCATTTTGCTTTTGTACCCCCTCTCACACGTAGGTTTGTCAGGAAGAAGGTATTAAAGTGCTCTCAAATGTATCTCTTATAGTGTCTATAGATCTATAGTTTTTCTTCAGCATTTCTTCTGACTATAGTTTGATTAGAATATAAGATTGTATAAGTACGAGCATGATGTAAATACTTATTTTTACTTTATTCTGTAGATCTAGCAGTCATGTAGCACTCTCTGTGAAGAGACTCTGGCAATACTTGGTCAAACAGGAAGAAGTCCAGGAAACCTTTATCAGAAATATTTTTACAAAGAAGCGATGCCTAAATGAGGTTGGTGTGGTATGTAAAATGGAGAAAATATTGCAGGTCACTGTGAACTTTTTCTTAAGTTATTTGACTTGCTCGTTTACTTCTAGGGCATGAATGCTTTGCTATAACTCTAAATCTCTAGTTTCTCATATTAAAAGTATTTGTCTATTGTTTCATAGAATACAAAAATAATCAGTCTTTGACTGACAATTACCGCAACTTGGCTACTGTCAGCCTCTTTGTTAAGATCAGTAAAGCTGCCTCAAAAGACAGACCTGAAAAATTCAAAAATTACAACTAGTAACCTAATAAACCAAAGTTCTAAAAGTGTGAATTTGTCCCTACCATAGTCGTTCTGGGTTTTATCCACTGCTTTCTGTCATGTTGTGATTTAATAAGAAAAGTGATCATAAAATAGTTACTATTTCTGTCCTGATTATTTGTGCTAGTGTCTATCTGGATTCCAGGTTCCAGATTCAGTTAAATGTTTTTTAATTGTGGTTCTGTAATGGAGTTTTAGGGATTTTTCCTCCCTGTTTAGTTCCTTTTTTTTTTTTTTCTTACTTGCACCTACTCCCAGTAATTTGAAAAAAATTGCTGGTATTACAGAAAAAGGTGGAGCAGCATAAATAGGAGAAAGAAGCAGATTCTGGACAAATTAAACATGCAGGAGAAAGAGTAGTAGTGACTAGTAAAGCCATGGCAACAGAGTGTTCTGTATGACCTAATCTTTGTCCTGTTCCAACGAGAATATTATCTCGAGAAATGTTGGCTATTTGTATTCAATACCAACTGCAGTTAAAGAATTGTTCCTTTAGTTCTTTAAAAATGAACCATTTCTGATCATGTCTTATGTTAATGCAGCTATGTTGCTATGCTGTATGGACAGGTATTTTGGAAAATTTTGGATGTGCTTTGTATGTTTCAAAGGAGGCCCTTGTACAGCCTTACACATCATAGGTGTGTTTGCTTCATTTTTTGTCTTGTTGCTGATAAAAAGTTGGTGTAGATTGCTTGTTTTCCAAGAAATTTGACTTTGGGGCTCAACAGGCTGCTGTTACAGTACAGAATAGGTAAATCTGCATGTTCTATTCTGAATACAGATTTTAGAATTTGTTATTTATGGTTACTACATAAAATGTGTGTGTGTGTGTCCAAACGTACCGTTGTGTTTGAGTTGTTCAGTGTTGGGGTAAAAAACAAGGAATTAAGGGTTTCCTTGATACCTTGCATGTTATGTCTTATCTTTATGCTTTGTTCTGTGGTTGTTCTTCTCTTGGTGAAGTCATTAGAGGAGCACAATGAAAGCATGAAAAATTCTGTGGTGGAGGAGCCCATCATCAATAAGGTACATACTAGTAATCCACAAATTTATTAGAGGATCCTCAAGTTTATTTCATTATTATGAAATATTTTCTTTTTGAAATGATGCTGATTTCACTTGAAAAAGAGTCTTTTCTGGCATACCAAGCAAACTTTAAAATTCACTTTTGTAAGAGATTGGGTTAAGCTTGTCTTGTTTGAGAGTTTATCTTAGCTATTTTAGATAGCTGCATTAGGCAACCAGGTGCAAACAATATGTACTATGAAGTTCTGTGGCTGTGGCAAGTGAAAAGCTGAAGTTGAGATTTGCACAAGTGACAAAACTTCAGTAGTAGTGTGGTACGTAGTACATACCCACATGATTTGCCCAGAATAGTTACTGATAAGTGAAAGTGCTTAACTGAAGTTACAGCAGTTTGTTTACATGATACTAATTTGCTACAGGAAGTTTTCATTGAAACTTATTTTAAAGATGGTGACAAATGAACCCATGTAACAGATTTGTAGCTGGTTTCTTGAAAGATCGGTATGAGAGACTAAAAAGGTATAATGCTATGCTTAGAAATTTAAGTGAATACTCTGTTCTTCAGGCTTTCTTTTAAAAAATAAGGTGAAGACAGAAGTGAGAACACCCTGTGATGTCCTCGGGCTGTCTTGTTGTTAATGATTATATAATAAAGCAGTATTAGCAAGTAGGTAATTGCAACTGACTGGGAAAAAATAATTTTTATTTCATGCAGTTTCATTCACCACAACACACATCATGATTTTGTATCTGTTTTGTCACTGCAGTTTTGTGCAGTGTTACATGTGTAAAATAACTGAGGTACCAATTTTGTTTTGACATTAAAAAAGGTCTTCTTTGTCTACAACAGCTATAGATTTTTTCAGACCCTGAAAAAGACCATTTTCAGTTCTTCGACAGCACAGTAATGTTTTTCAAGTAAAATATCCTTGTTTAAATCTTTTAAAGGTCAGAGGATTAAGAATTTGAAGATGAGAGGGGATAGTTCTGGAGTCACTGTGTTTTGAAGAAAATATAGAATTTAGCATTTGTAATTCAGGTTTGAATTTCCAGGTTACTAATAGTTTGGCAGTGCCATTTTTTTGCAGTAAAATAATTTTGTAACTGCAACAGACTGTTTGTAATCTATCAATTTAATTTTTACATTGCTGATCTCTTCAATATTGAACAGGACTGCTACAGTGCTGGTAGAGTTTAGAAGTTTGTTGTGTGCTGGCCTATACATGGATGCATTTCTAAAATACAAAATGGTAGACAATATTCAAAGCCAACATTAGATCCCATTAAGAAAATTAAAGAAAAAAAAATATATGATAGTAAAAAGTTTGTGGCGCTGGAATGTAGAGGATTCCAGATTTATTTAATTGTGGAGAAATGTGATTAGATAAGCTGACAATGTTCAAATGTATTTTCCTAGTCAGAAACTTGCCTGTACCTTATTTTGGACTATTTCATCAGTTTCAGTGGCAAAAAGTGTTTGCTAAGAGCAAAATGTTGTGAGAGCAAAACATCAGGATTCAAAATTTTAATCATCAACAGCAAGTGTGCATGCAGCCTTGCTGGTTTTCAGCATCCCGGAAAAACTCGAACTTACTTCCGTGACAAATTGCATTTTCTCTGTTGCTGTGGTAATCTCAACATGGCAGTTGGAAGTTAGATTGTTACACAAAATGGGTTTACCATAACAGGCTGTATTTGTTGAGTTTTCTTAGAATGAAAATAAGAAAATTAAAAGAAAAAATGAAAGCTTTCATACATAAACAATGTTTGATCTCTGTACTTCCATTAAAAAGCAGTGTTGCATGCAACTTTGCATTTAGTTGTGTTTTCCTTTTTAAATAACAGATAGAAACAGATCTGGGGTACCCAGGAGGCAAGGCAAGAATAATCCATAAAGAGTCTGACATCATTACTGCTTTTGCAGTCAATAAGGTGAGTGTAAAGGAGGTAGAATAATTAGAATAAAGTATTTGTGTTGTACTTCTATCTGATACATAGCTGCTGGTCCCATTGTGAATGAGTGAGATAAGCTTTGGCACCTTTAGCTGCTTTTAGTACCTAGAACTTTTCTAAATCACTTCAGAATTACATTTTCATAATTAAACAGTTCTACAAATTGGCACTTTTTTCCTATTATACAATGGTTTGACAGAAGGGAGAGGTGGCTTCTACTTTTTCTCCAAGCCTGTGGGTAGGAGCATTTGTCCTTTTCTGTCAAAGACAACCAGAGACTAGTCTTTTCTTCTGTTCAGCCACATTAACCCTTCAGACGTGGAGGAGGAGAGTATGGTTACAAGCATTGGGATATAGTTGCCTGTTATTTGCCGTCTTGAGAAAAGCAAGTAGAAACTCAAGATGCTTGAAACTGGTATAAGATACGAATAGTGTGTGAAGCTTATCCCAGAAGCAAATGAGCTTCAAAAGGGGAATGTCAAGTTTAAATGTATACAGATTAGACCGGAATGTTTAGGGGTTTTTTAAATTGAGTAAGTGTATATTTTTGTGAACAATGATGTCATATCCAGAGAAAATTCAAATAAGCCCCTGCTTGAGGTTTCTTTTTGTATCTGCCTTTCTGTGTGTTACTTTTTTTCAGGCAAATCGGAACTGCATTGCAATAGCATCAAGTCATGATATTCAAGAATTAGATGTTTCTGCAATTTTAGCAACGCAGATCTATACCTGGGTTGATGATGATGTGGAAATAGAAAATAAAGGGTATATGTTCTTTGTTTACAATATCACAGCTTAATGACATATAAGTCAGATAACAAAGCTTGTTATTTCATGTTGCTGTTTGTAATCTTATCTTACAATATTTTTTCATTTATAGGGCTGATGATTTCTTAGTTATACATGCTCGTGATGATCTGGTAAATGTTCAGGGAACTACTCCTTACACTCACAGTAATCCTGGCACACCTATCAATATGCCTTGGCTTGGTAGTACACAAACTGGCAGGGGTGCATCTGTGGTAAGTCACTTGTCAAAATTATCTTTACGTATTTTATCTACTTCTCTACTTTTGTCTGTTCACTGTTGCTGGTTGAATTTTACAATTAACATGTAAATAAATGTTGCTTTTCTGTATAATTGAGATCAACAGGGTTTTTTTTTTAATAACAATTTGCTTAGTAGGTTAATGTACTGTACAGATTTTAAGGGACATCAACTAAGCAAGCAAAGCTTTTTAGTCAGGCCATATATGCTCTCTATACTTAAGATGGGTTAGGGTTAGAAAATAAAGAATCAGGGTTTGAGTAATAGGTTACATCATAAATTGTTCTTAAATGACTCAAAGCCAAATTCTTTATATAAAAAAAGCATATATTCAGCAGATTTCGGGATATAAATTCACAAGGATTGAGTAGAAATATTTACATGAAATGTTGAAGTAGCTTTTATTTTGAGCATAATCTTCAGCATCATTCTGAGTTTTAGAGATAGATTTAGCGTCTGGAATGAAGCTGGCCTTGAGCAAAAAGCTATTAGATGAAATATAATTCAGATCAAATGATAATTGCAGTCCAGGGATTGAAGTTCTTGTGTTATTTCCTGTGCAGCATAGATCCTTTCTAATATTGTAGATCTGTTGATCAGGTAGCTGGGAGATACTTGTTTGGAGATGCTTAATTAGTGTGTCTTAGTCTTTCTGCACATAGATGTGGAATTCTCCTGGATAACTGAATGCCAAGTCTTGGGACTTGGCTGCGTTTTGCCTCATTTGTCAGCTCAAAGCCACGTGTGTACCTGGTGGCAGAATGAAATAACCACATGCTAATTAAAATTGTAGTGTATTTTTGAAAATACTTGATGATTAGGAGAAGTAAATAAGGAATAAATATTATAAGAATGATAATGTTATCCATGCATTGAAGTGGGTATTGTGACAGTACCTACACTTCTGCCTTCTGTTTAGGACTAGTGATAATAGTTGCCAGTGTTGCAGCTCTGTTATCACAATCAAGTCTCTTCTGCAAGTATTCTTTGAATGTCTTCACTACTTTCTCCTCTCACTCTCATTTATATATATGTTTGTATAGAATTTCTGTGTGTTTGTGTATTTCTCAACATTAAGTAATTACATAATCTATTATGTAAACTGTACTTACATGACTTTCTATTTTCGATGTAGTAAAACTTTCTTCTTAAAGATATTTCGCTATGCTTGTGTTGAATGCATTTGCTGTTAAACTTTGGACCTAAATTTTGTCTGGCATTACTGTTTGACTGTGGCAGAGAACCAACCACAGCACAGAACGACACCTGCCCACTAGGGAGGGAAGAAAAAGGTACTCAATGAAGGACAAAGTAAATGAAGGAAGATATAGGCATTCTTGGGAGGAAATAGTGTTGCTGTGGAAAGACTCAAACCCGGAAGAAAAGCAGCTTTGCTAAGATCTTTCTTTTGCTACCGTTTACTACTTTGTTCCTTCAGATATTACTTCTGATTCTTGTTGTCATCATTGCTTTTCCATAATGTGCAGCTTGTTTAGTAGTTATTGCTCTCTGTGCTCTATCATTACTGGCTTTTCAGTCTCATTGTCTTTGCTTCACTGACCAACAAGGGAGACTGTTTCACTCCCGATACTCAGACAGTTAATGTTTTCTTAGCTCTAAGGTTTTTCTGTTACTCTTCACTGTGTTTGTGCAAGGCAAGTAAGGAGGCTCATCATGAGACACTTCAGCAGAGTGTGTTTACACAGCTCTTAGAAGAGGTGTTCCTAAGAGAGTACTGAAGTAACTAGTATGTTCCTACAGCTTTAAAACTCAGGTAATGTTCTTAACAGTTGGTGTGTCTGACACCGATATTTACCTGTTTAACAACTGGTAGGTTGGATTTGAAGTGCTTTTTATTCTTCAGGCTTACTGTATATTAGGCCTAAAACAACCAGTGTTCAGCCATCAACTGTTGTAAGGGAAAACTGAGGGCTCGCAGTATCAAATGTCAGTTACATTAATAATGGAAGTATTTGCATTTGATAATTTTCTAAATCGGAGATGCTGCACCAGGGAGTCATGTTAGCATAGTCTTTCAAAGGCACATTTCTGTTTGCATTTTTCCAAAGCATAATCCAGCAGGGTTTAGGATGTCGTGATGTGTGCTTATCTGTCAAATGAAGGAGGATGACTTCCATTGACTTTTGGGTAAGATAGGTAGCTGTAAAGCTTAACAGTCATATAAGTGAGAAAATAGAGTGAACATGCATAATCATTCTTCCATTTACACATAGAGATAAGTTGTAAGTTTATAGAGCAAAGTATTGCAATTATAAATGCACATACCAATCAGTAAGTGTTTGAAGAATATAATCCTCTCTTGTCTTGTCCTAAATCTCAAAAGATTTAGGTATATATAGTTTACCCAACCATTTGGCATTTTTCCTTGACATTTGAAGTTCTTAAATTAAAAAAAAAGGAAAACATAGATATATTTGAAGATCTTATTTTTTTATCTTCAGGAATTTGTTTTGAAATAAACTTGAGTAACTGAGAGGCATAAGATTTTCTCTTAAGTAACTGATAAATCTTAGATAATCGAAAGATCTAAATCTGCTTCCAAAATGTAATTAAGAGGACTGCAATTACTTCGTTAATCTAAACACAGGGAAATTTTAGCAAGAAAATAAATTATTTCCCTTCCAAATGTTTTTCCTCACTTTTTAAACTGATACTTTAAAGAATGACTTTTCAACTCTTTAGATCATATGAAAATCCTATGAAAATTTGTAATTCATGCTTCCTTCCAGTTGATACCCTGATACGATTGGAGCCAAAGGGAGAATCATATTCTTGAAATACCTGATCACTGTCTACTGCCCCATGACAAGCAGTGTTAAAATACTGCACAAAATTACATCAGTTGAAAGTCACAGTTGGATTCAATGACCTTGAAGGTCTTTTCAAACCAAAAGGAATCTCTGAAAGTAGTTCAGTGCCAGTTGCTATTGGTATGTAGTAAGTGGTGAACTGCTGTGTTGAAGTTGAGTGCTCTAGCAATAATATTTCACTTGTGTTCTCATTTGAGGTTAACACTTGGCATAAATACAAAATTATGCCCTTTTCAAATATTCAGGTGAATAATACATGCATGAGCACAGTCCAGCAATTTTCTGAGGAAAGACAGTCCTGAAAGTAATCAGATGCTCTTGAGAAGAACTAGCAAGAGGTAAAAAAATGAAAACTTAACTTTGACATACAGTGAAGAGACATCACAGACACAGATGTATTTGCCCTATAAAAAAATCCCTACAATTTTTTTCCTTTTGTGGGTTAGACATATCACTTAATTAGATGGGCTTTAAATATAATTATCTAACATCTCCAGTCCTTTTCATATATTGAATTCTTCCTAGTAAGAATTGCTAAAAAGAAAAACAACAGTCTTGGTAATGCACCTTGCTCAAAGCAAAGTTTGGAACTTAGTAACGAAAGTGCTGCTGAAAATACATTGGATCTGAATTTGAAAAATTATAAACACTTTCAAAGAATTTTTTTCTATTATTATTTAAGGTTTTAATACCAGTTCCTACATATATTGCTTATTCTGAATGGCCACAAATAACCACTTTTCAGTCAATGGCAGTAAGTGAACTAGACTTGAAAATAGATATATTCCATCCTATTTTTGACTTCTGTTAAAGTTTACCTCTTTCTTTACATGCTTCTGCCTCTCTCTTGCTTATCTTACAATATTCAGGAATATTCCAATAAATTTAATGGAATCAGAAAGGAATTGGCAAGAAAAGAGGTAAGATTGCAGTCTAAGGAGTGTTTATATTTGGATCCATAAATTTCTGAAGCAAAAATTTAATATGTACCTAGATGTATAAAGCTGCAAAAGCATTAACATCTACACTAGTCTCGGAAGAAACTGATTCCTGTCTGAATCTCTAAACCCAGTACTTGCTTTCAGTGGGAAATGTAGGAAACAACTATCTGCAATCAGTAATTATTCTCTATTTCATTAACTTTTTATTCAGTAGTATTGCTTAATTTTTTCTGTTGTATATTGAACAGATGCTCAAGAAAGCTATTAATAATGTCAGAAGAATGGCTTCTCATCCAACGCTGCCGTATTGTAAGTTCAGTTTTGTTTAAAAAAGAGAAAAGTTACCTAAAGATGATATGCTTCCTATTGGCCTGTTACTTAGTACGCTGCTATTTTGTACTGGCACAGCGATCTACTATATGTTTGTAAAGTTGCTCATAAGCCGTACTTACTGATACTATTTATCATTTTAAAAAAATACTGGAGCATATAGAAACAGGAATATTTTTTTACAGCAAAAAGTACTGTATTTCTGTTTTATTTGTCACTTGAATGAAAGATTGTAGGAAAAAGATGCGCTATTATCTCCAAGTAAATAGCTTCACATTTCAGTACCATCTGAGTAAGTTCTTAATTAAATAATAAATAGCATGAATTTAAGTTCCAGTGGTCACCTAGTACTTTGACACCAAGCCAGATACTGTGGCACATATTTTGCCACTGGTTATTTTGAGCTGGTGTGAGGGTTTTTTAAATATTAAAAGCTACAAACCCTGTGAAAAGTCATGTCAATATTTTTTGTTGCAGACCTAACAGGTGCTCAAGATGGTAGTGTAAGAATGTTTGAATGGGGTCATGCCCAGCAGATTACTTGTTTTCGATCTGGTGGCAACTCGAGGGTGACTCGAATGAGATTCAACTACCAAGGAAATAAGGTAACAGAGAGAATGTTTCTGTACTTGGTTTTTGTTCCCTTTCCCCGCAATATAACTGGAAATTAGCAGAAACGTCGCATTCTTTACATCTTAAAGTAGTTTCTCAGAATTGTATGTATTTTCTCTTCAATATATACATATGTATTTACTATTAATACATATTTTCTTTCAGTTTGGAATTGTTGATGCTGATGGATATATAAGTTTGTATCAGACAAATTGGAAATGTTGCCCTCTTACTGGAACTTCACCTAAGCCATATTTGGTAAGCTGATAACTAAATCAGTTTCCATAAATGTGTGTTGCACTCTCCTTTGCCCCTCCAGAATACTGAGATGGCAAGGACTGTGCTAATAACCAGTATTAATCAAGATTAAATTATGTATTGTTGCCATCCTGTGATATGTCTGGCAGACAGATTCTTACATTCTATCTAATACTTACGAAGTGGAGAGTAGAAAATGCAGTGTTAGACCTGAAATAACTTTAATGTTCATTAAGCCTTGTTGATAATTAAAAGTGTCGAAAGGCATGCCAATACCTTATGCCATGTTTTTTAAATTGCTTTTGAACAGCTTACCCTCTCAAGGAAGTTTCATGTTTCATGCTTGCACAAAACACATTTCTTTTTTCATTAATGATTTCTAAACTGCAATTTTTCAGACATGGCAGTGTCATAACAAAACAGCAAATGACTTTGTTTTCATCAGTTCATCATCATTGATAGCCACAGCAGGATTGTCTTCTGACAACAGGTAAGAACTGTTGTCATAATGCATAAAAGTGAAGTGGTGCCCTGTTTTCTTTCCTCTCCCAGGCTTTGTTTTTTTGATGATTCTTCTTAAGCATTTTAAGAGCCACCTGTACTTCTGCTTGATTTCTTTCTTCGTCAGAGGGGGAGAGAAGCAATGTCTGCAGCTAAACTCATGTCTGTTAAAAGGGGTTTCATAGGGAAGCACAAATACTCTCTTTATGTTCTGTGTGAGAAGAAGTGGAAAGAGAGGTCATAAGCACTTCTCCCTGGGATTCAGTGATGGAATGTGTGGGAATGGCTCAAACCTGTGAGAGGGGATATTAGGACTGGACATCAGGAAACATTTCTTTACCAGGAGGGTGTTCAGACTGGAACAGGCTTCCTTGGGAGGCGGTAAAAGCCTCTCCATGTTTGCTATATTTGAAAAATGCCTGTAGTAACACGCTTTACCTTCTGGTCAGCCCTGGAGGTGTCATGCAAATGGACTAGATCATCCCTTCCAGCTGGACTACTCTGTTCTGATCTTATCACATGAGCTTGACCTGAATTAGTTGTACAGACACAGGGAGTTTGTATAGTTCTTCATTTCACACTTGATTTTCTCAGTAAGTATTGATCAAGAAATATCAACAACTGCTATGAGTTCAGCTGCAGAAGATAGTTATCTCAATTGGAATCTTTTATGAGAATAGCCAGTTGTAAAAGGACAACGGAAGACGTGTTCTTGCAGTATATGTATGACTAGGGAAGTAATTTGAGGTGTGTTTAGAAGTAATTATTGAAAGTCTGTTTACAGTGCTTTTATGCCTGAAACAATCTTTTTAATGCTCAGATGACTTTAGAATATTTGTCACTGTATTTTTTCTACAGAAATATTTGTCTATGGGATACTTTGGTTCCACCTACAAATAGCTTGGTGCATGGTAAGTAAAATACAACAACCAAAGTATTTGATCACAGTAAAAAATATGTATTTATTTGTCTATCTGTATGGAAATGTTATTGAGAGAAGTAATTTTAACATTAGCACTGTTCTGTGGGAGTGCACCAGCAGGAATATAAAACTAGAATTCTTGAGAAATTATTTAGTGTTCTCTCTTAATGATTGGGTCCATGGACATGAGTGCCACCTTTTGCATACCTTGTCTTTGTACTACAAGTGCAACCCCTGACAGCCAGATATGTCTGTTCCCTTTTAAAGGGTTCTGAGCATCTTCTCGTTATTATGACTAACATGTTGAGAAGAAATAGTTCTAACTTTGTCAAAGCTACAGTTTTTAGCATTTTTATGAGTTATGTTTTTGCAGTACATGCATCAACACTCTTCAGTTTAAAGTTCCTGTTATGGGGTTATCAGGTCTCTATTCATAAATCAGAGTGGCCCCACTCAAAATCTATTAATTAAATATTGGACAGAATAATGATGCTATAAAGATGTGATTATAAAACAGTTGTCTGAAGGTAGGAATAAACAGATCAAATTTTCTAGAAAATATTGATTTTTTTAATGTATTAAACTAGAAGATATACAAATAAGGTGTCATAATGGTGTAGTAAATTTCACTATTGAATTAAAAGATGAATTTAACTGCTAATGTGTAGTGCATTTTTGTTTTCAAAAACTGTCTAGTTCTATGGCACTTTTATTCTATGTGTTATACCAAATACTATCAAATGTTTTAAATGCTTTATGTATAGATATCTACAAATAATATTACAAAAATGCTTTACAAGAGTTATTCCTGTAAGTGTGCTTCTTTAGATATAATAAATATTTAATGGTGTTTCATTAGCTTTATTACCAATATTTCATTGCAAGAAACACAATAAGTGCATTTAGATATCTGAAATACAGAATTAGGATCAGAGAGTTGTAAACTTATTTTACTTGAAATGTAGTGATGTATGGTGTACATGATGGACATGTAGAATTTCTAAATGTAGGGACAATATACTGAGCTTTGTTCTGGTA
Organism: Serilophus lunatus; assembly: GCA_013399895.1. Classification (NCBI taxonomy): domain Eukaryota; kingdom Metazoa; phylum Chordata; class Aves; order Passeriformes; family Eurylaimidae; genus Serilophus; species Serilophus lunatus. The sequence goes on from VXBA01000263.1 coordinate 277,026, forward strand.
ATTGTAATTTTCATTCACTTCCCTCACTTATTTGGGGGAGTGGACATATCCAAGTAACTGTGAAAAGCAGCAAAGTATCAGTAAAATGACCGGTGGAAACTTGGAGGAATTGCTGATGAAAGTTATATGCCTTAAAATAACAAACATTAGGGATTTTGAAAACAATCTGTTTCCTGTCAGGGACTGTAGTTTGATATTTTACGTGGTTAAAAAAAAAAGGAAGCATTTAATACAGATTTTAGCTGCGTAATTTAGGAATACTGCAATTTGAGAATGTCTGATGTGAACCCGGGGTTACATACATATGATACTGCAATAAACAGGCTGGTTGTGGTCAGCTAGATTACAGCATCAGTCACTGTTGCTACTGTCTTGAACCGTTAGGGGTTGATAGAAAATTCAAGCGAGTACTAGGTTTTACCTAAAGTACTTTGCTTTGGCTTTCAGCATTTGTCTGTCATGATAGTGGAGCAACTGTGCTGGCATATGCTCCTAAACATCAGCTGTTAATATCTGGAGGGAGAAAAGGCTTTACATGTGTAATTGATCTTCGCCAAAAACAGCAGCAACAGTTACTCCAGAGTCATGATTCTCCCGTCAAGGCAATTGCTGTTGATCCTACTGAAGAGTATTTTGTCACAGGATCTGCTGAAGGCAACATAAAGGTATTAATGCAGGGGAGGGAGCATGATGTGTACATTCAGAAAGAATCTTGTACAAGTGTGAAACAATCAGATGTCATATGTACGGCATTTGTTCTCAAACCTGACTTTTGCATTTACAAATTTAATTATGAAATATTAGTCTTACGTTCCAGTCCTCCATTTAATTAGTAGTACCTTAGTCCCTGTATATCTTCCCTATTACAGAAAATGAATATTCATATTCTGTAACTGTATCATTACAGATTGCTACATATTTTTGTTTTCAGTTAGTGTCAGAAAAATAAATACAAAATGTAGACCTGTTTCTCCATGATTTATTAAGGCTGAATTTTAAGATCATAGTAAGTATCCTTATAAGAGATGGATGTTTTGATGCTTTTTCAGGTATGGAGTCTGTCTACATTTAATCTTCTTCACACTTTCATCAATGAGCATGCTCGGCAGTCTCTCTTCAGAAACATTGGGACCGGAGTCATGCAAATTGAGACAGGACCAGGAAATCACATATTCTCCTGTGGTGCTGATGGAACAGTAAAGATGAGAATCTTGCCTGATAGATTCAGCCCTTTAAAAGATGTGTTAAAAAATGATGTGAAATTTATGATCTAATTTTTTTTTCAGAATAGTGAATAACATTCCCCTTCTGCTATCCCTGAAAATATTTTTCCTAGAACTAACCAATAAGGCAGATGCATAATGATAGGTTGTGACTCAAAGATGTTTTGGTTTTTTTCCTTTCTTCCCTTCCATCTCCTGCTCCCTCACCCCCCCAACCCTGTATTTATTACCTGGAGCTTTTAGTCCCAGATGCACTGATGCCTTAAAGATTAACAAGATCCTTCAGATTTTGATCATTGCCTAAAATAAAAGTGTATATGACTCCAAATTATATAGTTATAATATTATGAAGATGTTGCTGAAGTGGTTTATTCTTCCTTTTGAAGTAGTTGCACTCCTACCTGGAGTGTACCATCTGGGCATGCTTATATTCAACACCTGGCCACTCTCTAAATGCATGTCTGTTCAGATGGAAACCTTAAGTAAGATTATTTTTCACTGTGGCAAACGTAACTGTCTCTCTTCTCAGCTTGTTTTGTCAGCTGACAATAAAAATATATGCTTATGTGTAGAAGAGAAACAAAGTCTGTAGGAGTGTATACTCCTGATCTCGCAAGCATCGATGTAACAAACCACTCTCTGTATCCATTCCTGGAATCCAGGCTGTTTACCTCTTTAACTTGCTTTACCTCCTTCCTCTCATCTAGGGTGTAAGAAACAGAAGGATGTTCTGTAACTTGTCTTTGGTTCTATAGCTTGAATTGCTGCCATCGGGATGGCAGGCTTACCTTTCAAAAATAAATATATTTTTAACCCTAAACACTCCCTTTACAAAAGTAAGATGTAAATATGAATGGATATCTTCCTAGAAAAATAGTCAAGATGATGCGTGAAGCCTTAGTCTTGATCAAAAAGATACAGGAAAATACTGCTTTTGGATATGGCACTAGAATTTCTTTAAAGATTATTTATTTAGGTGTCTGTAGAGGAAAACAAATAAAAACCCAGTCTAATTTATTTTTGCATTTTTTTCCAGTGAGAGTTTTATTTAGCCCAAAGATACTCAGTTCATTCTTAGCACTTACGTTCTTGTTCATCTGCTTTTCCTAAGTACTTTAAAAAAAGAAAAAGGAAAAAATTCAACAGCAAAGTACTTCAACACTGTCAGTCTTTGTACTGTATGTTTACATCTGGTGTCAAATGAAAGAAAAAAAATTTTGAAAAGGATAGATGGATTTTGGTTTGAGTTTGTTTTGTTGGGGTTTTTTTGCCAAAACATTAAACTGCATAACTTAAATGTTTGACCAAATTATTAATGCACAAGGCCTTTACATTTTTTTAGTCAGCTAAACTATTTCTGTATTTTGGTTTACTTTTCCTTACTTGTGAGCCTGACAAAGATTTAATTTGTAAATTAGATGTGAGGCTGGATTACTTGAATGCCAATGGTGTACTTTTTGCTAAAAGATATTTTGTGAAATAGCACCAAGATACTAACTGTAAAATAAACTTGTCAAATTAGGAACTATGGGGATAAATAAGCATAGCAGAAATGAAGGGCTTGTAAAATGAACTATGTAACATTCTCAGGATGCTTTTATCTTAAGAATATAAAGTTGTTTAAAAAGATTTTGTAAAATGTATTAAGGTCATTTTAAATGTATGTTTCGCAAGTTGCAGTGCAAACGCTATGAAGGTTTTTATGCACATAACCTGAATTTTCAAATTGTGCAATAAAAAGAATGTGAATGTTTTGCCATGAAGAAACATGTGACAGCATTTCAAACTGGTACAGCTGTTCAGTGATTCAACTGTAATTGTTCTTCCTTAGCACTAGATTGAAATCAAACTTGATATCAAAACAGTTTAAGTACAGTGATGGACCAGAAAAGTGACTAAAGTGATACCATCTTACAAAACAGACTTGCCCAATGGGTATCTGCTCAGTGGCTAAGTTTCTAATATTCTGTATTCTTATGGAAGAAGAAGAAAATCAATTAAGTAAACAGTAGCACAGTCCTTTAGAATCAGCTGAACCTGTGACTTTGTCGCTGCTTATATACATGCATCAATTTTATACATCCACTGAACTAACAAAGTTACATGTGCAGAAATCATGGCAGTGTTATATAATTATTATCCTTGATGTTTTGTCCTTAAATATTTATATCTCATTAGCTTTAATATTTCAAGATGAATTTTATTGTACTGGCAATCACGAAAAGCTCTGGTACCATCTGCAAACTGAGCAGTTTTTTATATGTAATTTGCCAAGATACACATTTTTCTGAGTAAAGCCACACTATCCTGGCAAACTTCTGCTTATACCAGAAAAGTACTGACTGTGATCAGGCATTTTCAATAATGTTTATAGTTACCATAAGCTATTCTCAGAAGTAAATTATGTAAAATCACAATGTATTTGCCACACCTTTATGATCTTTCCAATAAATCCTGCAGAAACTCAACCTTCTAGATTTCCATGTTGCTGCTGTTTCATTTGCAAATCAGTTGTATAATGTTCATTGATGTTTTAACTATTGTAAAACAAATTATTGGGTAGCTTTCTTATAATGGTGGTGTCAAAATGAATTCACTTCTGTTGTACCTGAAACTTTTAAAGGGACACTTTCAACTTTAAACCTAGTCATTGGAGAACTGAATTCAAAACTCTTTGAGTTATTGCTGTTAAGAACTTCCACTGACTTTTGTTCTCCAGGAATTAGTGCTTTTTCTGGGTTGCAGTGCAAGTTACTCAAGAGTAATATGGAGGGTTCTGTGCTTAAAGTAGCCATATGCACAAATTGAACGTAAAAGTTGCATTTGGAGTGCTTAATCAAAAATAGTTTATTGTCCATTCAAAATAGCACATAGTTGATAATGTCCCTTTCCAATATCGTAGACTGGCAGTTGTGACTTGTATTTGTCTACGTAGCAAAACATAATGCTATCAGAGTGTCATTCTTATGTTGCTAACTGCTTCAGTTATCTCAAACATATATGTTCCAAGTTCTTCATGATTACTTCAGTAACTTGTGAAAGTTAAAACTCTGGCCATCTGGGTACTTAAACTGGCTTGCTGTGTGACTTTTCACTAGGAAATTCTCAGCTGACAGCTGATGTTGCAGGATGTTTATGGAGAAAGGTAGAATACATGCAGATTTTAAACCATGCCATGGTGAGGTCATACATGTTCTACTGCATTTTAGGAACCTTGTTACCAGTTACAAAAAACTGTTGAGATATCCTACATTAGGTACTATCCCCTTCCTCTTAAGAGCACTCAGTGTTAGATTAGTTGCAATAGTTACAAAAAAAGCAAAAGTGATTAAATGGAGATAAGACTGGGGATTATATGTTCTCCAAGGTAATTTTTTCCAGATGTTTATTTTTACTAAAAATAGCAAAACCACCGCTAATGGCAGGTTCAGCACACTGATCAAACGACTTTCTTTAAAATAAAGAGATTGATTTACCAAGTTTCTTGGTGTTTCTTATTCTTCCTCATTTCTAGCTCTAAAATATGCATGGTTTTGGTATTTCTCTTGGTTGGTTGGTTGGTTAAATGCCTTCTCCTGCTTTAGCTTTCCTTTTACTAGCCGTTTGGTGTTCTTGGAGGGTTGTGTGCTGGGTTTTTTTTTCCTCCAATGCATAACTAGTGGAACGGAGTACAGCTACGTCATTTTGCAATGGAATCAGGCTGACGTAGTGATGCCACTTTCCGTCATTGTCTGCCACAACGTTTTAAACCCCTTTTCTCTTTCCTTTAAGCTTGAAAACCTGGGAGGGTCTTGAGGAACTTGACCTGTACGATGTTCCCACCTCCAGCAGAGGTACCAGGATGAGTGCCCCTGTTCTTGTCTACTGGGCATTAGTAGAGCATGCGTTTAGTCCAGTTGGCAGCAGGCTGCGGCCAAAATTTACGATACCTCCGCATACAGCTCAGTAGAACTCAACTTTATTCGCCGCTTGGCCTCGCACTAATTTTAGCTCCTCCTTCCGTCGTTGTGCTCCGGGTGAGACTCGCCGCGGGGGCGGGTCGGGCTGGCCCGCTCCCGCCTTCGGCCCCGGNCCCTGCACCGCGCCCACAGTAAGTGCCCGCGCTGGGCTCCGCGGGGTCCCGCGCCACGGTCCCTGCCCTGCGCCCCCGCGGGGCGGCCCGAGGCCCCCGGCAGTAGCACTGCTTTAAACACGGTGGGCGAAACGGGTCTGCAGTCCGGGCTGGGGCTGGGAACGGGTCGCCGCTGCTTCCTGCCCCGTCGGCTCTCGGTGCTGCCGAGCCCCGGCACCGGCTCCGAGCCGCTCTCCGGGTGGGAGCTGCTCGGAACCGCGCTGGGAGAGTTTCGTCACGCGTGGATGTGTTTGGGTGAAGGCTGTGCGGGGCTCCTGTTCGGGGGCGCCGAACCTCCGCCGCTCCTCCCGGGCAGCTTTTTGTTGTTTCTCCAGAAATATTTGTGCCGTCTCCTGGAGTGAGCCGTCCCGCTCGTCAGGGTGAGCTTGGGCTCGCACAGGACTGACCCATACCTCTTGAGGCAAGAGACAAATGTGATGCTGCTGGTCTGTACGGCGATGGTAAAAGGCGTACTTCTCTGAGACGTGAGAGTTTACGTTTGAAGTGCTTCCAGCCAAACCCCTGGCATTCCGCCAGTAGAATTAGTTGTATCTTATTTATCTCCTGCTGATTAACAAAGAGAGATCACAGTTCGGTGTGGGCTTTTCGTTTTTTCAGTCCTGGATGGTTAGACCTTCTCTGCTGGAGGTCTGACACGCGTGTCTCTGTACGTGTTCCCGGCCTTACCTGATGACACATCCACGTGGGCAGAGCAAAGCGCAGTCCCTGCCCGCTTAGGTTACGCTACTTTGCAAGTTGTTTCGCGTAAACTGAGTAGTGAAACCACTACGTTACAAACTGCCTGGTCCAAAACTTCCCCGAGCAGTCGGATACACCAGGTGAGGAGCTGTTGTTTGCACTCACTGGGCTGGATTGGCTGCTGCCAGCTCTGTTTATCTCTTCTCGGCTCCAAATAGGAAATTTACTTTGACAGAGCATTGATGGTAGATCCAAGTGCAAAAACTCCAGACAAGAGTTTTGCAGTGGAAGGAAGTTCAAGACCTGTGTTTGGAAGACAAAATTTAGTGAACTTGTAACATGCTTAAAAGCAGGAAGAGGGAACGAAAGTATTCCGGTGGATTTACGTAGGTGTCTTTATTTGACCTGGGAGAAAATTTCACGCAGAATACTATTGAAATAAAAGTTATGGGACAGATCTTTGTAGGAGCACAAAGCACATTGCAGCTTGAAATGACAGTTGCTTGCCGTTTGACCTGACAACAGGAAGCTGCTTATTTCCATTAAATAGCATAATGTGACTAAACCTAGATTTTAGTGTACTTTATGGCTTAATTTGTCTCTTTTAAATTTTCTTTAAATAGTTGCTGCTAGGTAAAGAATACTAAGGTTGAGGAAATAATCAGATGGTTGAGAAATCTCAACTTTGGTCAATTTCTTATTGCAGTACATTAAGATGAGTCCTCCAAGAGATGGACAGTAAAATGCCTAATAATCATTAAAGCAGATAATGGATGCCTACAGATTATTTTTATTCAATTAGCAGGAGTACTGAATAACAATGTAAACAGTAGCTAGTTTGAGATCAGTTGCATTTTATGATTAATTTTCTTCCAGGTTGCAGATGTTCAGTCTGACGTTTAGGCCTAGGATTGCCCTTATAGTTTTTTATTAATTCTCATACATGAATGAAAAGACAATGAAAATGAAAAAAAGTCACCAAGATGTATTTGACATGATCTTATCATTTTAATTAGGTCCTTAATCTAAATGGTTGGTAGTATGTTTTCGACAGGTTTTTCTGTATCGGTTACATTCTAGAAGCATTGAGGACTGTCTGGGTAAATTTCATTATAGCTTCTTACGTTCCTAAGGTATAACACAAGGAATTTGTACTCTGCTTTGCTCTTCTTCTTTTCATCTTTCTTTCCCACTGCCTTTGTAGGTAGGTTTCTTGCCGTTTCTGCTATTTTCTCACCATTAGGCAGATCATTCAAGCTACTCTCATCTTCTCCCACTGACAGATTTCTTATGCTTTATGTAAGTTACATTTTCTGAATCAGATTGATCTGAAAAACTAAACAAAGTTTTATTGAAATTCAAATCTACAGGAAGAATTTTCTCATAAGGAAAGTATACCTTGTACACAACATAGCTTGAACAAGTATCAAGGCATTTTCTAGAAATGTGTACCTCATTTTCACAGATTCTAGTGCTCTTGTCTTTTCTTTGGAGTGTCAATACACAGAATGTGATGCTGCAGGAACTGATGATTTAATGGCAAAGTAACTTAGGGACTTTTTAGGGTTGGTCTGGGGTATTTTTTGTGTCCATCTGTTCACAGCCCTGAGCAGCCATGTTGTCAGTTTTGTCTGTAATAAAAATGTTTACAATATTTTTCAACTCTGATGGAGGGCAAAATCTAGGCCTCTTTGTTTGAGACTGGCTTTGTAATCAGAGAGAAAGCATGGCTTGAAGTTAGTTGTGTTTGGTTGTTTTTTTCTCTTATGCCTCCGGCATCTTCAGATCATAAGACTCAGAGTAAATATTATATATGTGCAAGTAAAAGTTAAAGTGGCATTTTGTCAGTTAAGCATGTGAGCAGGAAGTTTCCCACAGTATTTTTATACTCTCTTTTTCGAGTAATATTTTGCTCAAACCAGAATTTCCTTTTCTAACTTGAAGGTTGACGTCACCTCTGCTGAGAAGTGAGCTCTGTACCCTGAAACTGAGGTGTGCAGTTTGTAGGGTGGTGGTAGCACTCGGCTGTTTCCTTTTCTAACAAGTCTCATGATTTAAATTAGAAGCTATTAATGCTGTGCTTCAGGTGCTGTTTTCTGAACTGATCACTTCAAGCCAAAACCTTACTTCTTTCTTTTTTGTTATTTCACTGTGGTGATTCCTGGAATCTCTTTAGTAAGGCAGGTGTGTGAGAAGGAGTATGAAACAAAATATGTAACTTCTAAATGGTGCGACTTAAAGCTATTCCTTAATTTCAATTCTGTTTGTATTTAGAAATCTAGATAATGAAAAATAAGTGTCTCAGGTCTTGAGCAAACTTGGCTTAAAAGTTGTTACATACAACTATGATAAAACCCTTAGTTAGCTTTAGTAAGTTATTAAGAGGTATGTTGAGGATTAAGTCCAGAAGACATTAGAATCATGATCTGCATGTCTTTCTCTGTTTTCTCATTAATGAAAAGCACATCTTCTGGCAGGTGAATTTTAGTTTTAAATATGCCTGACTTAATCCGAAATCTCATTTTTCTTACAGAAATAAGTTTGGATATTTTTTAATAAATATTTTTGAAGTTCACTTGACATTACTGGATCAACAAAACTGAACACACTAAAACCTAGCTTTTTCTCCCACTTTATGGAATAACACAGTGAAGAATGCAGGAATGCAGTAGTGTTAGCCTATGGAAATCAGGCTAGGTGCAGTTGTTGCTAATGACGATTATTTGGATGCATGTCTGACCATGAGTGATAGTTATTAAATCATCTGGAGGAGGTGTGTCTGTAAACAGTGGACTGGGCTACCTCCTCACTATATTTGGTCTCTTGTATATTCATATCTGGAGGCACTGGAATTCAGAATTAACTGGTGGAAATTATACTTATTCTATTTGACATTACCTGGAGTTACAGCAAAATTTTTGATGGGCCGTGTGCTTAAGCCATCCTCAGTTAATGCCTTATTTTCTGCAGTATCACAGGAACATGTCTGAATGTTGTGCCCTGCTAAAGGAGTTGGTCTCGAGAGGAATTCAGGAAATGAAAGAGCAAAGCAAACCCTTTTAAGTAAAAGTGGATAGTGTTCTGTAGTTGAAGATTTTACATGCTTACTTTCTTTTAGTGGCTTCATCTGGTATTTATAAACTGACTTCCTGCTAATCAAGTATTTTTACAGAGACAAGATGCTTTTCCTTGCTGGGTGTTTTGTCTGCAAAAATTACTGGGGCTCAAATACATTCAAGGTGGACTGTCTTAAACAACTGAACTGAAGAAAATCCTGAAACTATAGTCCAGGGCTCCTCAAACTTTTTTAACAGGGAGCCGGTTCACTGTCCCTCAGACACTGTTGGGGGCCTGACTATAGTTTGGAAAAAAACCTAACGAATTCCTATGCACACTGCACATATTTTATTTGTAGGAGTGCACAAAAAACAGGAAAAAGAATGCAATATTTAAAATGAAGAACAACTGTAATCAACAAAAACAAACGATATTTCCATGTGAACTGTGGGCCTGCTTTTGGCTAATGATGAGATGGTCAGTGTCGGGTTCCCTACTTGTCCCCGCCAGCCGCAGCCCGGGGCCAGCCCCGCACTCCGCCCGCCCGCCTCGTCCCGCCGGCCCCGCAGAGCCGCCCGTGGGACTGCGGGGGGACGGGGCTGTCCCCGTCCGGGAGGAGACGGCAGGCAGGGCAGGGGCGGGGGGGTCTGTAAATACCGGCGGGCCGTAGTTTGAGGACCCTTGCATAGTCCATGTTATTACTCTACATAGCATACACATGGAAAGGATATATTAAACTTAGATATGGAGAAGGAGAAAAATAAGCTCTAAACTGAAAAAGTATGTACCTGCATGTGATGATCAAATATGTTTGTCCCTTGAGCTTTGAAGTTGAATGCCTAATTTGGGAAGGAAATAAAATCTGCTAGTTACAAGATTTTTCAAGCCCTCTGTGTTCTCCAGCGTACATATGACACACAGATAGCATCGTAAAATTGGTAGTTTTCAAAGACTTTTCAAATGATCCAGCAAGAGAAGGAAAATTATCCATTAGGTAAAAAAGTGTTTAAGAATGGGATTACTGCAGAATATTATAGTTGTCTGAAGAATTTATGTACAACTATGTAAATACAAGCTGAAGTTTTGGAAGTTACTCTTGAAATTCTGAAAAAAAAAAGATATTAAAAACTAAGCTTCAGGTGCTAAGGAATATTCTCTGTCAGTAGTCTGTTGGGTGGATGTGCTAACTAGCATTCTCAGTATGAATACATTGCTGCTGTCACTCAGTACTAGAAGAAACAAAACCTTAACTTCCCTCTTTTGCCGGTTCTGCAGAAATCTAAGACATAACCAAGCCACTGCTATCACTGTAATATTGTTGATGGGATGGGGTGGGATAAAATAATCTACTGTTTTCTTACAGACATGGGCACTGAAAATGTTAACCTCTATAGTGGAAGGTATAAAAATAAAAGATATGTCTGAGCTCATAAATTTTCCACTGTGTTCTGATTTCAAAGTGAGGGTCTTGTAGAAAGTCCATTTTATCTGCTGTGTAGCAGAAAGCTTATCACCAGCAGCCATAAATAGTGGAATGGTCTAAAATATGATGCAACGTTTTTGTTACAATGTCTGAAATAAATAATTGCATCTTGACCTACTGAAAGCATTGCAGTATGTAGTGGGCAGGATGCCATGTACCCACCAAACCCTCTCTGTCACTCACCTCCACAACTGGACAGGGAAGAGAAAATACAGTGAAAGGTTCGTGAGTTGGGATGTAGGGGAGATCACTCACCAATTACTGTCATAGGCAAAACAGACTCAGCTTGGGGATATTGATGGAATTTATTACTAACAAAATCAGAGTACAATAATGAGAAATAAAATAAAAACACCTTCACTTCACCCTTCCCTTCTTCCCAGCTCTACCTCCTCCCCTCCAGTGATGCAAGGAGATGGGGAGTGGGGATTACTGTGATTTCACCACACACCATTCCTGCTGGTGCTCAAGGAGGGGAGTCCAGTGTGTAGTCTCTCTATGGGAAACGGTCCTCCATGAATTTCTCCAATGTGAGTCCATCCCATGGGCAACACATCGCCACAAACTGCTGCGACGTCGGTCACATTCCACAGGGCACAGTAGTTCAGGCACAGACTGCTCCAGTGTGGGTCTCCCACAGGCCACAAGACCTACCAGGAAAACCTGCTCCAGTGTGGACTTTTTTCTCCACTGGTCCAAAGGTAGCTGCCAGGAGCCTGCTTCAACATTGACTTCCCAGAGGGTCACAGCCTCCTTCCAGCATCCACCTGCTCCAACATGGGCTTCCCACAGGTTCACAGACTCTTTTGGGCTTCCACCTGCTCTGGCGTGGGCTCCTCCACGGGCTACAGGTGGATCTCTGCACCCCTGTGGTCCTCCACGGGCTGCAGGGGCACAGCTGCTTCACCATGGGCTTCACTGCAGGCTGCAGGGGAGCCTCAGCTCTGGTGCTTGGACCACCTCCTGCCCCTCCTTCTGCACTGACCTTGATGTCTGCAGAGCTGTTCCTCACATATTCTCACTCTTCTCTTCTGTGGCCAAAGTTAAATCTGCTTAATAACTTTTCTCTCCTTCTTAAATATGTTATCACAGAGGTGTTACTGTTATTCCTAACTAGCTTGGCCTTGGCCAGCAGCAGGCCTGACCTGAAGCCGGCTGTCATTGTCTCTACTGGACATGAGAGAAGCTTCTGACAGCTTCTCACAGAAGCTACAATTGTAGCCCACTCACTACCAAAACTTGGCCACACAAACCCAACACGTGGTGTTATTTCTATACAGTTATGAAGGTGGTGCTGCTTTGCTTTGAGGAAAAGAGAGGAAGTTGCTGGTATGTTAATTACTATTGATAGAGCATCAGAGTTTTATATGAAGCAGTTGGTTTTTTAGAGCTCGCTTGTACATTGTGGTTAACTAATAGGAAATAAGCAGCAAAACCATACCTCCATCTTCTGCAAAACATTTTGTAGACTTTTTTTTGGTGTTCAGATACTGTGGTTTCAGAATATAGAGAAATGCTATTGGTGTTGTTATTGTAAGGTAATCGTGACTTTCTGACTCAGCTGCTGCACATGGTGAGTGGTAAGTAGTGCGTGCATAAAAAGCCTACGTAAGGTAAGCCTAGTTAAACAGCCTATAATTAAGCCTCAATTATTGAGCCAATTTAGATTATTCATAATTAGATATGTGTTTATTTATGATATGCTTCCACTTCTCAGCAGAAGAGTATTTGTTTTGTACATATGCCTAGCCCATTTTCTTTAGTGTGTTAAAGTGATTTTCATGTTCTATGGAAGAACCTTTGCTCACCTTCAGCTCATCCCCACATCCTTTCTCCTCAGTTTCAAACACAAACTCTGCATTTTATCAGCTGCACCTCAGATTAATTTTTTATTTCATGATTTAAAAGGTGAAACCAAAATGAACAAAAACTGTTCAGCAATTTCTTTTGTTAATTCCAACTTGTCTTCATGTTTTATAGTTAGTAACTGTTGATAGAAAGATTTTGTTGAATCCTAATGTGTACGTGAATACACAAAATGCTGTGTTTATGAATAACTGCAGAATTGTTTTATTAAAAAGTAAAATCCCCTTTTGAAGAGGCCTAGTCTACCTTTTATGTCTTTGATATATTTTAATTGTTGGGTTGATGTGGAGGAAAGTATTTTGCTACTGTTAGGCCTTCCAACTTGTAGGGTTTGGGATTCCAGACATAAAATCTGTATCTAAAGTAGTTTAGAGTTGATTTTATTTATAGTATTACTAGAACTTTTAGCTGCATTATCTTTTTGGAATGACTGGAATGTTTTTGTAGGCAGCTAGGTGAGATTTAGTGGCATGTGAAACTTAAATTATGACTTTCGTCCGGTGATAAAGTAGAAGCTTTTTCACATAAGTTATAGAGAAGAGGACAAGAGGAGAGAGCAAGAGAGACAAAGCTGAGCATTGTAGGAACCTTGAAGTTTGCTTAGTCGTCCAAAACTTTTCAAGTCAAATTAGAAGAAGATAGTTGATGATGTTTAGCAGTTTAGTTACAGCTTTTGTTGCAGTGAAACACTGATTAAGGCTTGAGAGGTAGGCCTGTGTGAACCTCATGAAGTTCAACAAAGTGAAATGCAAGGTCCTACACCTGGGTCAGGGCAATCCCAGGTACACTTACAGGTTGGATGGAGAAGTGGTTGAGGGCAGCCCTGGGAAGAAAGACTCAGGGGTGATGGTTGATGGGAAACTCACCATGAGCCAGCAGTGTGTGCTTACAGCCCAGAAGCCAACAGAATCCTGGGCTGGATCAAAATGTGGACAGCAGGGCAAGGGAGATGATTCTATCCCTCTGCTATGCTCTTGTGAGTACTCTACCTGGAGCACTATGTCCCAATTCTGCTGCCCCCCATGTAAGATGGACATGGAATTGTTAGATGAAGTCCAGAGAAGGCCCACAAAATTAAAATTAAAGATAAAAGCACCTTCCCTACAAAAACAGGCTGAGAAAGTTTGAGCTGTTCAGCCTGGAGAAGAGAATGTTGTGTGGAGACCTCACAGCAACCTTCCAATAACTGAAGGGGGCTGCAGGAGAGGCAGAGAAAGACTTTTCGTCAGGAACTGTAGGGGTAGGGCATAGAGTCATAGGTAGAAGTTGGAAGAGAGGAAATTTAATTTAGATATTGGGAAGAAATCCTTTACTGTGAGGTTGTGGATACTCCATCCCTGGCAGTATTTAAGGCCAGGTTGGATGAGACTTGAGCAACATGGTCTAGTGTGAGGTGTCCCTGGTCATGGCAGAGAGAATAGGGACTAGATGATCATGATCCATTTCAACTCCTTAACATTCTATGATTCTATCTTCCTGTATTTTCCATCAGATTCAGAATAATTTAAACCCACGAGGGAAGCTAATGGTCCTTTGTTTGACTACAGCTTTGTTTTCTTGTATCACTATGTAGTATTTAAATATTATGTATAAATGACAGGGGCTTTAACCTCCTCTTGATGAAATAATACTGTAAGGAGTCCAGTGGGAGTCTTGATACTTGTTTTTAAGCTGCTAGACGTTTTTTCCTCCAGTACTTGGCAACAAATTGAGAAGCAAAATTATTTCTCATTTGAAGATCTCATTCTAGAAATGGTTTGTATGGTAACTTTTCATTGTCATATTTGCTACTTTATGTGAAGTCAATTGATTATTTCCAGGTATATTCACTTGTTTCCCTATTAAAATGTTTGTTGTAGTACTGCAGTGTATTAGATTACTTTCATGTAAAAGAAGTTATATGTAGGTGTTGAATAATAGTGAAAATGTGATTACTGTCTGAATTGTAGAAAAATCTGTGTAATCCAAGCTATGAACATGTGTTGTGTTGGTCTGCAAAACACCAAGCTGTTCAGTGATGCAGAAAGTATGCTGATTGTGACCAAACGCTTTTGTGCAGGTTTGCCAGCAGTATTTGCTGTACAAGTAGTTTTGAATATGCAGGTGGATAGTTTAAAGTCACTTGAAATGTGAATTTTGTTGTTAATACCGGGAGAATACATAAGAAGGAAACCTGAATGTGAAGTCAGAGATATGCAATAAAATACTGTATACACTTCCATTTATTTGTTCCTGTAAGGTGTTAAAATGTAATCTCAGGTGATTGACAGTTCATCTCTCCTGCATCAGATATTACATTGGATAATAAAAAGGCTGAATTTTTACAAAAAGATCCATCTGTTGGAAGCATGTTCTAGGCAACATCAGAAGATGAAAAGCACAGGGCATGACCCTTACTATTGACTGCAGTTTCTGTACAGTGTGCCTATCTCATCTGGCATCCCTAAGCACTGATTGTTTTCTCGTGTTTTCCAATAAGCTTTGTCTAAGTTGTTTATTGGTACCCACAATTTTTTAGTATTTTGTCAGTATTTCAACATACTCATTTTTTAATCATTTGATTTAAAATTTAAGACCTTTAAAAAAATAAACCCCTTCTTGCACCCCTTGAGTACAAGAAGTATTCAGTTCTGCATATCAAGACAGGTATTTACTTTCAGTGATTGTGGAACAGAGTGTACTGAAAACATTTTCAGATTCAGATAGGAAGTTCAAGTGCCTAAAACCAGAGTATGTGCTGCTGTTCTGTACACAGGAAACCATGTCACAAAAACATGTGCTTTCTGCTCAAGCACAAGAGGTTGTATGTACATGACTGAGTTTGGGGAAGGAGAGTGTGTTGTTACAGTGAACGTTGACATTTAATTTTAAAATTATAGGAAAGCAGACCTCTGTACTAGCTAAGTTAAATGCAGCATTTAAAAGCCTATTATAGTTTTACAGCTGTATGTGAGAAAAGTAGTACAGGACTGCGCAGCTAAAAGTGCAGTTGTGATCAATTTCACCTTTATTTAAGACCGCTTGTTGTTTGAAAAGTTAGCAGCACAAATTTGAATGTTTGTGTTCTGTGTCTGGATGACAATAAATACGTTCTTCTCTTGACGGAGAAGAATGGCAATTAACAGATAGGCAAAGCAATAATTAATTAGCTAGGAGTAAATTCAGAACTTGATCAAATACTGGAAGAAGGATGAGAACCTTGAGAAGCTTAAGTGTACTTATTGAGATGAAAAGCAAAAGACTGCAGAGAAAAAAAGCCAAATGTGTTTTGAGGGCTTTGCTTTTTCTTAGTATGAAGAACTGGATAACACAATAATAAAAAAAGCTGAAGCTAATAAAACATCTAAAAATACCAGGCAGAAGAGAGTTCTTTTTCAAAGCCTCTTCATGGTGCAGATACCTAGCATGACAGTCTGAAACTATCTGATTGTGCAGATTTTTTCTGTGGTCAATGAACTAAGGGGTTGCTATGCCAAAGTAGTAGAACTAATGAACTAAAGCTTTTATGGATATTATTTCTCTTTTGGACGGATATGAGCTGAAAACACTCCAGCAAAAAGGCACTGGAGACTTGTTGCCTTTAGAGCATGTATATGCATCAAGAAAAGCTGGCAGACCCCTCTGTATGATTAAATGAAGCTCACGAGTGGGGCACATCTCCTTGTGAAGGTCAGTAGCTGGTGTGATGCCTCAGACCACAGGAATATGTGGAGCAGAAGAACCTGATGTGTCGCAACTGTTATGGGCAGCCTACATCTTTTGGGCGTGGCCTGTATGGAGGCAGGTAAATCACACAGAGTGCTTTGCAGGGCCCTCACTTGTGTTACAGGCTTGTAGTTTTCTACCTGGAGAAACCTTTCACCTTCAGACACCTGCAGTATCAAACAGAGGTGTTTGTCCCTTGTATTCAGGTGGGTGACCAAGTACAAAGCTTACAAAGTTGTCCTGGGAAACTGAGGGAATAAACAGTTTTATCAGTTATGTCACACAGAATGAAAAGTGGTGACCATTGCTTAATTTCTTCTGCTCAGGTAAATTCAGCTGAAGTTCCCTTAAGGGCAATGCTATTGTGAGTAATTTGGGGGTAATTTGTTCAGGTGCTTATAGTTGCTGCAGTGTAACCCTGAAAATACCATGCCTTAAGCTTATTTATACCTTGAACAAGAGTATATTATAATTATGATTTTCAAGCTCTGGAGCAAGTGCTACTTGCAGAAAGCTATGTGTCCTGCTATTAGAAGCCCTTTGCAGTCCAAGCTGGGGAAATCCTGTACTCTGAACAGTCCCTGTTGCACTCTCGACCTCTTTTATTGAAAGAAAGTTCTAGGAAAACAGCAACTTTCTCCAAAAGAAGACATGAAAAGAACAGTTAGATCCTGCTAGTCTTTTCAGTTAAGGAGCACATTGAGAGATTATTTCTTCTATTCTTCATGAGGGGCCTCAGAGCACCTTTGAAAACTTGTCAGGTCAACAGTATCAGTCACCTTAGTTGACTTTTATGAGCAGCTGAAGATCAGATCACCCAAATGAATCTGTCTGAGGAACAGATAACTCATGAACAAAAAACTGATGGTGTTTGTCTGGCTGGTATATCCTCTGTCCAAATAGCGTGGTGGTAGAGTAACTACCTCTTAGAACCTGACATACAAAAGTTTTATCTATGTATCGTCAATTTGAGAACTGGAGCATCAGTTTTGTTTGGTGACTGTTTTAGTAGATATACTGTTTAATGTAAGCTGTGTGAAAGGTTGTCAGATGATAGCTGATGAGGGAGGACGATGAAGTACATCTGTGCGCAATGGGCTCCCACAGCTCCTTCTGGGACTCTTCAAAGCCTACACCAGAGCACAGCACTAGGTGATTATGTCCCAGAGTTGTGCTTCTATATCCGGAAACTTTGGCTGAATACAGTACTGTTTGAAATAGGAAATAGCTGTCCATACAAACACATGTTTTGTGCAGCAGTTATTCCATAATACTCAATGTATGGCAGCTTATAGCAAAACTAACTCCTATTTTGGATCTAAATACTGAAACCTTCAGTGCAAGATTGCTTTGAGGGAATAAAAATCAATCAAGTACTTCAAAACCAGAACCTCTGTTTTCTTCTCCCTTGAAACTATTTCAAGTTGCAGTATTGTTACATAATTTTTATCTATAAGCAGGCATTGATACACTTGTTTCGTTACTTAAAATGGGAATCCTGAGGTAGTTCACAAATCCATGTAGTTCAGGAAGAATGTTAGAGCAGTGATATTTTTGCAATCTAGCTTAACAGCTGACAGAAAATGGGAAGATATACTAATGAAGTTCTTCTGACATTAGCTATTGAAGTAAGAAGATGAAACTAAAATACTGTGGAAAGACTTCAGGCAATAGCTTGCCTGCCTCCTTATACTCTCTTTTTTTGCAGTTCTCTAAAGGAAGCAAACTGATAAGTTTCATACCCATCTTGTCTTCTTGTACCTCTGGCAGTATATATGCACACATATACATATGAGTGTTTAGTCTGACTAGCAAGTTTTGCCGTTCCTCTTGTTCGTGTGATTCTTCTATACAAGACTTACACTAAATTCTTCTTTCCCATGATCATCTTCTCCCAGAAACCTCTGGAGATATTTGAATAGTGTAAGATAAATGCAGCACAAGGTGTCTCACTAAGAATTAATCATCATTAAAGGAAAATTGGTTCCTCTTTGAGTACACAAAATCTTCTGTTGACAGTAGAGGTGTGTAAGTGACTTAGTGCTGGTGGCCATAAAGCTAGTTGTGTGATCCAGGGTAAATATTTTCCAGATGTTGACATGTTGCCTGTTTTGAACAGGTCTAAATAGAGCTGAAAAGAGTGTGTTAGAGGAAACCTTTCTCTGTGAAATTTTAAGCTCCTTTTGCTTTACATGAGTGGAAAATTTTCTGTTTTGATAAAATTTTCCAAGTAGAAACATTGATTTCTATTGTGTTTTGCAGTAATTCAGATGAAGAGCTGCTTTCAGTAACGGGTAATATCTGACCATTAGTATAATTTGAGATAGCTTTCTTACATAATACACATCAGTTTTAGGAGATAATTCATACCAAGCTAAACCTTGTTCTACACAGGAATGTTTCTCAGACACCTGATTGTAATGCTTATTTATTTGTTTGAGTCATTAAATGCAGTGTGCTTTAAAAGTTGTTTTTCTGCCTATGATTCATGTCTCTTGTTTTGATTTTTTGCTTTTACAGAATGCAAAATCCATACTGGTTTCTCTAAATTTCTCTGTAACAGCTGCATGCAGTTACATTTGCATCAAGTAAGTGTTCTCCTCTGCATTAGTAACATGCAGAAACTACTGTGATTAAAGCTTTTCAGTGCTTGATACCACAAGTTAGATTTCTTCTCAAAACTTAGTATTTCCCTTGTTCTTTCAACAGAGGACTCAAGAAAGAACCAAAGATATGCTGACCTGCATTTTCATACATAGCTCTTTAAGTACTTCTTTTAGGCAAACTTTATCCCTCTATTTACTTGGGAAATGCCTAATGTAGAGATAATTCTAGCATGCTGGCATTCTATTTCCTTAACTGTGTACTCCTGTTTTTTTCAGAATCATAGAATGGCCAGGGTTAGAAGGGAGTTTCAAAGATAGCCTTTGTCTAACCCTGGTCCCTATTGTCAGCTGGGACATCTTTCACTAGATAGTGTTGCTGAAACCCTTATGTAAAAATATTTCTTCATTATTTCTCATGTAAAACTACTCTGTTTAGTTTAAAACCATTTTATACTACAGGCCCTCGTAAAAAGTCTTTCACCATCTTACTTTTAAACTCCTTTGAAGTATTGAAAGGCTGGGAAAAGTTTGCTATTCAACCTCAGCTCTCATCTAGTCTTCATAGGAGAGGTGCTCCAGTCTGTGGACCATGTTTGTGGTCTCCCCTAGGCTCGCTTCAGCAGGTCCACGTCCTCCTTGTCTTGGGGACCCCAGAGCTGGATGCAGTACACCAGGTGGGATCTCATTAGAAGTGGAGTAGAGGGGGAGAATCACCTCCCTAGACCTGCTAGGCTCACTGCTTTTCATACAGCCCAGGATGCAGTTGCCTTTCTGCAAGCAAACCCTCCCATCTTATGTCAAATTTTCCCTACTTTTCTTTTAGATTCTCTTGCATGCACTTGACCATATCTACAGCTAGAATGTTACAAGTGGGCAATAGCTGGTTCCAGAAAGAAAGAAGGAAGGGCCCTGTAATGAAAGTCACAAATTATCCTGCTTTAAATCCTTGCCAGTCTTTATTCTTTGCGGGTAAAGTTTGGCTAATGTTATGAAAAAAAATGCGTGTCTTTAATACTCTTTCCTCCTCTAGGAAAGACAAGGTGATAACAGTGAAAGCATTTATGTAAATGTGCCAAGTGACAGTCTCAATGGATTTGACTACATCCCAGTGCTGTAAGAAATTTCAAGGAATATTTTGCTATATATGTGATTTTCCCCTGTTAAGAATGACATCTAACTGAAATAAACCCTCATTTCCAAAAAGAGAAGTTCTTAGCTTGTGTGAAAGAAGATGGAGGCTTAATTCATTTAACATTTAGCTGTGAAGCTTCCAGATCTTTCAGGTAACATGCAAGTTTTTAAAAATTTGCGAAAAAAAAAATCTACATCAGACTTCTAGATGCTGTAAGTAGAAATATGTCATCTGTTGAGATCATTTAGAAGAAAGAACTAGTTTAGTGCAGGGTACTACACCTTTCAAAGAAATCAAGTTTTTTTCTGCTTACATTCAGAAAATATTTTTGTAAGTATTACTGATTTTGGTGCGTGTTTTTTTTTCTTACAATTCTGTTTATGTGTAAAGGAAATGCACCTCTCCTGTCTTGCAAGAACCCCTGTTTTGTTTGTCAGCCATGGGAAGCAAGCACTTTCAGCCCTTACAGGCTTGCTTGGGTAGCATATGCAGATTGGGAACCTGTTTTTCAGAGGTAAAATTATGGAAATGTGTAATCCTACTGACAAGTTATTTGCGTAGCCTAGAATGAAATTCTAACAGTAACTTAGAATACTAATTAAAGCACCTCCTTGTGTTAACATCTAGCACTGGACAGCTGTATGGAAATGTACCTTGTCAATAGCCATACAATGAGGAAATTTTCAAAGTGTGCTGTGGATAAAGTCTTTTTTTTTTGCATTGAGCTTTGCCAATATTACCTGGCAGTGAAGATGACTAGTTACAGCACGTTCCAGGAAGTGCTGCTGTTTGCCCTCTTGCAAAATAATGAGTATATTTGTTGTAGATACTGTGCAAGGAGACCAGTCCTGTGGTGATTGTTATTGCTTTCATTATTGGAGAGCTTGAAGCCAGGAATCTAGAACTGTTAAGAGAGAGTTTCAGATGACACGTGTTAAAACCAGCATAAACTTCTCCAGTCATAGACTGAAACCAGCTCTCATGCTGCAGTCATTTGTCACTTTCACTCAGACTCTTTTCCATTGCATTTCAGGAACTGTAAAAAACCCCTTCTCAAGCTTCTTTCCTAAAAGAATAAACAAAATTTATAGTATTCGAAGCCTGTTAAAATAATATTTAGCATGGCAGAAGTACAGGAGTGTCTACAGCTTCACTGTATGTTGATTCTTTTTTTAAAATGGAAGATAAGTTTAAAGAAATTTAATTTAAAAAGTGATATTCATAATACCAAGCTAATTTGAATCAAACTAATTATGGGAATTCTTTTTAGTTCTGCTGGTTGTGCAATTTTAAAAAATAATACTGTGTTTCTGGACATAAATTTCATGACTGTTCTTCAATTAATATTGAATGCTATTCACTTTGACTCAGAGGAAATCTTTTCTAATGTTTATCACTTATCACCTTGGGTTGTGAGCTAAATGTTTTTTGTTGAAGTTTATGCTATTAGCTTGAAATCAGTGACACTTGCCAGAATTTTTGCCTTTAAAAATTAAGACACCTGCTCATTCTTTTTCATAAGGTTTATAAAAAAGGGGTTTGTTGCTTTTGTCCTGGTCCTGTATACACTCACACCAATTTCATGAGGCTGGTGGTGTTGGCTGTGTTTTAGGAGGAGGTAGCTGGAAGAAGCCTGCCATCTGAATCAGGGGCTCCAGGTACCACTGTAGCAAGCAACTGCATCTCACATTGTGGTCAAACCTAATTTTAATTGTGCGCAGGCACTTTCATTATTTACAGAGGGAGGTGGAGGATTGCTCCAGTGTTGGAGCAATGTTTACAGTTTTGCTTGTATCATGTGGCTGGTCTGTTCTCCCTTGTTTTCTTATCATCTTGTGAGCTGAAATAATCCTTTCTGTACCTGCTGGTCAGACCCTAGATACTTTTATAGAGTGAGGTCTTCTGTAATGCGTGTGTTTGTTGAAAGAGTTAATACGTCAAACTCTTCTGCGTGCTGCAGCAGGCTGTATACTCCCTTCGCTTGACTGCTGCACTCTTCCTTTGCAATTCTGTGGTTTGAATCTCACTCTCCTGAATAGTGTAGGTAAGTACATGCTTTTGTTTGCCTATGTACATACACATCTGTCATAAATAACATCTCTAAGTATAAAGTTCTGTCTCTGCTGGAATCGCTGCTCGTGATGTTTCTCTGGTGTTCTTACTGGAGAGACAGAGGTGAGCTGCTCTGCTAAGCATTTTCGTGCTGCAAAAGGCCTATGTACACCTTGGTATTAGGTGTCATTGTGTTGTGGCAGCATTTCTGGTACAGCTTGGAAGACCGTTGGACTTGATGGTCTTTTACATGAATGACTGTGTGATTCTAAGAGTAATCATCATCATGCAGGCTCATGTGGCTGCATTACTATCAGGCTTTTTATGCACATTATTGGCAAATGTGGGAAGACGTGTTTGTCTTCATGCTTTGCTGTGACAGCTGCTCTGAGCGGTGTGTGTGATGGTATAGCAGCTGCTTTTGGAGCTCAAGGGCATAGGGGGCCTTGAGGTCCTAGGTGGACCTGGTGAGGTCCTGGTACATAATTAAGGCTGTGAAGTGGTAAGTGTTTGGTCCCTTCACTTCCTGCATGTGAGAAAGAGTACAGACCAATTCTTTAGCGAACACCATCAGGATTCATCCATTTGAGCTAGTTCTAAGAATGGTGGAAAATTTGTGGGCACATGGAATTATCCTTGTTTCAAGTGAAGGTTAGACATTATTCTCAGCACGCATTGCTGAGGTAGCTGCTTACCTGGAGTTGGCTTGAGGATGAAGAATTTAATGCTGTAAATAGTCAGCAGGAGAGAAGCTTAGTGATGTTTGTTTATATTGAAAAATACAGTATTTTGAGCATAACAGGTATGAGATTGCGAGTATGTGAGCCTCAAAGGAAGCCCTTGGGGTGAGTATCATGCTGGCGTATTTCCCAGGCTGCTGTGGGGAGTGGTTCTGATGTTGTCTTCTTGCCCATCTCCACCTTGAGAACTGCATGCTCTGCAATGAAGTGGTTGATGAAATAACCAGGATCGGACACCAGTGCTGACAGGCAGGTGTGATGCAATGATATTCAAGCTAGGGATATTGTCATGGAAGGCCTGAATTTGGGTCTTGAGATGGTCAGGGTGACGATTAAGTTTGGGATATGTAGGTACAAACAAATGTGGTGCACCTAGGAAAACCTGTTGAGGGCAATGTCCCTTGCTTGCCAACCATGTTTAGTGGCTGGCTGAATGTAAATTTGGACTTAGAAATATGGTAAACAGGAGTAGTATTTTTCAAAAAGTGTGTTCTGTGTGTGTTACTTGCAATGCAGAATTCCCGGTGTAATTAAGCAGCGAAAGATTATGCATGACAGATACACCACTGATGAAGTCAGAGGCTGCATAACCAAAGGAAAAACTGTGAGCTAATAAATTGTCAACCCCAGAACAGAAAAGAGATGACTGGAACAATTTTTTCACTTGTATGGTCTCTAAATGGTTAAAGAATTATGATACTTTCATCACTGGGTACAGGATAAGAAAGAAGGCATACATAACCCCCACACAGTGGCTTTTGTGAGTCTCTGCAAAAGAGCTGAAGCTGTGTTTAATTGTTTAGTCACATACCAAATGTCTCTGTTATCCTTTGTATGCAGATGAGTTTTGAGTGTCCCATCATTGTTGTCTTTTTTTTGGAGCAGTAACAGGTTTGTCATGATGTTATGGCGTAGTACCTTTTCCTTGTGTTTCCATTTGATGATAGCCTCTTTTTGCTGAAGGATTCAAGTCAGTAAACACTAATTTTGCGCACATCTTTGGCTGCCAAAAACGTCATGCAGTCCTGCTCCCATGCTTGTATTATTTCCTTCCTTGTGTCAGCAAAAACATTCATGTTCATCAGACTGAGGAACTTAATCATGAGATCAGTTAGGCTTTTTTTATTTTTCCCCCAGCAGTCCTTTTCTGTGATTCAGTTCTTCAGTCCTGGTGTATTCTGCAGCTAAACAGATGCTTTTGCTACTACAAGGAGCTCTCAGGCTGGGTGAAAGGAGAAGACAGAGCTAGTGTAACTGAGGGTTGAGAATTGTGCAACCACTTTATTGGGTGGCAGTACTTAAACCTTTGTGTTCATAAAAGTCTCTTAGTCTGACTTTACTCTTAGATACACTGGTCTGTATCTCATTTCACTGAAACCAGCCGTGCTCAGAGTTGTTTCCCTTTTCCTGTGTGTTTTGTCTTTCTGTATTAAGGAAGCCAAGCCTTTCAGCTTTGTGTGAGGTATCACAGAAATATTTTGAGCCAAGTTTTATTACTGAAGTTTAGGCTGAATTTGTTACAAGATTTAGGTTTACCTAAACTGTAGAAGAAGGCTTCTTATAGTCTGATACTTCCCCTTTCAGTACTCCCTGTTATCTCTTTCCTTTAGCAAGTCCACTAACTAGGCATTAATAGTCATCTATTGTTCACTAGTAGCTTTCCATATAATAACTCTGAATGCAGGAAGATAATAGGTTGTTTTCACATGACCTACATTTGTTCTAACCGTTTATGAATAATGTTTCAGTTTCTTTAACCTCTCTTTAAACTGCTGTAAACCAAGATGCAGTAGTAGTTGGTCAGGGCACTTTTTTTCCTTTTTCCATTCTCCTCTGTTGTTTGCTATTTTGAAGTTTTCAGAAATTACAGATGTAATTTTTTCAGCCTTAAATTAATACAATCATCTGCGTATGAGAATTTTTAAGAAAATTTTGTCAAGTGTTTGGATTCCAAAATATTTTTTTTTAGAAGGGGTGTTTGATCTTCTCTAATTCAGTTCTTAAAGATTTTGTTGGGGTTTTTTTGTTGGAACATTCAGTACTTGCTACAGCTTGGCTTTGTTTCTCAAATATTAACTGGTACACCTGAAAAAAAACCACCTTTGAATAAGGCTTATGATCCGTAACGTGCTAATATTAGACATTTATTGGTGCAACTTGTCACAGCAAAGGGAGTGGTTTACCTCGAAGTGCAAGGACATTTGCCCAAGTGCAATGGGTACATGGAAAACAAAAAAATCCAGACACTGAGGGGTTTTTTTGTTAATCTTACCCTTTTTCTGGAGCTCTATCAAATGATTTAATTTTGTAGTTAGCTCTTAATATCTGCCTATCAGTATCAGCAGTGGCAGAGTTGCATTGTTGGATGTATATGAGAAGGGCCAATGTGCCATCTGCAATCCATATGTGTATATTGTATTTTAGAAGAACCCTTTGCTATATAAACATCTCAATAAAGAAATGTGTAGCAGACATACATATGCATGTCAAAATATTTTTATGTTTATACTAGCAAACATACAGAGTTTTAAAACTAAGCTTCCTTAGCAGTTGTTTAATTGTTTCTATATAGCTTTTCAATACAAATGACAAGTCAGTGCTTCTAAAGGAAGGACTGAAACTGTTCAAAATATTTGAAATATTAACTGAGCATGGAAAACTGGTAGTCCTTAATCCTGACCTACAGTCTCGTTTTCCAAATACAGGAGACAGTTAAAATTATATTGTTTCTTAAAGTGGTTAGGCTGAATCCTGAGTTACTTACTGCAGTTTTGTTTCTCTAGAACCTATGGTAAAGAAGATCACTTAAAATAGTGTAAGTCATGACAGAGATGCTTGAGCAAAACACGGCAATACAGAGATGCAAAGATGCTTCCATGTTGTCATTGCATGTAATTAGGTTTATTTAAGTGCTGAACTGGAGTGGTAGAGGTTTGGTATACATGAATATATGGTTTTACTGTTCAGGATTTTTTCCAGCTTCTTCAGCAGAGAAAACTGAAGAGTACATTGTTTAGGGTTTTGTTTGTTTGATTTGTTTGCTAGTTTTGGGTTTTTTACATAAATGAACTAAAGTATGAATACCTCATAAATTAATATAATTTTTGTTCTAATGTCAGGTTTACTTTTATAGTGTAAACACATAAGCCCTGTTTTTAGGACCCTTAGTTGCTGTAAATTAAAACAAATTATTAAGTGCTATTCCTTAAAGACTTAAAATAAATCTGGTCTAGTATTGTAATATTTAAGAAATGTAGATATGTTGATTCCGGGACTTCATCCAGTACATAATAAATTATGCATTTATAATTTTAAAACTTGAAAAAGATGCACAGATATTTCAGTTTATAAGTATTTTCCATGTACTCCTTTAAATAAATATTGTCATAATTCTTAGTGATTAATATTGTGTTGTCCTCTGCTATTTATGCATCATATGAGCTAAAAGCTTTAACCTAATGATTTATGTATTCCCCAACTTACAGATTTATGAACTTTTAAATATGTCCCTAATCCTTTCTTGCTTATGTTTTCTTCTATTTTTGTTTATTAACTGCAATACTTTCTGAAATTCCTTTGTATTGGACATAACTACCTACAAGCCTTGCCATCTCTGTGTCTGATGGATCCTGATTGCAGATGGTCGCTGCTTTTGGCCACTGTCAAAGGCAGAGATCTGGGACAAACTTACCTTTGGTCGAGTGGATCTGCTCTTTATGTTTACAGTTGATTATTTAGAGTGAGGAAAACTTTAACTATATTTTTAAGAAAATGTAAGTTCACAGCAGCAAAAGTGCTAATGCATATGCTTAACTGGTAGCCTTAATTTTTCAATCGCTCAGCCAGACCTTCAAGTTTTCAGCAGTGCATGAACTGGGAGGGCTCTAGCACTGTAGGGAACTTATGTTTTTTTTTAATGAAGAGCTTAATATGTTCTGAAATTCAAAGGTAAAGAAACCCCAAAGGAACCTGCCCCTTGGCAGTTTTTTCTCAAGTGTCGGATAGATGCTGACTAATAGCTGACTTCTCCAGCTCCTTCAAGGACAGGTAAGATTAACTCAGGTGGCAGAATATCTTCTGGCCTTCAGAGTTACCCTTTCTGGTGATTTCCTTATTGGCATATGCAAACCTCACTCTGCTTAAAAATAGTTTAAAATATAAATTATTTCTTTTAATTTTTTTTTTTGTTAAAAGTTTATTTTGTTAAATACTTCCTAGTTTATTTGTACTAACAAAACAGGGGCATGAAAGCATGTAACCATGCTTTGTTCTTCATCCGTTGCAGTACAGTGATTTCTCAAATACTGTTCTCCCTGCCACTTCAGTCAAGGGTAGCATACAGCTCCAGCATCTGCTCCTACCGTGAAAGACTTTGGGGCCAAGTTACTTCACAAGTTAGCACAGCAAATTAAAATTGTTTTATATTCAAATAGTTGAGTATGAACTATTGAAATAGTTTATATTCACTGGATTTAAATGCTTAAAATAATTTCCTTTTCTTAAAGAAGTAAGCAGACTCCATTACTCTTCTAGAAGATCACCTTGCTTTGAATTTTCCCTACAAGAGGGGCTCGAGTCACAACAGTGAAAACAGAGCTCTGCCATTGAAGTAGTCATCTTCGTTCTCTTCACTGTCTCTGAAATAAGCTAAACCAGAATTTAACCTTCTCTAGAACCACAAACTCTGCCTCTGTTACTTACCATTATAACTAATTGCATTCATCCACATATTCAGGAAAGGAGGCAGTGCTGTTGCTGTTGGAGAGTCTCTTCTGCTCTTAGCCTCCAGCTGTATCTCAGCACCACATCTTTGGACGTCTACCAAAAATGTTGGGTTTTTCTTCTTCCTGTGTTCTGAATTTGGACGCATCTGTACATTTTCCATTTCATTGCAGTGGTATCATTACGAACTTCATTTACTATGTTTATGATATCCTGCCTAACAGTGCAGTGTGTGATGCCATCAGCTGCCATATTTCACATAAAATTATGCAAGGCATCAACATTCCCTGAAGATAGCTATGATTGCTGTCACCCTGAGAATCTTAAATTCTTTCTGAATGCTGCAAGGCTAGACAAGGGTTTTTTTGAGGAATGACCCATTCAGATTCAGATTACATAGAAGCTGCTCTCCTCAGCTTGGTAGCATGCTTGGATAACTGAGGCACAGCATTTCTGTGTACCTCTGCACAGCAGCTCTATGCAGTATGGAGGATGTCTGGCATTTGCCCACTGAATTAACAGCTATCATGCTTTAGTTTTGACAGTTAACTACTGTAATGTATCACATGAACAGTATGTTTATGAGCATGAGATCTTTCTCCTAGGGAAGTCATTGACTTTTGGGAGGTTGTCTTACAAGATAACTCAGTTTGGTTAAAATCTGTGCTGCTACTGTGAGAGGCCCAGGACAAATAAGAATTCCTAAGCTTTACCATCCTTTTTTAGTCTAAAAAGCAATGGCTTTTCTATTTCTGGGACTATTGATTCCTAGCACTGCAACTGGATGCCTTCCTCACCACTTAGTCTGAGGTATGAGTTTTTACTGGGTAAAAAACCCAAAAAAACCCTTGGAATACTGTGAGTGCTGGGAGAGCTTCCCTTCCCAAATGCTTTCTTTTGTCAACTAGACTATTTCAGCCACAGAAATGCGTGCATTTCTCAGCCCTGTGAATCGACACAGGATTAGTCACTGCAAATGGTATCCCCTTTCTTCCTGTCATGACTCAGTTGGATTCCTTAGTATTCTCCTTTGATCAAGGATAGCGTTTCACAGGGCACCTTAATCAGGCATTGATGTTTTTTTCAGGGGAGCCTTTCAAGGCTGCAAACATGAGTTGTCTGCTGTTTCCTCTTGAGGAGAAGGGTGGTGAGCACCAGTGAGCCTAAAGAACATGTGAAAGCTGTTTATTAATCACTGCGGACAGTTCCAGATATATGCCCTGTTCATATTCATAGCTCTCTGTCTTTCTGCCTCAAGTGTTGTGAACTGAAAGACTGTAAAGAGATCAAGAATGTAGCAGCTTGTTCCAGCTATTTGTGTCCTCCCGTAGGGAGAGGATTGAGCACTTCTCCTGCCCCAGCAGCTCCAGTCATGTTTAGTCATGTTTAGTGAGCGGTCAGTGGCAAAGGTATTGGTTACTTCCACCATAAACAATTAGGAATACAGCAAAGATGAATTTGGGAAGCCCTGTGGTTTGTTGTTGAAGTGTGCATGTCTTAGTGTTATTTCTGAACAGTATACAAGATAGGTAGCTGTTTGATATTGCTGCCTTATTTTATAATAAATCAAGGTTTATGCAGACCAGAATGATAGCACAGGCTTGTGGTAGGATACGGAATATATTCAAACCAAGCCTTTGGCCTAAAAATAAACGAGTTAATTTTTGTAATGAAGCTGATCGCCAAAACTCTGTAATCACTAAAGTGTATATAAAAGTAGAAATATGTTGTTCATTTTGATGGAGTATCAGGTATCACAAATATACTTAAACAAACAAGAGCCTTACAAGTGCCTTCAAAGATGCTGACTTTTGATGTGTTTGTTACTACCTAGACTGTTGGTAGCCTTTTTTTTGACTCCTGGAGATGTATCAGACACCTTCAGGGTTCAGTGAAGGAAAGATATTATGTATTTACAGAATCACAGTATTAACAAGATTGGAAACGACCATTGAGACCATCAGATCCAATATATAACCCAACACTAACCCATCATCGAAACCATGACACTAAGTGCCTCATCCTATCTTCTCTTAAATACATCTGGGGGCTCCACCACCTCCCCATGCAGCCCATTCCGAATGGTGAATCATTCTTTCAGTGAAAAATCCTTTCCTAATATCAAGACTATACCTCCCCTAACGCAGCTTGAAACTGTTCTCTCATTCTGTCACTGGTTGCCTGATAGAAGACACCAACCCCCTCCTGGATACAACCTCCTTTCAGGCTCCTTCTCCAGGCTAAAGAACCCCAGCTCCCTCAGTTGCTCCCCATGGGGTTTGTGCTCCAGCCCCTTCACCATCCTTGTTGCCCTTCTCTGGACACATTGAGCATCTTCACATCTTTCTTAAACTGAGGGGCCCAGAACTGGACACAGCACTCAAGATGCAGCCTCACCAGTGCTGAGTACAGCGGAAGAATCACTTCCCTGGTCCTTCTGGACACTCTATTCCTGATACAGGCCAGGATGCCATTGGCCTTCCTGGCCACCTGGGCACACTGCTGGCTCATGTTGAGTTTGCTATCTACCAGTACTCCCAATACTCTCCGCCTGACCACTCTCCAGCCACTCAGTCCCCAGCCTATAGCTCTGCATGGGGTTATTGTGGCCAAAGTGTAGAACCTGGCACTTGGACTTGTTAAATCTCATCCTATTGGAATCAGCTCATCTCTCCAGTCCATCAAGGTCCCTCTGAAGGGGGTCCTCTTACCTTCTCTACCTTCTAACAGACACTTGCTCCCAGCTTGGTGTCATCTGGAAACTTGCTAATGGTGGACTCAATCCCCTCATCCAGATCACCAATAAAGATATTAAAGAGGACTGGACCCAATAATGATCCATGAGGGACACCACTAGTGACCAGCCTCCAACTGGATGTGACATCATTCACCACCACTCTCTGGGCTCAGCCATCCAACCGGTTCCTGACCCAGCACAGAATGCTTCTATGCAAGCCATGGGCTGCCAGCTTCTCCAGGAGTTTACTGTGGGAGACAGTGTTGAAAGCTTTACTGAAGTCTAGGTATACTTACATCCACATTTGTTGGGGGTTGCTAGTTCTTCTGAGATGCAGAAGATACAGTTTCATTTTTCTTATTTAGTCAAAATAACATTGATGTGTAGTTTGAGTTTTAGCATAAACCACCTGTGAATAATTAACATCCCTATGCTGCC
The DNA here is from genome assembly GCA_013399895.1 of Serilophus lunatus. Classification (NCBI taxonomy): domain Eukaryota; kingdom Metazoa; phylum Chordata; class Aves; order Passeriformes; family Eurylaimidae; genus Serilophus; species Serilophus lunatus. The sequence goes on from VXBA01000263.1 coordinate 307,597, forward strand.
AATTTTAGAGCAGACATTTGTAGTTACACTGTTTTTACTCTATGAAAGCAATACTACAGCAAATGAAAAATCAGTTGCTTTATGCCTGATGGTGTAGCAGTGAGAAATTCAGTCAAAAACGCTGCCTTGTTCATGAAAGGATTTCAGCACACAGCTCTGGGTCAGACAGCTGGACAACTTACATGGGATTCACGAACACCAGTAGGTTAGGGAAGGACTTTCCTGAGCATCAGTATGAGAAGTTGATTTGCATGAGGTCCTAGTCTGTCTCTGGAGAGAGATGTCCTACTTCATGTGGAAAGATAGAGCCTGTTTCCCTCCAGTAATTAATATTCTGGACCTCTGAAACAAGGCCTTTCAATATATGGAAGTTGTTAATACATGAATTTGGACTAAATATCATTTGTGTGTTTTATTTTTTTTCTTTATTTACTGAGATAAGAGATAGCTTCAAGATGATAAAAAAAATTCTTATTTCAAGTCTCAGTTGAGGTTGAGCATTTCTAACCCAGTTCAGTTTTGATAGCATTTAGAAACCAACTGGTGAAAAGCCATAAGTAGCTTCATGTTGGAGATCAGATAAGATAAGCATAAATTTCTGTGGTCATCCAAGACATTACATTCTTTCAGATCTTTGTTACTCAAACATTTTTTAACTATGAGTGGTTTCTGGTTTTTGTTGTGCACATTGGCCTGTGTACATCTGTAGTTCTGTGAAGAATTTTAAAGCTAGATTTAAAAGAAGGAGATGGCATTAGTATGTAACACTCTTCAAAAGATAAATATTCATAGATTCCATATTTTAAAGGATCTGGAAAAAGTAGATAGACAGTAGGTACCCTGCAGCTGCCATGTGTGTGTGCATCATCAGTGAAGGCTCTGCAGGATCTGTGTCACCCAGAGTCATGCAGAGGTGACTGACATTTATTACACCTTAGGACTTTAAAATCCAATGTTTCATACTGAGTGTACTTGCATGCTTCTTAAAAGCTAGAGACATAAGAAAATGCATAAAATTCACAAGTCTAAGACAAAGCAACAGTCTTTGTCAGCAATGAGTCATTACAAAATTCCAGTTTTGAGTAGTGATTTTTAAAAAAGTTTTTTTCTCCAAGTTTTTTTTCCCCCAAGTTTTATACTAAGGCAGATTTCTTTCTTGGTGTTAAAATACTTGCATATTTTAGTGTACTAGGTTATTTTTCTTTTCATTATTTGCCTATTCATTCACTGTTAAATCACAGATTTACAGAATTAGCTAGGTTGGAAAAGACCTTTGAGATCATCAAGTCCAACCTATTACCCAGCACCACGTCACCAACTAAACCATGGCACTAACTGCCACATCCAGTCTTTCTTTAAACACAGGGATGGTGACTCCATCATGATACTCCCTGGGCATCCCACTGCCATGACCAAACACTTTCTGTGAAGAAATGCTTGTATTTCACCTATTTTGGGTAAGTATTAGAATAAAAACCAGAAACCCATTATGACAAATTGGAAATTTTTTGTTTTCCCTTGCAATCATTAGGGTCAGAACTGTCCTTGTTTTTTTGGTCATGCCTGTGATTTTTTGCAAAGAAGTTTTCTCTTCTTTACTGCCAATTCACTTTGTTTGGTAGAGTGATGTACTTACTTCTAGATTTATCTACATATGGAGTCTGCTGTCTTTAAATTCCATAGGAGTTTTGAAAATAAATTGGATTATTTGTGCAGCAACTGTTGAGGAGCTGTCAAGAACTGGTCACAAGCTTGAAGGTCAGTCTGCATTTACAGTATAAACTGTAGAGTAAAAACCACAGAGGATTGTGAAACCAAACTCTCAGGAAATGGGGAAACATGATGGCTTTAGTATTATGTTGCCCAAACATGTTCACTGTTTACTGTCTGGTGAGTTCCTGCTGGCTTTTTCCTGATGTTAAAAATAAGCTGTGTTATGTAGATATTGTAATTATCTGTTTTGGGAAGGCATTGCATTAGCTTCGAGTCAAATATATTTGTAGCCTGGCCTCATAATGTTACATTTCACCTCTGCTTTTCCGTTCATCGACTAGACTTGCTACTGTTCTGTACATACAGTCAACTGTGCTGAGATCAAGTAAGTGTTTGGTTATAAAAATCCAGTTTGAAAGAAACACCTGTATAACCAAATTAATAGATGAGCTTTGTGCTATATGGATGCTGTTTTATTGCTTTCAGTTACTGTTGTCTGGTACCATTCTCTTAGTTTCACAGTTAAGACAAGCATGTAATTTCTGGTATTTTCTAAAGAATGGAGATTTATTTTTTCAATTTCTCTTAACAGACATAACTCTATATTGGCTTAAAATATGGATCAAGATTTTGGGGAAAAATTCTACTTGATTAGATAGCATTGGGTTTTTTTTGTAATGGGAGTGTTTTAAATGGTGGCAGTTCCTGCTTCATCTTTTTTCATGAGGAATATGAATGCATTTGTACATATATTTAGGATTAAATGGTCTAAGGCAACCAGGAAATAAAAAACATAGATTTAGTACTTTTTACTTTCATACACATCTAAAAACATGGCAGGCAGGTGTCTCTACCCAATGCTGATTAAAGTGGAAATCCTAATTTTTCTTACTGCATGTCTGTTTCTATAAACTAGCTGCATTCTTTAAAAAAATGTCTTTTAGTGGTTTTAATTGACATATTAAAATAAACAAACTTTGGAAAAAAAGTGGAGGGAGGTGGTCCTAAGATTGCAGTTTTAAAGTTTACACAGAAACATCAACTACTATCTAATTTTAGGTATTCCATCTCTTCTCCACCATTAGAGTTGCTCTTAATTTTCAAAAGAAAACAAAAAAATAAATTAGAATTTTTGAACTCACGCAGAATTGATGATACACTGTCTTTTCCTGGAAGCAGCATGAAGAAAAGCGTAATACTTGTGGAAGTTTTGGAGGCATAGTTGGGGTTGTATGTCCAATCTTTGTGCATAGCACTCCCAGTTTTTGATAGGTAATTTTGATTCTGCATAGTAGTGGTACTTGTGGCTTCTTCACGTCAGAACTGGTATCACTGCCACATATCAGATCAGAGGCAATCAGGATTCCTGATGATTTGATGACAACTGGAGTTCATTTCTCCCTTCCCACACCAGCATCCCCACTGGACTTAAAAAGGTTTGGTATGACCACTTCTTCATTGAACTGACCACGGTGTGAAGAGTCACCTTATGCTGTTTGAATTCCTGAAACAGAGACCTACTCAAGTCCAGCTCCCTGTTCCATCCACTGTCCTCCTCAATTACCCACTTTCCTCCTCATTTGTGCACTATCTCAGGGTGCAAAACAATCTTGCATGTCTGATAAGAGGAAGGGCTGATACTGATTTTGTAGATGGGAAGTTGAGTTATAGATCACTCAACACTTCTTGTCCAAACAATGCTGTATTCCATTTCTGGAAATGTAATGGCAGGGATGGGGAAGGGAAAAGCAGGCAGAGCAGGGCTGAACCAACACATGGCAGGGAGAAACTGAAGGTGAGGGGTGGGCATCATGAGTAGCACAGTTGCATCCATAACTTGAAGTGATAGTTGAAATTTTCGTGTAGTCTTTAATTCATAGAGCCAAGCTGTTGCTACTATATCATCCATTATATTGCCATCTTAGTAAGTATAGTCTAGATATATTTATTTTCAAATATATCTGGGATTTGGGTTGGAAAAAATTACAGATATTTTCTGTTGCTGCCTGATGTTCTGATGACTGATTTTCAGTGATGCTCACTGCTTCAGAAGCATTTATTTCTCCAGATTTGCCATTCCAGCATGTACAGTCAAAATTTCAGCCTTTTTTGTGTGAGTTGCAGTATGAAATGGTATTGCAAGTCTGAGTGTGAAGCCTCTCACTGGACGTTTTTACCCGCATCTTGCTGCTGGTCCTGCTCTGTTCCCTACACTGGAGCAAAACAATCCTGAAGACCTACTCTCTTTTACTCAGGGTATTGTTGCCACCTCGTGGCATTAGCCAAAACCACCAGCAAATGTAATCTACATCAATTACTGACAGATGTCATAAGTGAGATGGATGTGGGATGCACAGGGGGGAGTGGTGGATCTCTTAGGATACTTCACCTCTGTGCAACACTTGGAAGTTTGTTACATGGGATTTCTGATGAAAGTGCCAGATTCCTTGTGTACCAACAGTGGCAGAGTCAGTGTCAGTCTAATTTAGTCTTGTCCCATTTATTTTCTGGAGTGGACAAAGATATTATCTGTTGTCCATACTGAGCCTCAGATTTTGGAAACACGTAGCCTTTAGGAAGTATTGCAAGAGCACAGCCCTGACAGATTGTCTGCCTGAACAAGTAAATCATCTTAAGTATGTGCCGTAATTCAGCTTTCTGCAAACAAGATGTTGAGCAACAAGACTAAGAAGCTGTGTTCAGATCTTGTTATCCGCAAGTCTGCTTTTGTTTTCTGAAACCGAATACTTGAAATAGTTCATGAAAGTATTGCAGTAACACTGTGAAGTGGTATTCAGTTTGGCCTATCCCCAGAGTGCAAACTTTGTTATTCCTGTTGCTAAAACATTCTAAGAGCTGAAGTAAGAGTTTCCTGTAAAGTGGATAAAATCCTTGAAAGGTTAGACATGCTTCTACTAAATAAACTCATTTGGCTCCAGCTAAAATTCTGATGGGTTTGGTTTGTTTGTGTGTGTGTGCAAAAGTCTAATATTGAGTTTTTAATGTAATATTGCAATGCTAAGCAGAGTTTACATCTGAAATTTGCCTGCATTTCTCACTAGCGTAAGCCTTCTTAATACAGGGAAAAACGATCAAGGTATGGATTTTCAGTTGTTGTACATAGATTAGAGATCATCAAAGCCCTTTTTGAGAGAATTACTTTTAGCTGCAATTAATTTATTACATATCTATTAAAAAAGAAAAAAAAATCAGAGAGCTAATTTAGGTTAAAATTCTCCTAGCCAAGGAAAACAAATATTAAGGGTTAGCTGTAACTGAGATCTTCTATAAGTGGACAGTATATGCTTATGGTTACATGATAGAAAGGAAGAACAAGATGAGGCTGCAATGGTAGATAGTCACTCTCACTTGGATCAGCCTGAAGTACTGTTTTCTCAAGTGTGCTTTAGTTATGAAAATGTCGCCATAAAGCAAGTGCTGAAAATCTTCCCTCTAAGACTGACATGGATGATGAGTTCTTAAATTTTTGGGGACTTTTCAGTACGCGTTCAGGATGGCATTAGTTCATATTTTCCCAAAAGAAATCTGGTTCTTGCAAGTATTCTTCCAGATTCTTTATGGCTTCAGTCTAAGCTTTAGGCAAATAATAAACTGATTTAAAACCAATTTGGAACAAGCAGAAATCAGTATGGCTCTTTGAATGAACACCATATAATTAGGTACATATGGCTTGTGAATGTAAACTATAGCTAAACTAAATTTTTAAAGAGCAAACTCTGCTTAGGTTTAATATACATTTAAATCTTCCTTTTAATCTCTTAATTAAATTTGAGCTAAAAAGAGATTATTCACAAAGCTTGATATTTTTTGTTTTGTTTTATTTTAAATTTTATCTAGGTAAGATTCCATTTGATATTCATGTGATGTTTTGACTGTTTGCTTGATTAATGGCTTTGGCATCTAAGAGAAAAAGGGCATAGTTTGATTATTACACACTAGCAAAATACTTGAATCATTTCCTTGGGGCTGGAACACAGCCCTCACAAAGCAAGACACGTGTGTTTTCCCACGTGTACACTGTTTTTATATGAACAAAACCCTTCCTTTTTTTAAGCTAATACTCATTTTTCCATTCTATCAGCATCCAAAAACCTAGCCATACCATACCTTAAAACAAGCCAAACCAAAGCAAAAAGAAACAGGAGGGAAAGACCTTATTAGCCATACACTTAAGTAGCTCTGTTTAAAATATACTGTATTTAACACTAGGTCAAGCACTTTGTTTTTGAGCTCCTTCTGACTTTTGTGATATTAGAGTTTCTGTTTTTAATTAAATTTCAATTAAAATTGTTCTAGCACTGTGTTTTGATGCTTAAGTGTCGTAGTTAAGCCGGCGAACTTAGAAACCAAGCAAGACAAGGTTTGTCCAGGAAGCCATTTTTTAATGAGAAAAATTACAGCTTTTTATACTATTTAGAAACTAGCATGTTACAACTTTATTAGTCCACACAATTGTTTTTAAGTATTTTATTGGATGAGCTGAAGTATTAGCTCATCTGTCTTTATTTTGAGAACTTGCACTATTATTTTGATACTGGACAAAGCTGTTGATAAGAAAAGCATGAGAAACCATCTCTACAAAAATAGCACCTGTTTGATAAAGGCAAATCGCTGTTATTGTACGAGAAATCCAAAGTACCTTGAAAGGTCTCAAGCTGCTTACAGATGTATTTTGAGAAAGTTCCACCAATATTTTGAGAACTAGGATATTGTTTACTTTTGCTTTGCTGTTCTTCAGACAAATTTTCCAGGCTAACTTCATGTTTTCGCTAGAGAGACAATACTTAAGCTGACTTTAAAAAACTCTCAAAAATCTCAAAAAGCCAGTTTTCAAAAATGTACCACGATACATAAGTATTCAGCAATACCTTTTATGCCTTGCTGAGAGCAGTTCTGGTGTAAGTATCTTTTCTCATGGCTATGGTGATGCTGTCAGTTTCTGTGTAGCACATTGACTCTCGACCCTGGTTGTCCGGGGAATCTGTGATGCTATGGCACAATTCCTGTTTCTGATGTAGAGCTTTTTCATATTTATGTTTTTGGTGCTCTGCCTCTCAGATTTCTTAGACCTTGCTTTAGTTTATGGAGGGACTGCAACTTCGTATGGTATACAACCATTTCTTAAGAATTTTATCATAAACTACTGCTGTTTATCTTACTTTTCTATGTGACAAAACTAGCTCAGATCTGCTTGTTACCAGGCCTACATCTGTTCACCCAGCTGTCTTCGTCACTGTCTCAGTCTCTTCAATGCTAGTCTTTGTGTGGCGTAGCAGTGTTGTCAGGAACAACCTATGCGGGGTCCTTTTAAAAGAAAAAAATAATCAATGAAGGTTTTGGTACATAAACCAGTGTCAGCACATGTTGTGGTGTTTAGCACAAGGCCCTCACAAGATACCTTGTCTTTAACTCCTCTCACATGGTTTATGAATTCCCAAACATTCAGCAAGTGTCACTGACTACCAGCCTTCTTCTGGATAACTCTGCTGGTTTTGGCTGTGATAATTTTCTTCATAGTACCTGTACGGGGCTCTGTTTTGGATTTTTGCTGGAAACAGTGTTACTACAGGGATGTTTTCATTACTGATGATCAGAGTTGAAGGGCCAAGGCCTTGTCTTCTTCTCATCCCACCCCAACAGGGAGTAGGCTGGGGGTGCACAAGGATCTGGGAGGGAAGACACCCAGGCCAACTGATCCCAAATGACCCAAGGGGTATTTCATACTATATGACATTGTACTCAGTAGATAAATCTGGGGGAAGAAGGAAGAGGGAGACATTCAGAGCAATTACGTTTGTCTTCCCAAATCACTTTTACTCATGATGGACCCCAGGTTTCTCAGAGATGGTTAAACACCTGTTTGCCTATGGGAAGTGGGGAATGAATCCCTTCTTTTGCTTTGCTTGTGTGTGTGCTTTTGCTTTACCTGTTAAGCTTTTTGTATCTCAACCCACATGTCTTCTCACTTTTACCATTCTAATTATCTCCCCTGTCCCAATGGGTGGGAGTGAATGAGCAGCTGCACCGGGGTTCAGTTGCTAGTTGGCGTTAAACCATTACAATAACAACCAAATCTTTGAATATTATTTGACATGTTTGCTCTTCAAAAATTGTTTTGTATTTGCCTATGCACTGAAACCATGTCTTCAGTAAATGTTGAGTGCTTGATAAATAAGACTTCTCAAGGCATGGTATGTACATGACTACAATAAACCCTCTTATTATTAGTGGTTTTGTACCTATACTCAAGAAACCAGAATTGCATTACAGTCATGTGTTTCTCTATTTGTGAATTTGCAGAGTAATTTTGAAAGTCTGTGCTGTTCTGTAACAAATAATGCTCATCGTGAGGTCTAAATGTGGGGGACAGTCTGAGGCAGCATCCTATACCTGTCTTGTGGACTGTGCTGTGACCCAATTGGCAAACACTTAGTGGCAGATGCAGATGAAGTTTGTGAAGAAAGCTGTATTTGAGGCTAAGTGAAGGTGTGTCCTCACCTCTAACCACAGGAGCTTTAGAGTTCATGACAGCTGAAGAACAATGGTTGTTGTGGTTTCGAAGCTTAAAATCTCAACATGTTTGTAATAGGGACACAGGTTTGTAAGATGGACACTACACAGTAGTCTCGATAGTTTGCAAGGTAGTTACTATTATGTTGTCTTCTTGAGCTGTCAGCTTTGAAAATAGAGACGTGATTGAGAGTATTGCATAGATGAGACAGACAGGACTTCCAAGTGTTGCAGCAAAGTTATATTCAATATTAAGCAGATTCAAATTTATGAAGCTTTCTGTGCATATGTCTTCCTGCCTTGTCTCTGTCCATTTTGTGTCTGGGGGAAAAGAGCTGAGGTAAGGACTGTTGGTAAGGGAAGTTTTTACTGGATCCATGTGGAAAGCAGGATTTGTCCCCTGGTTAGCACTGCATAGTGCTGCTTATTCTACAAGTCCATTATCAAAAGGAAGTTTTAGACGTATTTTTGCACAGCTTTCTTCTAAGGTGAAGCCCTAGATTTTGCTTGCTTTGTCTGGAGGTTACACCAGCAGTGTGGCGTAAACTCAATACTAGATTTGCCATTTGCTTTTGCCATTTGGAAATGAAAGAATGGACAGACCTTAGTAAACCAGTAGCAGGGTGAAGAATGGGTGTTTTAACAGGAGGGTCTAGAAACAGGAAAGGAGGACAATGTGGGGAAGGGATGAGAATAGGTTGAAGTGCTGGATGCCAAGCATGGTGCAAACGCTGTTGAGGGATCCTTTGATAATATTTATCAGATGACAACTCTGTATTAATGTTGTTATAAAATATGTTATAATTTGTTAACCTTTATAATTATTAACCTTTTATAATTTGTTAACCATACGGTAGAAACATACCAGAATACCATTCATGGGTCTCCCCAACAGGTGGAAGTGTTGAGTGTGCTTCAACAAGTGCCACAGTCATCTGTGTTGATCTGAAGTCTGCTGCGCAAAGGGAAAAAAATAAGTTAGCAATAAGGAATAGCAAACAATGGCTATCAGACCAAACACAGGACTACACATATTTTTCAGATCTGGCTTATAGCTCAACCTGCTAATGTTTTGTTTGTTTTGTTTCTCTAGCTTTCAGTGGAATTTTCCTAAGAGAACAATACATGGTAGTTTATGTGCATGAAAAAAATGCTTAAAAATTCTACACCGTAGGTGTTAGAGTTGTGGAAACACTGAATGCTGTACGCTGAAAACAGTATTTTTGACATTGATTGAAAGCTAAGCACTGTTAAGGTTATCTTGATATATGTCTGGTTTATGCAAGAAGGTAATAAAACAGTCGGCTACACCAACAACAGATGGGCTATTGTACCTAATATTTTTTGGTTACAGAACTGTACAAACAGTGATAGTAAAATCACAAAACTAGTCAAAATCTTTTTATTCAACTCCAAAATAACCAAATTGCATAAGGGTTGGAATTCTATTTTGGTGTGCTCACACCTCCTGGACAGTGTGTATTGCACTTTCTTTTGCAATAGTAGAAGTAATACAGCTACAGATGGTGTTTCTTTACTTCTCTGTTAGGAAATAACTTCAAATGTCTGTGTGTAACGGTAAGTACATAACTGAAAGCAGAACAACTTAGATACAATGCAAGAAAACGGAAAGTACTTTTTCCCGTGACTCTGTATGACTCTCTCCACACCTTTCCTCTCCCCATGCACCATCAAGCACATGAAATGTCTGTGTGTGGCAGCAGCAGAAGGCAGAGACAGCAGGTCAGGGCTGCACTGTCTGGCACCTGGCAGGATGCTTGGCAGGTGGATTTCTGCATCCTAGGAAGTTGAGAGTGCTGGAGGAGGCAGTATCTCCTCCCCCCTTTTGTTCTCAGTCATCTGGGAGCTCAGTGGAGAAGAACTAGAAGACAGAAATAGTTCCTGTTTTATAAACCTGTGCGTCTTGAAACACAGATCAGTTATGATATGCCCACCTGAACAAAGGTTGTAGTGGTACTGGGAGAAATGCAGGAAAGGACTAATGGAGTAAGTCAAGGACAGGATTTTTTACTGTCTTTGACTGCTTACACAGTCAGTAACTTCTATAAAAGGATCTTACAGGTAAAACCTTTAAGTTAAAAAGGTGACATTAGAAGAAGAGGCTTAACTCTACTAACTAAACTATAGCTAATTTCCTCCTGATATCTCAGAGTAGCTTCCAGACTTGCATTTAAAAATTTTTTCTCTTATTTCCATGAACTATTATGTGTACCTTTTTTTCTGAGATACTGTGGAGGCATCTTGTTTCTCTTCTGAAAGGGCAGCATGTTTGGGGAGTCCATAAATGTATGTAAATCAGACCTGATGAACTATTTTTCTGCTTGCGAGATCTTAGACTTCAATGTAACAACCTTAAACCTGGTTCCCTTTTAGAACATTAGTTTGATAAAACCTCAAAATGCTTGAGAATTGGTGAAATGCATTTATTGTGATATGTATGACATAATTTCCCATTACATTTTGGAAACTATATAAAGGAAGAAATAACACATGATTCAGGATAGTATCCAATGTTTTCCTTATCCCCATTTCCTAATGAAATCTTGCATTATGTATCTATAATCCACACCCACTGCAAGAGTCTCAGAAGCTGAAATTTTTTAACCCCAACCCGTGTATCAGAAATATGTTCAAAAACTTGCTTTGGCTACGAAAGAGAAATGGTAAAATGTTTCCCTATATTCCTGCATGATTACTGAATGGCAAAGCATTATCTGTACATTATGGTGTCTTTTAGTTTATTCCATGAAAATAGCTGATTGGAAAGCTTTGTTTATACCACTACTTTGAAAGCCAGGGGTTTTTTTAACTGTGCAGGTTTACATGGGACAGTGTTGTTCAATACTTGACTTTCTCATCATTGAGCCACACAACATTCTTCACCTTACTACTTTGTGGGAAAGAAGGTTTCAACAACATGGTTATTGGCATAGCATAAAGAAACCATACCTGCAGTTATGTGCTTTATGGTCTTTCAGGGTATCTGTACACCTTTTAATTTTGTCTCACAGTTGAGAGCAGAGTGGGAAACCCAGCTGCCATCAGGGTCTGTCGTGTGGCTTCAAAGAGCTCGGTGCAGTTAGGGTTGGTAAAGGACACAGGGTCAATTTAAAGACAATGACTGGTGGCTGTCATCTGTAAGAAGGAGTTGAGGTTGTGCATAGACCTTATTTTTATTGTTTAAAGGCTTGCAAACTGTTGAATGTGACATTCTGGGAGAGCAGAAGTTATCGTCAGACAACTTTAATTGTGTTAACAAAACATGGGGAGGTTCGGGTTGTTTTTTTTAAATCCCATGAATATGTGGTGCCTGAAGTATGACATTACCACTTCCTTCTCTAGAACTGTTCTAGGGTTGTGCAGGGTTTTTCTTGAAGTAGATTTATTCTTGCTTCCATGGCAGCTGCCTCCTCCTGAAAGCTTCTTCTTGATATTTTTCATGTAGAGTGCTGGTTCGTCTTTTTTTATGAAATAAAACATTACAGTCTTTTTTTTTTTTTTTTTACATTTCAGCATTGAGCTACAGAATCTTCTTGACAGTAATTTTAGCACCATTTTTTGCTACTAAGGTATTTATTATTTTTGTTATGTATTTATAAAATGTATAACAGGATTTACCACCTCTGTATCTAATAAGCAAATCCTTTGGTAAACAGAACTATCTCAGCATGCATCAAGACAGGCAGGTTTTGACCCGGACTGGGGATGTTCTGACACATAGCTACCCATCCCTTCACAATTCCCTGTGTATTTCTGTAGTAAGCCAAGGCCTGGCTCTAATCTGTTCTTTCTATGGTAACCCTACCTTAGTGTTTAGCAGAAGTTAGGGCAATTTATACATGATGACTTAAAAACCAAGCCAAAAACCAGATAATTTTTTTTCAAAGTAAAACCTAAAGTTGTTTTGTTTCAGCAGAGAAGGACCATGCCCCTTTTCTTACCTGGTTTTCTAGGTTTTAGATTTTAAACCACTGAAGTGTGTAAACCCATTTTTTGTGTGTCACACACAAACAATTTAATTTTCCTCTGAGAATTACGGCCTAACCTCTGTGGCAGCATTTGTCCAAATGTCTGGTGGGTTTTAAGTTTTAAGCCCTTCATTGTAGGAAGTTACTTTTCTGTAAAAGAATCTGCCATAAGAAAGTTGTGTACTGATTTTATTTTTAAAGATTTTGTTATTCTTTGTTTTGTCCTTCCTATTCCTATCCCTATCCTTCCTATTTTTTTTTTGAGCTTCCAGGCTTTTTACTCATCATGAGATCCAGAAATCAGTCTGGATCCTTTGATAAATGTCACTTCCCTGCAGATGTAGTGTCATCCATTACCAGTGTCCCAGTGTTGTCCACGAACTCTGTTTTAATTTCACCTGCCTCGTTTCATTACTTTTGCTGTGTCTAAGAAAAATAAAGATCATTGGGTACAGACTCTGAAGGTGGTGATGATGTCCTCAATATCAAATACCCTTACAAGTTGCTGCTTTACCCGAGGTCAGAAAATTACACATCTAAGCAGTCTTCAGTCAGGTTGGAGTCTTTTAAGCCAATGCATGTGTTGTCAAGAAGCATAACAACCAAAATGAAGTATGAAAAATTTCTTGAACCTGAATCGAGACCCTGTATGTAGGAGGAAAAGGACGGAGGAGATGTGAAATTGATTTTGTAGGGAAGAAAAAAAGCAAAATCATTGTTTTATTTGTTATCTGTCCAGTGAGGTACAAAGTTTCTGAGGGATTAAAGAAATCTTAATTTACAGAATTTGCTGTCATTTAAGCACAAGGCTCATTATCTGTCCATATCTGTCTGTCATCTAAAATAACAAAAGGCATCCATCTATTGTGCAAACCTGATCATGCAGAGATCTTCATACTGGCTTACATTCTTATCTCTCTACAATACTCCCTTTGATTAAAGGACCCCAGAGGCTATTGCAGTTCATGTAGACTAACCCTGCATTTCTTCCTGTTCCTCTTCTATTCTGTGTGAATTTTTTTGAGTGGTTTCAGTCCCCTAAACCATAATTATCCCAAACCAGTACTTTTTTTTTTTTTTTAAACTTGAAAATGTGGCTTCTTTAGCTACTCCAGTGCTGTAATTAGGGTAATACTCACTTTCATTCCCTGTGCTTTGAAGGATGCACCTTCTGTTCTTTGTACCCCACAGAAGATGACAAGGCCTGTAGAAGACAGCTAGCTTTTCAAGTAACATCTTTAAGGAACCCCTGGAATTATGTGTATTGCAGAACAAAAAGAAAGTCAGTGTTACCAAGAGCCTTTAACTAAAGTGAAATCTATCTTCCCTAGATGTGGGAGGAGTGAGTGCATGGCTAAAGACAGCCCTTATCATTAATAACTCAAAATGGGATAAATGTTGCTTGCACTCTAAAGTAGTACTTATCCCAATCCCCCGAGCAACTTCGTTGTAGCTAAAGAATTCATGCTTCCCTTCATGACATTGCATCTGTTACTTAGAAGGCCATCCTACATATGTCTAATCTTCCCGTAAGCTTTAAATAATAAAGGTGAATGTTACCATCTGAAATGCACAATTTTTTCCCTCCTCTGGGTCCCATTTTGTGTAATTAACAGCTTTGTCTCTTTCTGACTTTGAAATACACTTCTGCTTGATTCCAGTAAGATACTTGCAAACTGTTGATAGCTGTTCATAGTGTTACTTCCAGAAGACCCTGCCAACCCTTCAGGCGGCACATTTAACTCTCTGAGGGAGAGGTAGGTAGGAATTTGGAGAGACCACACCTCTCCCTTTGTCATAGCAGTCACATTTCCAAAGAGGCTTTGTCCTATTCACTGTACTAAAAAGCTATTAAATTAATAAGTAGGGAAAGATGGTTCCTTATGAGAGTGGTTTTACTGGAGGCTGTGCTAATTGAGAATAGTCTTCCAAGTAATTCCTCCTGATTTTCGGCTGAAGGCATATGTGATGCATGGCAAATTGAGGGTGGCTGTAAAAGACCCCTGTTACCTTGCTGTGCTGTAAAACTACGTCGTGTAGCAGTTAAAAATAACTATTTTCTAGGGTGTGAGGGTGGGTCTGTAGCACAAAGAAAAAAAAAAGGTGAATTGCCACACTCAGGATGGGCAGTACCATGCTCTGAACATGAGTGAAAGAAAATTATTTCGCTTAAATTACCTGAAAGAGAGTTTCTGCTTCTCATCTTTTAAGTATGTATTTAGTCATCCAGTATTAGTCAGTGTAATTACGGAGGCTACAGAAGTAATTCCAGATAGCAGCCAGTGTTGAAATGTACAATTTAGGCTTAACAAAAAAGGATTTAAAATAGATTTTTCTGCAAGCTGAGAGACCCCAAATCTGATTGTCAGTTACCACGATCAGACACACTGCTCTGCACTCAGGGCTTTTCTGGTTTCTCCTACTTGCTTTCTCATACCACGCTGGCAAGCTGCAACAAGTGAAACTCCACCCTTCCTACAGAGTGGGGGAGAATAAGATTCATAAACGACACCAGCTGGCGAGTAAAATCAGGGTTTCTCTGAAGGTGCTGGTTTTCCAGACAGTCGCTGGTGTGCAGCTGAGAAAGGGGCGGGATCTGTCTCGAGTAGGTTAGTTGTGATTTGCTGAATTCGTAGACTTTTCCTCTTAAAACCTCAACCCTCTCTCTCTCTCTCTTTTTTTTTTTTTTTNGGGAAGGAGGGAAGGAAAGGCAGCGAGAAGTTGACTTGCGGCTGCATCTGGGTGCGCACGTCAGCCGTAATCTGGTCCCCAGAGCCTTGCGCTGACACCATGAGTTCGGAAGCTGATGAACCCAAGGAAGGTATGTTTTATAACTGTTTTCTCGGGAGAGGAAATGCGCACACACTCTGGTTGCCTCGGCCGGTTTTCTGAGCATAGAAGAGAGTTTCTGCTCGCTGTAGCTTTTGGGTATTCGAAGGGGAGGGGAAAAGGCCTTTGCAAAATCAAAGTCCTGTTGGTTTTGTTGGACATGAAATGACTGAAGCATTGGTACCCAGGGATATCTCCCTGTCTTGGCAGTGGTAATTTACTCTCACGTGGAGTCCTGGTAAGTGAAAGAAACAGTGTTTTAGAACATTGGTAGTCAAATATTGAAAGAGGAAGATTTCTTTAATTTGGAAGCGCTGTATTTTTCAGCAAAGAGGAAGTTGCATGGAGGAGAAGTGAAAGGCCATTATTTTGGGAATAAGTTTGATGCCACTTACTTCCCTGCCTGAATGAGTGTGCATGTAGGTGTCTGTGTGTGTGTTAGAACAGAGGAGTGTGCCAGAGCTACAGTGTGCTTCGTCTGGAGTGGAACGTGTGGAGGGGCTGGAAGTGATCCAACAAAAATGCAATTATTCCCTAGTGTTGATCGGGAGGGGGGAGTGTGAGCTCGAGTCGGACAGTGGAGAGCAAGCGGGGGAGGAGGAGGGCAATTTCCTGAAAGTGCCTATATACAAAAGAGCATTTATCCAGATGAGGGAACAAGGCAGCGGTGGGGTTGTGCACTGGATTTCTGAGAACAGAACTGACGTTTCATGGTTACACAGTCAATAGGGAGGCTCAAATATACAGGGCTCCAGTATGGCAGAGAAAAACAACTGAAAAAATTCAGCAGAGAAGCAAGCAGTAAGGCAGCCTAAGCATTTTGTAATTGGTGAACACAAAAACTTTTCAGAATGTTTCAGATGGTTTTCCCCTTGCAGTCTGTGCCACTTCCTCCCCTTGAAGAATAACGTTACCAGAGACGTCTATCTGCTTACTCCCATAAAAGAATATTGTGTTGATTTGCAAAAAAGTCACCTTGCGCTGAATCAAATGTAATGCTAATAAACCTGATAGAACCTAGGTAGCAATTAAGCTTAATAGCCTGTGTTTTGATAAGGATAATTATTTTTTCTTCTCATCGAATGAACAGATGAACCATGAGGCAGCTCTTCTCCACCCCCTCCTCCCAAGAAAGTTCTGTAGGACAGACTTATTGGAAAGCAGAACTGTAAAAAATGCATATCTACAGAAACTATTTGAAAAAGAGAATATGTGAACATTCTCCCTCAGTTTTTACAGTAGGAGAGGTTTGCTTAAATGCTGTAGCAGGAAAGTTCCTCTGGTTTCATACAGGAAGCTCCAGACAGTTTTACTGAGTTGGCTGTATTTGAAATGTAGATTTCATTGTTTAAAGAAATACCTTACCCTCCTTAGGTGACTCAGATTCTTAAAATCCTCTTTAAATATTTTTGCCTTTCTGTGCATTTCTTTAGAAACAATTTGAAGTCCCAGGATTTTCATGATGAAAAAAATTATTTGCGGCAGGTATCTGAGGCAGAAAAGAAAGGGTAGCTTTTTGATTGGTTATTTTTAGTTTGGGAAATACTTGGAGTTTGCTGTCCTGTGTTTTTAATGTTTTAGAAGGGAAAATAAAACATTAGCCCTTGTGAGAAGATGAGGTACAGATGTCTGTCATTTATAGTCAGTCTGTAAATGTATTCCTGGTAATAATACTCACCCCTTTAAAAGAACAATTTAGAAAAGGCAAGAGAAAAGAGAGGCTTTGTGTGGATGTGAATAAAGACTGGAATTAACAGGTAAATATGTAGAATTGCAGCTTTTACACTGCTTTGTCTAGTCTGAACATGGCATGAAAGATCACTGATTAAAATACTGAACAATACCTGTGGATTTGTAGAGGTTCAGTGTATGTAGCATAAAATAGTCTAATTCTTTCGATTAGCTCTGTTTCATGAAGAAACTGTGCTTTTTGCATAAAGAAAATTGATGCTTCATAAATTCAGACTGAATATGGGGCTGAGGCGTTGTGCACTGAGGATATATAATTTTTTAAGTGGTCTACCAGAGGGGAGGCGATTAATTTTTCCTTGAGATGCAAAGTGAGTATCATTCTAAAAGAGAAAATCTGATTTACCCACAAATCATAAGGTCCAGCCAGGGAATTAGCAGGTAAAGGTCTGTGACTGATTATGGAAGGAGTAGAAGGTACACTTGGACAATGATAAAATAGTTATTTTAACAGATTCTGTACATTTCAAGACCAAAGCTAATGATGAAGGCATAGGGGCTAATATGCCAGAATCTAAAAAATGAGAGGAGGAGAAAGCTACAGGAAAAACGTTTTAATGATGTTTGTAAGCATATGCAGAATTTTTCTGTTTTCCTTGAAGCAGAGATGCTTTAGTGTCCAAGAAAGTATCACTGGCCAGGACCTAGTGAAGGGAATATATGAGGAGCTCTGAAATCAAGTGTCAGCTTCCAGGCATGACTCTCAGACCATGTGTTGGAAGATCAGCCTAAATGAAAGAGGGTTGACAGCATTGCATATTATGTATATTCTCCCAATGATCTGGTGCTGAAATGAGCAATATTTCACTTTCAGCTAGTTTATACAAGTGAATTGCAGTATTTGGAGAACATTGGGATATCTATAAAGGTAGATTCAATAGGTTAATATTGATTATTTTTTAAAATCTGCATAACAACAACAAAGATCATGGGCTTTACTACTGTAAAAATTAACTATACCCACTGTTACAATGAAACCCAAAATCAAGATGAATTTTGGGTGGGAAACTTCTGAAGATTTTATTTTCATAATTTATCAAATAAAGGTAGAGCCTTTGGCCTCAAGTAAAATCAAAATTTTTTTTAGCAGGAACAGAGAATAAAAAGACATTGCTAGAAGACAATTATTACTTCACTGTATGTTATACTAATTGCTGGATATAGGGTGTGCAGCAGTGTATGTGGGCTTTTCAGCTTCTGCTTTTGATCTCTTCATGGTCCATGTTAGAGTGGTAACATGAAACAGGTTGTGTTTTTTTTTTTCCTCCTGTCATGTTGCTTAGTAACTTTAGAACAATCTTTGTATTCATCTGTATACCACAATGCTGTGGTAAACATGTGCCTGTGTCTGTATGGCATCAATCTGTATTGCTTTTACAGATTCCAGCAACTGTCATGATATAAATAACCCTGGCACGTTTCCTTGTAGTTACGTTTGCCCTGAATGAAACAAATTGTATGTCAAAGACCAGAAGAAGGCTACAGCATTTAACTGCATGGCATAATTTCAATGTAATGTTGATTGGTGATGTCAGGAACTATGGAAGGTACCAAATGGTTTCAAGCTGTTATTTGTCTTATTTCCTTCAGATCTTGGAAAGGAATTATTCTTAATGCTGTTGTGTTACAACTATGTATTATTTCATATACATACATTTTAGTATACCTTTTAAAATATATGCCAGTGTTGATTAAAATTATTTTGATGTGAATTAATTTCTTCTATAGATGGAAATAGGAAATTATGTCAAGCTCCAAAGAACTTCAGCTTCATTCTGCAAGTTTTATGTTATATATTTAAAAACTAACAGGAGACAAATCTAATGCCTCAAAGGAAAAGCAAAATAATAGATACCAGAATGAATGTAATACACAGCCTATGAAACAATGGATATTGTATTGCAAACTTGGACACAGTGAGAGCCTGCATTACACCTTTATCATACTTAGTTGTAAATACCATGTTACATAGGAGAGAGAGATCACTGCATTCCTGCAAGGGCTCAGAGGTTTTTTTTACATGATTAACATTTTTTTAATCCAAATGAGATTAATGAAGAACGAGCTCACCTATTTTGTTCCTTTTAGAGCTGAGAACGACACAGGGGTTATTAAATCACAGGGCACTCACTGTTTTGAGAAGTCAGTACTCCCTCATGTAAGTAGTCATGGATTTGCTTTGACATTTTGCAGCCATCTCTGACTGTGTGACTGTTTTCCAGCGTAGAATTGTGTTCATTTAGATAACAAATCATCTGCCCTTGTGCTCCTACATGCCACTTACTCCATCCACAACATTGATGGAACTCTGTAATGTATAATTCTCCATCCCACTGACTCCAAAACTAGCATTTGTTATAACCTTTTTTGCTTTTATGAAAGTGAATGGGGAGATCTAAACTGTAGAAGTAGAGCATAAATTTAGTACTCACACACAGACTCACTTTCTGCTTTCACTGCAAAGACTACAAAATGTGGGCTTCCTTTGTTTCACCTCCTTTTTGCCTACCCTCCCTTGTCAAAACAATAATCTCCATAAAACATTAAAGCCAGTGAAACATTGGCCTTTTGTTGAGAGCAGTCTGAAAAGTTCAGTTCAGCAGCAGGAATAATCATCTAGCACAATGGATGTGTTAGAGATCTAGATTAGTCTGTTTGAGGATTTTTTTACTCTACAGATAACTTTCTTACTGCTGATAAAGAGAGTTAAAAGATTACTGTGGCCATACATATCATGTAAGCTTTGTAAATCATAGCAGTGCTAGACAGTTTGGCATTTTGAGTAATCCCTCCTATAGATAATTAGAATTCAAGATCAGTAGGACAATGTGATGGCAAGAAAACTATCCCTTTAGCACAGGAAAGAAGGAAGTAAGCTTATGAGAGGTTAGAAAGAATTACTACTATCCAGACTCTGTAATACTGTATCACATATGCATCAGGAAAGCATAGCCAGAGGTACAAATAGCAGGGTGAGAGGAAAACAAGAAACTAAAATCTTAATGAAGAGGGAGAAATGGGAAATTTGAAGGAAATAAGACTGCAGCACAGAGTAAGTCAGAACTGCTAGACTTTTTTTTGTAATGTAGTTTGAAGGATGGTTTGTAGCACAGCTGCTGCAGCTTCATTGAGATGTGGGCCCTTGATCTCTCAATAACAGCACTGACTTCAGACTGTAAGCAGCTCTGCATCTCTCCCCTTAAAAACTGAAAGAATGGTTGTTTTTCAAATCAGGGTCATCTGTAAGATAACCTATCTGTGAGTTGATTAGATGGCCACTCTCATTGCTTCTTTTACAGGCTCCAAATTGAATTAGTTGCACTGATGGGTTTTTTTATATATCACATTTGGAAATCCATATGCAGTAGTTGCCTTCTGCAGAACACTTTGTACCCCATATATTTAGCAATCTGACTAGCTGGATCAGATGAGGAAGCTAGGTGGTAATTTGAGCTCAGGCCACAGGATAAGCACTGCACTGGCTGTAGCTGGTAGGTTACTTCAGAGAATCACTGAAACTCAGCAGGTTAATGATTTAGCTGTGATTGTTGGGTTGAATGCTAGATTGCATTGAGAAAATTCCATTAATAAAATTATACTTAATGCAATCAAATCTTTTAATCCACAATGAAATGCAAGGCTTGCATGTTTAATTTCAAATATGGTGCAGTCTCTTGAGCTATCTGGTTGATAGAGAGAATCATGGAATAACTGAGTCTGCAGAGAATTTCTGGAGGTCCTGGGGCACAACCTTCCACTGGAAGCAGAGCCAGTTTTAAAGTTGTATCCAAATTCAGAGTTAGATGTGTTTGCTCAGGCTTTTTCCAGTCCTGTTCATAGTGTCTTCAGGAGTTGTGGTTCCACAACTTCTGTGGCAACACATTACAGTGTTTGACTACTCTTGCTACAAAAATGGTCATTCCTCATGAGACTTCCACTTGATCCTGCCTGTGTCTTTTGCCCCCTGTTCTTTTGCTGTGTGTCCTCAGAAAGAGCCTGGCTCTGTCTAGTCTGTAGCTATTCAGTAACAAGTTACTGAATTCGTAAGGTCCTCTCTCACTCTGATCAGGTCTAGCCCATCTTCCATATCATGTGCTCCACCTCCCTGGCCATGGTGGCATCTGTCTGTTGGACCTGGTTCAGTTTGTCAGCCACTTCTTTGGAGAGATATTGGGGAGCCCAAAATGGTCTGCAGTACTCCCCATAAGGGAAGAGAGAGTCTGTAGGTTTCAAATTCTACCAGATTTTTTCATCTTCCAAAATTGATTGCTGTACTGGAGACTTAATTTCATTTATCTCTTAATGGCAGCATTTGCTGTATTATAGCACTTCACGCCTTTGAGGCATTTTCTTTGGGGACTTTGTAAACTATGTGCTTTCATAAATGAGACAAAGTTCAGAGATCAAGGAGCAAAAGTCAGTGAATCTGCAGAATCAAAAGAAATATATAAGTAAGGGAAGGCCTTGCACGTGCATTTGGGAAAAACTGTATTCTTTACCACTATTATTTCCAAGTATAGCATCAGGTTAAATGGATGGCTTCTAGGAATAACAAGTATTTTGTAATACCTGTGCCAGGAGTAACATTAAGGAAAATATAACACTGAAACACTAATTGTAATTTGTAGTTTTTATTCAGAAGCACACATCACTCCTGTGTGTTAAATGTGATGGTTTCATAAGTGTTCTTAACTACTGCAGTTGAAAAGCAAAATGCGTCCTCTCCCCCCCCAGGCATTTAGAGTCTCTACAGTAATAAATAAAGCAAATGACAACTATATTGCAGGTGTTATTTCAGCTTTCTGGATTGCCTTTTGTTACAATGAGATGACAAAATGTAGTCAGAGGAGAGCATTTCATGAAGAGATGTGAAAGATTTCACTTCGTGAAACAACTTCTGGAGGGTTTTTTCATGTATCACGCACTCAGTAGAAGGAGTAGTAGGCTAAAGTAGTTTCATCTATTCCATAATGTCATTAAAGCGAAAAAAAATTTTTTCATAATTAAGTATTCATTTTTTGTGTTCGCATATTAGGTAGATACTTCATAGATACAGTAGTATCCAGTACTAATACTGTTAGTAAGTAACAATTGCTGTTTATGAATTTTTCAGCTATTCGAGTGCTTAATCTGACTCTGCATTAATTAATAGCACTAATCTGAACAATAGTCGTATACACATTGACATTAACTTTTTTTGGTACAGTGAGAAATCTGGAGGTTAGATTTTCACATTTTGTTGGTTTGAATCATTATATTTAATGAGTTACTTTTGTTTTTGAATAGCAGATGTACACTTTTTACTTTCTGGACACATCTCTATCCTGATTATAGAAACTAATACACGTTGGAATTAGTGATGTCAGTGCAACTGTCAAAAACTTGGTTCTTTTAATGATGATGTCAGCAAAAGCACAAGCCTTAAGCTTGCTGTCACCTGGGCATTTTCTCGCCTTGAGTGAGGAGGAGAGAAACTGAGAAACCTGTTTTTTTGAGATATTCATTCTACATTCCTCACTTTGGGGTGTTTTCTCGTAAATTTTGTCCTTACCCCTAACATTCTCTCCCTTGGTTGGAGTGTGATTTCATTCAGTTTTATCAGTTGATTCCCTGTCCCGTTTCTAGTGTTTGTGGTTTATTTCTAGTGCCTGACTGGTTAACAGTCAGAACTAAAGAGCTTGCGTCTCTGCATGGTGTGGTGAAATCAGTCTAGGGAATTTTAACAGAAGTGAGTAGACACTGATGTATATTTCAGATACTGATTCCAAGGGCTATTTTTTTCTACTTGCAAATGATAAAATGAACAAATGTTTCTGTTCACTTAAAAGCATTTTAGTATTAGAGATATTCACTGAGAAACAGTGATGTGGACTTAACATCAGGAACTTGAAACAACAGCCTTTATATCAGGAACTTGAAACAATGAATCATGAATTTGTCTATCTGTGAAGAGAAATGGTAGCTACTGGTGTCTTGTGATGGGGTGTCGTCATCAAACTCATGGCCTTGTTCTCAAAACTGTAAATTAGAGATTTTAAGTCTGTGATACAAGACATTGGTGTCCTGGATATATGTTTAAATTCGACTTTCTTTGCAACAAGCAGTTGGTCTTAAAATGAATTGGGAGATGTAACTTAGAGTTAAATGTTGATCTGTTTGTTGTGGCTTGTTATTTAGTGCCATGCAGTTTGAGAGGAGAGGACAGTGGTGTTGTAGGAAGGAAAAGAGAAACTGTTGACATTTTTAATTCAGGGCAAAAATGTAATCTTTTTGGAATTTACAGTGATGGTGTTTCTATTTACTACTTGAGGGCTTTCCTTCTCCAGGTTCAAATTTGCATTCCCTCTTTTTTACTATTTGAGTCATAATCTGGAAAATCTCAGGGTACAACAACCTTTCCTGGTAGTGTATACCCCTTCATAGCTGATAAATACTGTCCATTCTCTAGTTAAAAATACCATTTGGTGTCAGTGCAAAGTAAGGACATTTAAATTCTACAGTAGTCAAGTGCTGTAAAAACCATTGCAGTCAGTTTCATACACTTTGCCCCAAAAAGTGATTCACAAAATAGATGCAGGTTTTACAGAATCACTGAACAATTGAGGCTGAAATGTACCTGTGGAAGCTGTCCAGTTTTAGTCAGTAAATATATATGCAACATTTAAAAATAAATAGGGTTGCTAGTGCTTTGTTAGATAAGAAAGTTCTGCACTGATAAATACTACTTCCTGATGTAAAAGAATATGATCGTGTTACACACAGATTAACTAGATTAACCAGAAGATTAAATTTTACAGAAGAATAAGTTGCTAACAGTATTGAAGACCTAATCTTTCTCTTAATGTTTTATATTCCACCTGAGCTTAATGACATTAGTGAAAGCAAAACCAAACTCTCAAGATAGTGGGAAGGTGGACCGGTGTTTTGGCAGTTTGTGAGTTTTGTTGTTGTTAAAGATTTTAAAAGTAGTCTATTTGGCTTGCTTTTTTTTTTTTTCAATAAGCGTTATCTATCATAAGTACTTTGCGTACTTTTTCAGCTAGTTTGAGCATTGCTTTTGAGTTGGAGATGCCAGGAATAGAGCAATCCAAGTGGAAATAAAGAGGAGTCAAAGCAAAATCTTCCAAAGATAAACTCTGTGTTTCAGCCTTGGGGAGCCTGTTCTGAGCTGACACAAGGGAGTAAGAGTGAAGAAGAGAAAATACTCCTAATCTCAGATTGCAAGGCTGGAAGTTTGGATGATGATCATGGTAGTTGTAGTATGAATACAGAAGGAAGAGTCTGTGGCTACTAAATACTGGGAGAAAAAAAACTGAGGAGGTTGGTTTATTTTGTGTGTTGTGGAAGAGCGAAGTAAGGGAAATGCATGGTAGCAATGTAGAGAATATTACCAGTGCAGCCGCCAACCATGAATCATTAGTATGGAGGGGTACAGAGCATATGTACTCTGTACAGCCATGCATTGAATACCAGAAAATTTATCCTTCTTGCTATAAAACAGGGAAAAGGGGTAGTGAAAAATTAAACAGTGGAAAAAAATGTGGAGGGCCTAAAGAACAGGCAATATCTGATAAGTAAAATTCTTAGGTAGCATATTTTGTTGTGTTTTATAATCTACATGTCAATGTTAATATTCAAAATTAATATACAAACCAGAGACACCTGAGAACCCAGAGCCTTGGGAATCACTACTGGGTTTTTATGTAGCTGGCCTGTAGCTGTGACAGTCTTTAGTGCCCCAGAAGTTTCTTGAGAAAGAAGACAGACATGAAATGTGTGTATGCACACTGTTTCATTTCTAAGGGCGACCAGTGAAAGATAAAAGAGCAGTTTTTATGTATATGTATGTACACACACACACAAAGTGAACATAACCATCAGCCTACTTTCAACATTATAATGAAAGAGAGATACCAAGAGACTCCCCTCCTGTCTGTAAGAAACAGACAGCATAGTTTACAGATTGACATGTAGAAGAACAGAGAACTAGAACTAGAAATTCAGGAAAAATATTATGAACTACTTTCAAAGCCATTGTAAGATCCCTTATAAACTTCTGTGTAATTTGAATTCTCTGAAGCCTCTGCTGTGATTTTTCTGTGATATCCTTTGCATTTTGACAGCCAGGTTGCTACTTGGTCCTTGTAACTGAGTTCCATGTTCCTCTCAGGCTCAATATTCCAGTTCATTGTATTTTTGCAACATGTATGTTAATGTTATCTTCTAGCCCTGCCTGCATGTCAAACTTGAAGTTTCTCCAATGGATTCCAAGTTTTTCAGGGCTGCTGGCCTCCAAATGCCTTCTGCATTTAAGCCAGAAACTTTTCCATTACGTATATAAATACCTAACTTTTAGTTATAGATCCTATAGCTAACTTTTTTGTTTTTTCAGGGTTATTTTTGGGGGAGACAACGTTCTTTCCTCAAGTAAGAGCAATTAGATACTTCTTTCTTTAACTTTTCGTAAGACATTAAATTGTAATTTTATTACAATTATTACAAGATTATCTTATTGGAAGTTCCACTTGGATCAGGCAGCTTGGAGCTGTTGCTTCCTGCAGTTCAGTGTGTTTTGAAGGCTGGACAAAAATACAGAGTTACCTGCATTGCAGCCGATTGATAGAAGGTATGACATAAAATATACTTCATCTCCTGTAAAAAGATTTGTGCAGTATTACTGTTCACTGTACATGGACACCTGGTAGATACAGAGGAACTTGATACAGCCTTGAAATGGCCAACAGCTGAAATACACAGGCTGCATATTTAACATCACAGCACCAGTTGTTACATTCCAACAAGGATAACACATGGTGACAAAGGAATGAAATAGCAAATTAAGTTCATGACCCTTCTCTGTGTGACTGTCATTTTCTCTGTTTAATATCCAACACATTGTGTAATATTCTTCTGTGAGAGTAGTCGTCAGATGTTAATCTGATTTTTTTTTTCTTCTTTTAAAGCTACACTGTTAATTAAAATACATTCAGAAGCTTTAGAAAAAAGGGCTTTTAGAAGGCTTCTTAAAATGTCTAAATGGGCTACAGTATATGTATCATGTGATGCACGGGCTGGCTGTGGGAAGCAAAAGCATGTAAAACCAGAATAACTTGTTGACACTGGCTGCTCCCATACTTACTGCAAAATTCTGCACATACATTCTTGTTGAAAATAGCATCATTCCTTGCCACTCTACCCAGCTTTAACCTTCAGGTATACTTTTTTGGTAATTCTTCTCATCTCTTGATCAAAAAATAATTTTCTGGTTCTTTTTAGTGATTTGTTTTGCTTTTGCAGCTAGAATGCTATCTTTTGCTGCTGGTCAAATTTTGGACATTTTAATATATAAAGGTTAGAACTAAATAGCAAAATCTAGAAACATAAACAGTATCATATGTGTTTTGCAAACATATTGATAATTATTTATCCAGCACTTTATTGAGTAAAAAAAAGGCATTCCAAATGGTGTGTTTTGTCTTTTATCTTTCCCATGTTTCTGCAGCTGAATGTACACTCACTTTCAGTATGAGTATACAGATTAGACATACTGTGTATTTCAAAAAATGCTTCATTTGCCGTATTTTTTTCCAAAATTGCTGGATTTCCTATTGCTTCAGAGTGTATGGCAGCCTCACAGCTGACTTCCAAATCCTGTAAGACTGCTCAGGCAATATTTGCCATGCATTAGGCTTGGCTTTAGAAGGGGTGTTTTTAGTTTGAAGATCTTCTAGTATGAACACTAATTTTAGTGCTCATTGGTGATTAATCAACATTCTCATAGTATGCTCAATTAGTAGGAATTATGGCAAGAAAGAATTTAGTTCAATTTGGTGTACCTACTAAGAGAACTGTAGGCAAATATGACTTATGAAAAAATGCTTTGACTGCATTGAAAATTTTAGTTCAAACTGTTTTCCAATTAAAATTGATATTCATATAAAAATTTCCTATTTCAAAGCTAGGGGCCAACTAAAATATTTGATCTTCCAATAAGGAACTTATGTACATGAATCAAAAATCTAGGAGGTGGATGTAGTGTACAGTGGCCTTGTTTGAGGTTGTTTTTTTTAATTTCTTCTTCTGCACTTGGCTGTTTGCTCTCTGGGTTTTCCACTGCCTGATGGTGCCCAAGCTATCTGCCCTTTTGCCATCTTTCTCTCAATAAACTCTGTGGCTGTCCTGCTGTCTTCTCACTCCTGCCTTCACCCACCTGGGAAATTGCAGTCCCAGTGTCTGAGGTTGAAGACTGATAGCTGTCAGAGTGCTTCTGGGCTTACAAGTCTGGTACAAGCTTCGGTTTTCATCAGCTTTTGAAAAGCCAACAAGTGAACAAACACTTGCAAATGTGGAGACCAGCCAATTCACTGTGAAGTGGCCATCTGGGAACTGCCGCATTTTTTAAGGATTTCTACATTGTAAGGACTTTAACATACCTTTCACCCAGAGAACTTCAAAGCACTTAGATAAGAATCAAAACACTGACTCTTCTGTTTAAAAAGGGAAAAAAAAACAAAAAACAACCAACCAGCACCAAAAAACCTTTTTGAAACTGTGGTTCACCCACTCAGATGGTTATTAAGAATATATCATGTGGACAGCTAGAAAAAATCAGCTTACCTTATTTGTGTTTGAAAAATTTGTAGTCTATGTCCTACCACTCATGTTTTTTAATCATATTCTCATGTAATAAGTATATTGTGAACATTTTACAGCCCTGGTTTATGACAGCCCAGATTTATGACTATCTATGACTATTTCTGCTTATTCTGTACTTCAGGACTTTTTTGTTCACTGATGACAACTCTTGCAATTTGCCACCATTGGAGCTTTACCTTACTGGAGTCATGTTATTTATACCTGAATACATATATTTATACAACCCTGTGTTTACTTTTTTGATGTTTCTGTCCCTTATAACTCCTGAAAACAAGAATAGGCCTGTAAAGACCCATTAAACAGAAGGCACAAGAAAGAGTAAAAATTCAGTAGTTTATCCCTTCATATCTAGGTGATTTCATGATTTTGCAGGTGCATGACTCATGGTCATATACATTCAGAGAGCAAGAAACTGTCAATTCTACTTGATTTTTAGTTGCCTCCCTCCAGGGAAATGATGCTTTCTTACTCCAGGTATCTGAACATTCAATTTGTATGGAGTGTGTAGGCATTTAGCTGTAGCTCACACACAGTCTGTAGAGAGGCAAACACATTAATCCACACAGGATGCCTGGCAGGAAACGGATTGCTGCATTTCTCAGTGCTATATTATAGTCTTTTAAATGCTGCCTGAAGGCCTCAGTCAGTGCTATCTCTTTCCTCCCAATCCTATGTCAGTGTTCTTTGTGCCTTGCTCAAAAACCCTTGCCATTTTTGAGCCTTGTACTCACCAGGTACTAGAGCAGCATGTGATATTCCAGTCACTAAAATGAGAACTGGGTCTCACACAGCAGTGTTATTATTAATGGCTTCACAGTCATGGTTTCTCTTCTGCTGGGACTGTTCTATTAACATGATGAATATCAGAAAGCTCAGCTCTTGACTTGACTACAGGATTTAACATGCTTCACTGTAGATTTTCACTGGATGGCTTTTTTATGCTCCCTCTTTATTATGAGAATTTTAAAAATACTCAGTGACTCAAGTATTCATTGTCAATGTAGATGAGATTGAATACACTCAACTGCAAGTGATATTGAATGTACTGTAGACTGTTATCTTGTGGAAAAAAGATGTGTTTTTTCCAAATCTTGCCTTTTTTTTTTTTTTTTTTAAATTTAAATAGAACTGAGACATAGGGTATCTGGTAATACCCTATTTAGTCATTTGTCTATATAGTCATTTGCCACAGTACAGAGAGAGTTGTACTAGGTTCCACATGAGGGAAAAGTCAGCATCACAAGCTGCAAGTGTTAGCCTTCTTGTATCCTACAGCTGTCTCCTTAGAGCTTATTAACCACAACTTTAAATTTTCACTGAAAGTTTATGCTTCCACTGTGGTTGTAAGGAGAACCTCTATGTGGTAAAATATTTTTGGAAGAACACTTTCAGAATTCCACATGTCCAATATTAATTCACTTTAACAGACAAAATGCCATGTGAAACACACATACTGTGTATTTGGTTGTGGAAATTCAGAAGTTTCATGATTACTAAGCTCACAACTTTCACAGGAGGCAGTCTCTAGCAACTTGTTTGCTCCTATAAATTAGAAGATTTTATTTTATCCACATTATCCATACGATTGATCCTGTCAATTTCAAAGTAATGGTGGCAGGATTTCCTCTGAAGGCCCTGTACTGCTCTCCTCCGTGGACATATGGCTTTACTGATCCTAGTGACGTAGATTTGTATAGTTTGTACAGAAAATGATATCCCATTGATTTTAAAAGGCTATTTTTTAATCAAAGTGTAAAACTGCCCAGGAAAGAAACAGGAGCTTTAAAGAGCAGTCATGAGGAAAAGCAAACTGTGAAGTCTTTAAAATTAGTAGGATTGCCTGCCCAAATTCTGGGTCTACCGCAGATCACCAAAGAAATGACACTGTTTCAGTTTAAAGCACAAGGATGGTACCTGTCAATACAAAAGGTATGGTCAGACATTTATACATCCAGGCTAGCTACTGTAATGACTTTCAAAAGGTGACTACATACAGTAATCCCTAAGAAAATTAGGTTGCTTTAAGTAGTTGTCTAAAGGTACACTTTCAGGTGCTCACATCTGAAACTGTAGTCAGAGGTTTGCAAGGGGATGCTCGGCTGCCCTCATGCTGGGAAGGCGTGCAGCCGGTGGCCGCCCCTCAGTGGCACCCTGTGAATCAGGCATCCCTGATACATGCAAGTATCTCCATTGACAGATACCAGGTTAATGTTTTAACCTCTTCTTGACAGGTCATCTGTCCTCTCAAGTCACAGGACCTTTCCTCTCCTTCCCTTTCTGCAAGCCCTTCTAGTTGGCAGTTGGCAGAACAGCCATCAGCATTGCGCTGCTGGCTCAGCAGTGCAATTTCCTTTCAGCACCGTCTTGAAGGAAGTGAAACCACTGTGATACATTTTTACGCTTTGAGGTTCCAAAGAAATGTGGAGCATTGCAGGCAGGAGAGAGAGGTAGCTGCGAAGAGCTGCTGTTACGGTGAAGGTGAAAAGCGCATATTTACTCTGTGATAGCTTCTGACAGCGTTTCAAAGCGCATGATAATGTGTGCACTGGATTTACTGGAATAAATAAGCCACAGGCCAGTCTTCACCTTGAGTATTTTGCTTCTCTTTTTGCTGCCAGCATTAACAACTGCAATTGCATTAGATGAACAAGTAAGTAATAGTTTTAGTGTTATTTAAGGAAGTGTTTTCATTCTGAAGGAGCCCTTACTATTTAAAATCAGTTTTATTTAAGCTGTGAAATACATTGTAAGTCTTTCATTGATAATGAGAAGTTCTGATTATAAAATATAGTTTGCAAGTTCCTTTCTGGATTGACTGAAATTCTAAAGTAAGATATTACATATTGAGCAATTAAATTAGAGCTGCAAATTTTTGGAAGATACGTTGAAACAGTAAATGCTACTAGTATGAACATCTACATATTTGTGGGCTGTCTGAAAAAAAGACATCAGCAGCAATTAATAAATGAGAAAATTTTAAGTAATAAAAGTTAAGAAATAACAATTTATATGCATAGTTTGGAAGGGGAAAAAAATTGTTATTCATCCATCGATCTCTGTACAGCACATCTTTGTTTTACATTATTTTATCATCCGTTGAGATACTTGGATTAGTTTTATCTTAATAGTAACAGTTAAGAGTTTTACATTTAAAAGCACAAAAAGTGAATCAAATATTTTCAGTTTAAAATGACTCTGCTTAGAATCTTCAGTGTCTTCCTGTATGTTTGTGGTTGAGAAGTGTGTCTGTCTTGTGATCTTGAGTGCTGTGCCCAAGGGAGTTAACAAGGGGTTCTTTGGTTTTTAAGTGTTTTCATATGGCAAAGACTTTAAAAAATGCACTCAAACACTTCACTCTTCAGAACAAAATGCCGATAAACACTGAAAGAATTAAGAAACAAACCTGCTTGACAGTTTCTGAGATAACAAAAAAGGAGATTGTCATTAAGTTTCTCCAAAATGCTGTTGAATTGAAAATACAGGTTTATATTTCATGTCCTGAAGGACAAATTTCTTCTATTAGCTGAAAACCCGGCATCTAAAAACACCCAGCTGCCCACATACCAACAGTTAAGAAGAAACATTTTCCAAATTCAGGAACTTGCTGTCTGACATCTGCAGAGTTGATGTTTTCATTTAAAAAAAAAAAAAAAAAAGGAATGAAAATATTTTCATTCCCTGTGTTTGCTGAGCAAACCTTCCATATGTATCGTAAATGTAAACAGATGAAGCTTTTCTTCAGCCTGTCTGACACTCCAGGAAAGCTGCAGCTCAAAGGCAGCTGTCTCCCAGAGTGTTCAACGTAGAAAGGTGAAGCCACACATGCCTTAGTGGCACATGCTCTTGGCAGCACCTTCTTGACTAAGGCATGTGGGAGGTTTAGGTTGGATATTAGAAGAAACTTTTTCACAGAGAGAGTGATTTCCCATTGGAATGGGCTCCCTAGGGAGGTGGTGGAGTCACTGTCCCTGGATGTGTTTAAGATTGGGTTGGATGATGAACTTAGTGACATGGTTTAGATGGTTTAGACGATGGATTGATGTTGGATAGGTTGTTAAGCTGGGTAAAAGGTTGGACTTGATGATCTCTACGATCTCTTCCAACTTTGTTAATTCTGTGTGTAATTCTGTGTAACAAAAGAAACAATAACATAAGTCCAATTTCCACAGGAGTGTTTGAGGGTCATGTATCCGAAGAAAGTTGCAAACTAGTCATTTAGTTATTGGTGTAAGCAAGCATAGCTTTTGAGGTGGAAATCTGTTCTAGTATTTGTCTACTTCATTGGTCACCAAAAGATTTCATTAAAAGGTTATGCTCACAAGTGTTAATACAATCCCTAGGCAGTTAATTTTTGTCTTTTATTGCATTAAGTATAGGACATAGAAATATTAATCTGTACTTGCTTTCCTTCTGAAAACTGGCTTCTTTGGATTGCATCCAGATAATCTCAGTATTGTTTGCTGACAATGGATTTTTGTCTCTTTTTTAATATTTCTGTATTGCTATCTTTATCAATATCTAGATATGTATTAAATATATATCTAAAAATGTTAATAGATATGTGAGATCTGAATTGACTGATCATATAAAAAGTTTTTAATGATCAGTTCACTGATTTACTGTCTCTGAGTAGCAGTGGTTCATTGTCATGACATGTGGGATAGTCACAGTTTCAAATTTTATTATGAATTTGAGAATCAGATCAGCCTTAACGATTCATCTGATCAAGTAGGGCAGGTTTATTGCCTTAATTTGAAATTCCATCAGTCCATATATAGAGAGGTCTCTTAAACCATTTCTGAGCAAGTTCATTTGGTATTGTCTCAAAAGTAAAAGTCTAAAAGGTAAGAGAACAGAGTTTTTGGGATTTAAAAGATGGGCTTTTCTGCAATGCCATTGCATTATTTTTGTGGTAGTTAGGCCAAAATGAATGGATAAACATGGAAATATTCCTCAACTTGCTGTCAAGAGAATGTCTGTTTTGAGCTACTCACTGCATGTTTTTTTTCTCCTAGTGGCCACAGATGTCTTCAACTCCAAAAGTCTGGCCATTCAGGCCCAGAAGAAGATCCTTGGAAAAATGGTGTCGAAATCAATAGCAACTACTTTGATTGATGATACAAGCAGTGATGTATTAGATGAACTTTACAGAGTAACAAAGGAATATACACAAAATAAAAAGGAAGCAGAGAAGATCATCAAAAACCTCATTAAAATAGTCCTCAAATTGGCAATTCTCTACAGGAACAACCAATTCAATCAGGATGAAATAGCACTGATGGAGAAATTCAAGAAGAAGGTTCATCAGCTGGCTAAGACCGTGGTCAGTTTCCATCAGGTGGATTATACCTTTGACAGGAACTTTTTGTCCAAATTGTTGAATGATTGCAGAGAGCTGCTTCATGAAATCATTCAGCGTCACCTAACTGCAAAGTCACATGGACGCGTCAACAATGTGTTTGATCACTTCTCTGATTGTGAATTTTTGGCTGCCTTGTACAATCCCTTTGGACCTTATAAACTTCATTTGCAGAAACTCTGTGATGGGGTCAACAAAATGCTAGATGAGGGGAACATATAAGTACTTGTATTATAGGTGACTGCCTATGAATTATTTGTAGATGGAACGCTGTTGATTTATGAAGGAATAAGGGAGCATGCAAAGTGGTTGGGTTTTTTGTTGGTTTTTTTTGTTTGTTTGTTTGTTTTTTTACGTTGTGTCAAATATTTCCAAAATATCTTTATTAATTGATTCCTTATTATGAGCTATCTGTTGCTATTCACAGTCCATTTGGAAGAAAGACTGCACAAGACTATTTTTACTGTGCTTTGCCTACGGAAACAGCTTGATAAAGACAATCAAATGGAACAATCCAAGTAGAATAAGAGTCTTGCAAGATATACATATAAACCAAAACAATATGCTGTCAGACAGTCTGCATCTTTTGTATATTTACAGAACTAATTCCAAACTATAAGAGACCAGTGATGTTGGTAACAGACTATCATGGTGATGGTACATTCTGTAATTTCTTTCACTTGTAAAATAGATTCATTTGATTCATTATAGTCTTTTATGCTCTCTGCACAGATTACAGCTTCATAGAGTTGCTGTTATGAAACATTAAGTTTTAAATAATACCAATGATGCTGTCATAGAGTCTTATCAGCAGGCTTGTGCATCTCCAGCTCAGAGGTGAAAAATTCCTGTCTGCAAAGGAAGATCTGCCAATCATAAATCCATATAGACCTGCACAGATGCTTGCTTACTTTGATTATATGGGGATTATTTGAGGAATAAGCTACAGTAAAATAGCCGAACTGGGACAGAGTATTCCTTAGAAACCACCTGTGGAACATAACTTTTACTCTGCCTATGATAAGGTAAAACACAGTGACTTCTCTGTGCAATTCTTTAAGATATTTAGAATTCTGGTAGTAGAATAATAGAATCAATCATTTGGGTTGGAAGGGTCGTAATTCTTTCTGAAAAGGTGTGAGTTAATATATTTTATATGCTAGTCTGATGTGTATGATGATGTGAATTCACAAAGGTTGATCATCAGAAAATAAATTCCAAGCCAATTTGCTTTGTGTAAAATAAAACTAGAAACAGAAATTAGTTTTATCATTTTGTTATATACTATTTAACTAATGGAAAAATGGAATTTTTGAATAAATTTTTTCTTCTTTTTTCACCTCTTACCTTTTATCCTTCTCCCTCATCTTCTCTCTGCCTTGACATTGGGGATAAAAAATGTGACTTTCTAGACACTGTAATGTACTTAAAAGCATGAAGTTAATACATTTCAAACAGCCAAAGACTTTTTGTTAGGAAGCATATAGAAGAATTTGCTGTTTATTTAATTGCCAGTGTTTTTGCTGTTTGCTGTGTCTTTGTTTTAATGAGTAAACCAAAGAATATTTGCACTCTGAACTTTTCTTGCCTTTTTTTTTCCCCTTGTTGCATTTTAAATTATAAAGAACAAACTTGGTCTATGCCAGGAACAAAAACATTGCAGCCTCTGACATGTGGTTTCAGCATTACTTGCAATATTTTAAGAGAGAAAATTAAGTTTTATTCATGTTTGATTGGTCATTAGGCTCTGAATATTTCTAGAAATATGCCAGAGAAATGTGTTCAATATGTGAACTCATTTTATAGAAGCCACTAGTGTCCAGCAGAGAGAGAAAGCTGGAACAACAGGATAGTTCAGCATAATTTGCCAAGAAATAGATTATTAGGTGGATATCTGAAGGAATATCTTGTAAGATCCCTTAAACAGCAAGTACCTTAAACTTTTGTCCATTAGAAGTTATTTATAGGGATGCAACATCATGAGGAAAAATTCCACAAATTGTAGAGTTTAGTTTTTGATGTATTTATTTTATTTTCCCACCGAAAAAGAGAAAACTTAGTGTTTTCTTTACCAGTTCTTCTCTCTGGGGTGAGAACAAAAAGGAACTTGACTTCTAGAAATTGCAACTGTTTTCTTTACAAACCCTATTTCTAAATCATGTTCTGATTCTCCCAAAATATCATAGTTTATAATGCAAGGTAATAGTTGCTGAAAGGAGGGGACAGTACCTAGTTTAGAACCAAGCAAAATGCATGCATATGCTGTGTAAACCACAGATCTTCTTCAGCCATGACCCAGAATATTTTGATTGCTCAAATTTTAATTTTCTCTGGGATGAAATTTGCTGAAATGGTCTTTGTAAATTGTTAATGAACACCTACTTAAGTGTATATGAGCCATGTGTATTTTCAGGATACAGTTCCTTCTTAGCTGCATTATCTGTCTGTTTACTTGTTAGAATAAGAGAAAATTGCTAATAGAGATTTGATTATAAGCATAAAAACTTGACAACTAGAAGAATTTAGCTCACAACCGAGTTACATTCTTTTGAGATCCTGTAACAATAATTCTTGTCTGGCATTCATTTTTGAATTACAAAGTGACTTCTGTCATGATAAAAGAAACCAGTTGTGTTGGGTTTCCAGCACCTGCCATTGTAAATAGAATGACCTAGCAGTCAAGCTGTATACTTTTTCAGTTAATTTGTTTTTGCTGCAGCATACATAAGTGGTAGCTTTAATTATGAAATTTCAGAAATTGGTAGCATTTTTCCCTTTCACTTGTATTAAGGCATTGACCCTCTAGCAGAAACTTGGCAGAGTTTTAAAAAAGGTTACAGTGGTACTGATTAATTACAGGTAGTAATTACAGGTAGTTTATGCTGCAAAATTGGTGTAATACTGTAGGGGGTTTTATAGGGTAATATTAATATCTTAAAATCCAATAATCATAGATTAATTTACAACAGGACCTTGGGTGCTTCACGTCCATAATGTCCTTTCAATGCCTAAAGCCTTCAAAATACATGTTGGTGAAGTTTTTGGAAGTTAAAACTAATTTTTATAGTCTTCTAGAGGTGTTGAGAAAGTGCTAAGTCAGACCTTTAATACCTTTTGCAAGACATAAACAACTGAGAGCTTCATCATACAGTGTATCTGTTTTATATTTGCTACATTTTTGCATTTGCATCTGTTTTATGTTTGAATTCTAGAAGGAATTCACTAGAACTTTTAGCTATCCCGTAATTATGTTTGTAGGCACTGGCAAACACAAAAGACAATTGGGTAAGTTACAAGCCTTATTCTTGTCCTTAAGCTCTCTTGAGATTTAACACCACTTAAAAGGTACAGAGATTATCAGGAAGCTTACACCAACTGGCATTGGGTGATTTGTTTTTCTTCCTAAAAGGAAAATAGCATATCATGGCTCTTCTAAAAAAAGATTCAACCACACCCATACAGAAAATCCTTGTAAAATAAAGGAGTTAGGAGATGGGCAGTTGCTTTCTCGTATCTCTCCCTAATGAGATTACATCGTGCCAAGGAAATAAGGAGCTGATTCTGATGGCAGTTTGCTTTAGTCACCTTCCAGTCCCTTGTATCTACAACAGCTGTAATGTGACTATGTACAGGTAAACTGTAATTCAGCATGTAGCTTTCCAGGGGACCAGAGCACGCTCAGGGCCTAGCAGAGAGGAATCCACACCATATCACTATCAAAGAGGATAGCGTTAAGAGAAGGATTGTACATTGTAAGGATTTGGATGATCTCTCTGTGATGAATGTTGGATATCTACTGGTTTTTACAACAAAATTATGTTTTGTATGCATGCAAGGAAGATTAAATAGACTACATTACCCACTTAATTAAAAAAAAAACAAACAACAGGTACACGGCAGTTTCCTGGGCTTGTTTTTTGGTTATTTTTGGTTTTTTGGGGTTTGGGTTTTTTTTTTTTTTCATTTTGTTGTGATTTCTGAAAGAATAATCTACACCTTGATTTAGCTGTTAATACTGTTTGGGCTACTCTCATCATTGTAGTAAGCGTTTAGCTATGATTTCAGTACGTGTACTTCTGATACTTTATTTTTAAAGTGCTTTTGGATGCATTACAGAGGGTGTACTTCAGCTTGAAAGTGTCTGCATAGCCGTTTGCAGAGGAACTTCATTGCAACTGTTTTTAATTGAGATTTGGACAGGTTAGCCAACTCTCGTGGTTAAGTGACAGACATCTGTGCTCTGGATAAAACAACTGTCAAAGGAGATTATATTTGTCCAGAAAAGTTCTGTAATATCTTAGTTCTGTTTTTTCACAAAAATGAAAGTTTTGTTTGGAGGGAAAAGTTTCCTATTTAGCTTAGAGGCAAATGTGCTCCTCAGAACCACACTGAAACTATTACTCAGAAAGTTTAAAATAAGTAATGTAGTTATTTCCAGTTTGTTAAACCCAAACCAACCAACCAAAAAAGAAAGCAAAAACCCTCCAAATTCTCCCCCAAAAACCTTTAACTTGAAAGTTCTGAAAACTAGTCCATTCTAAATCACTAATCATGCTGAATTTTGCATTCTGAGCTGAAATTATGTTACAACTTTGTAATTCATATCTATTTTATGAAACAGGTTTTATAAAAGTAAAGGAGTAGTATCTCCATACAGGCTGTGTTGGAGAGCTTTCTTAGTTACAGTTGTGCTCAGTCTATATAACAAATCAAAATTTCCTAATATTTGAGCTACAAATTGCTGAAGTGACCTCTGAGTTTTATTATTTATATTTATGGACAAAACATTCCTGAATCAATACTCACTTTTTCTTGCAAGTCTGGGAAATACAGGTGGTAATACATAACTTCGAACAATCTGCAAATTTTTACTTGCTAAGACAGCATCAGTTTCTGGAAAAACATCCATATGGCACTTCTTTCTATTAGGGAGCAAATTGAGAAGAGCTTCTTATAACTTCAGGATATACCATAATTACACAGTATCAAGCAAAGAAGCAGACTATAATGATAAAGAATAATATAATTACAAGGTACTTTACTTGCCTAGCTTTCCCAAGCAACCAAAACTTATTTGCTATTTGTTGTTCTCCCCTGTGGGAAAATCTTGGTGTGGTCGGTGGAAGAAAAAGGTGGAGTTTCCTACAGTTACTGTGATTTAGATATAAATTACCATCATGTATAACACCTTCCACTGTCTACTCTAAAAACCTTAACACTGTTAAAATCATACTTTCCATTTGCTTCATGACAAATTAGTGCCTATTTCAGTTTGTATTAAATATCTGGGTTTAAAATATGCTTTTATTGTGCACGTAAATATGAGCTGAAACAAAATAGAAGCTAGCCTTGTGCATTATATCATGCTTCCTAGATACTTGCTTTTTTTTCTGTAAGAAGTTTTTTGTGTGCTATAAAGAAACTTCTTAACAGATATAATTCTGAAGGTTTTCATAAAACACATCATTCTAAGAGAAAATTGTTGGCTTTTCACCCTCCTGTTCTCCAGTTCCTGCTAGTACCTTTTCAGTGTTGACCTACTGGTCTTCAAACTTGGCAAGTTTTATAAAGCTCTTCATTTGTGAGACATTTGTTGGACAATTTGATTTGTATTTTTCAGAATTCATTTATTGTTGATTATTCTGGCCAAGCCATAGCTAATAGTGATGAAAAATCTTGTTCAAGCTGTGTGTGAGTTTTCTAATTTAGGGAGTAGGGTGGTGAAGATGGAATAAATCAGCTCAAGTAGGGCCTATACACCACCAAGCCTTTTTTTTTTTTTTTTTTTGTTGTAAGAATACAAATGTACCAGTTACACTCCATTACAAAATAGCGTTGAAAGCCTACTTGGCTTTCTTGAGCAGGTTTTAGTCTTCTCAGCCTTTCCTCATTCCAGAAGCAGTTAGCTGATGCTTTCAGCTTATTTTACTGACTGGACTTGAGATACCACTTTTTTTGCTTTGTTCGTTTGGGGCTCAGTTTCGTTTCTATGGAGAGTGATGACCTAGAACTGTGTATCATCTGCTGGGCCTGCTAAGAGATTGCAGAAATAAAGGAGACTGAGGCCATCTGGTTTATTATCCCTTTGAGGCTTTGAACTAGAGGGGGAGTAAGTGCATTGGTCCTGGATCATGACACGAGATCAGCTGTTACTTTCAAGAGAGGTGGTTCTGTATCTGAAGGATCTTGATAATTCAGCAACTGAAAAATTACCTCATCCTTGGAACTAAAGTGAGTCTCTTCACCTAACTAAGGTAACAGGCTGCCTAACTTGATTTTAGTGGTATGAACACTCCCACAGGTACACTCACTATGCGATCATATGAGAAACTATTAGGGACTATTAGGGGAAAGCAAAGCTCAGCACTTTTCTGGGAGGAAGGGCTGTGATCAAACAAAGATCTCATTAAGTTTGCTTTGCCATCCACACTGTGATAAGGACTACTGCCTACTGTAAGCACAGACATTTGACTTTGGCTAAGTAAGACAATATGTTTAACCCTACAGTTGCAGTATCCTATGATACTGTTATCTACAGTTCTACCCCAAAGCTAGAACTGAGAAGCCCTTGCTACAAAATGCAGAAACAGGAGAAGGCCCTATATAAAACAGTATCAAAAAAAACTAGTCTTTGGCACTGTTTGGAGCTGGGAGAACCTTGGCTAGGGAATTCTAAATTCCCACTTAATTTCTGACTAGCAAAACAAGTGCTGAAGAGGAGTACAAGCTAACTCCAGGAAAAGATGTTTAAGTTGTTACTTAATTGACTGACTGTTCTCTTTCTTGCTCCTAGATACAGAGGAGGCTATACTTCATGTGTTCTTGACTAAACTTGCTCTTCACTGCAGGCTGGGGAGGAATTCCTATCTGAACCTGTGGTATTTAGCTTTCATTTTCATTTTTGG
Source organism: Serilophus lunatus (assembly GCA_013399895.1). NCBI lineage: Eukaryota > Metazoa > Chordata > Aves > Passeriformes > Eurylaimidae > Serilophus > Serilophus lunatus. Next base: position 347,328 of record VXBA01000263.1, read on the forward strand.
GATGGTTAGGATGGAAGCTGGCAGAGTGGGTATTTCTGAGAGACAACTGTAACTGCTGAAATGAATATACATACATATACTGTTGTGCACAGAGAAAGCTGCTGTAACATTGGGAGTAAGAACTCTAGGATGCCCTTGGTGGCATCCTGAGAGAAGAGGCCATTTTAGAAGGCATAGTTTAAAATAATTTTCTGTGAACACTTCTTGTTTATTAAAGTAGCTCCCTGGATTTATTCTATGAGCAAAACATCTTGGAATTTTGGTTCTTCTAAAGCTCAATATGGCTCAGAAGCAAGTGCACCTCTTAGGAGACATTTCAAGTCTTCCATCTATTCATTAAGATTTGGTTCATCTGCAGAATCTGTTTACTCCTAATGTAGTAGTGCCAGCGTGCATCTGATTTCTACAGAATTTGGTTATTTGCTAGTCTTTTTACCTCTTGTTTTAGTCCATGTGAGGTTTTCGTCTTCTTNGGAGACCAAGCTAATGGAATTTTCATGACAAGTCATTAAGGATGAAATAGAGTAGTTGTGTTACAGGAGTAACACCATAACCTTTTGCTGGCACCTCCCTCATGTCTCTCCACAGGATGCATTTTCAAAGCTGTAGATGTGCACACGCAACTAGTTTCTGCTTCAGGAGTTTGTTCTACTACTGTGTTACTACATACCTGCTCAGCAGTCTCCTGAGCCTTTATTGACCCAGGACTTTGGTCTCCCTTAAATCCTAAGAATCAAATGGAGAGTTTCCATAGTGCTCTGCTCGTGCCCCCTGCATGGATTTTCCACTTAGTTGAGTGGTATGTACAACAAATGCCAAAATTAATGTTTCTTGCCAAAACAGGGATATGAAACCTCCTGCGATGTGGGTTATTGACAACAGCTATAAAAATGTTTGCATTTACAGTTGCAGTTGGTGCATAAGGGTATGTGCACTGTTAACTGCGCAGTAGGCTGCTACTCAACACAAGAAAAGCTGCTTTTCAAGTTTTGAGGGTGACAAACAATGGATTCAATGGCAAGAAAAGCCACTTACTAATTCCTGTAGTCTCACAGAATAAGAAGACAATGCAAGCTGGAACAGAAATACTACTATATGCTGTTTCTGCAGATGAAAGAATCAAACACTGTATTTAGCTATGAAGAATTCCTCAGAAGAGGTTTCTGTCACATAAGCCTGTACACCTGAGCAAAACAAGTAGGTTGTCTAAACACTTTTACTAAGAGAGTAGTTGCTAAGGTGAGCTGGGCCATACAGTTGATTGGTATAACAGGAATATATGTGACGAGCTCGATGCTGAAACCTCTTAATGATCATCTCAGGGCTTGTGACCCCTCAATGACCTCTCTGCACTGGCAGCCAGATGATGGCTGCAGAGAGAGAGAGGAAATGAGGAGGATGACCTGGCTGCGAGGCATCTTTGGTCACAGCAAAAAACATCTGTCTTCAAAACTCCGTGGTTTCTACAAGCACTAAGGCTGTGGGGAGGTACCATCTCTTGGAGACCATGCTTTTGTAGTGTTCAGTGTAGAGTGCTACAGTTTTTAACATGGATTCAATATCTAGTTCTTGGCCATGGCAAGAAACATCTCTTCATTCACCTTTGTAGAGAAATCTTTGTTCCCGGTGAATAGGCCTTTGCGAATCTCCATGAGCAAAACCATTTAGAAAGCAAATAAAATACTTGAAAATGAGCCTAGTGATCCAAACAGATCTTTTAGTCGGTCAATTCTTTTATTCCACCTGAATGAAACTTTCCAAGGTGCTTACCATCTTCAGCAGCAGAAAAAAGAAAACATTTTCAATGGAATTAAGACTCCTACAATATCCACAACACATGCAACCTCCTAGCTTGTAAACGACTCAAAAAATCCCAACCCAATTATTTAACCTGTTAGTCAAAAGAACGTTAGAACATACACCAAATTTGTTTCACTGCACAACATGAAAATTCACTGTTAATAGAAGAACTTACCTACTCTAGGCATTGAAGCATAACAGAAAAAGAACCATAATCTCATTGTAGTATTACAGGGTACTGCATGGGGTTCTTGGCAAATTTTCATGGCCTAAAATGTCTGATAGGTCAGTATAAATGTTAATGACAAATATGTGTTAGTTCACAGTGCTCACTAAAAGACAAAGTAAATTTGGTCCTCGTTTTTGAACTCACTTATTTCGTTACCAGTTCCAACCACTTTAAACCCTGTCTGGCTGAGTTTGGAACGTGGATGTCCTGCTATTCATCTTCCACTATAGCTCACTCATTGGAAAACTCAGTAGGACAACTGCTATTGATTTGTGGCTTGATACTTACTTGGTTCATGTTTCCACCTACCATCATGCCATTTTGGTTAGCAACAGTACCCTCATCCCTTGTTTCAGACTGATGCAGATATTTTCTGATTTTCTGATAGCTGTATGACTTTTTAAACCAAGCACTTCTGACTGTTAAAGGGAACCCATCAAAACCCTTACCACCCTGAGTGGTTCTTTGTATTTTGGATCTTTTTTAATACAGACAAGTTTCACATTAAAAACATAAAATATAGAAGTGACATACTATCACTCCAATGCACTTTCTTTTGTGTTTTACAGGGAAAAAACCCCAATCTGTTCAGGAAACACTAATTTTCTGCTCAGTTTTGAAGTGTGAACTCTCTGTTGATTGTAATCCCAGTCTATGCACAAAAATGAGGAAGCTGTAAAAGATCCCTACGTGTTAACAAGGCCTGTTTATTAGTTATCTAAAGAATGAATTCTGCTCTAAAAGTATCTCAGGGACTGATTTCACTTGGGGCACGTAACCATTAGCTTCCAGGCAAATTCAAGAGTAAGTTCTGTCCTTGAATAGCCTATCATCTATAAAAAACAGGAGATAAAAGACTATGGAATGTGAAAGACTATAGTTGAAATGGCTTGTTCAAGGTTGTGTAACATCCAGTGTTGGACAGAATCAGCACTGAAATTTAACTGGGTTCACTTAGAATTTGTTTATAGAAGGACTATGCTGCTTTAGATTAATATGATTATTAGGGGGTTATGGAAGAAAATTTGGTACTGTAAGGATGACCCTGTGGGTCTTTCCAGTCTAAACTAGATGGCATTCTCCCAGCAGCATTCTCATCCTGGAGCCTCCCCTTTCTTCTCCCAGGTGGGTGCCCAATCCCACACTGTAGCAACAATAAACAAAATACTGAGTGTTGAGGCTGAACCAAAGCTCACAGACGGTTATGAGCTCAATCTGTCACTTCCTCAGGAAGAGCAATCGCAAACTGACTCACAGCTCTGCCACCCCACTGGGGAAACAGCTTCCTCCTACTGTCGAGCATAATATAGACAAACCACAATCAGTGATGTTCTCTCTGCAGTACACGGTCAACTGCACCGGGCGTCTCACTGATGAGAAAATTGCTCTTCTACTGACCTGCAACCAAATGCAATAGACAAACTTGGGAAGTATAATTAGTTGTGAGGATATTTTGTGCTGTGACAGAATGACACACACCCAGTGCAATGGGTTGTTTCTGCACATCTTCAAGCAGTATTTCCCACTGTTAAAACTTCCGATGTATTGTAGAATGTTCCTTTGATCCACATTCCCCTGCCTGCCTCCAGATTTTTTTTTCTAATTTTCAGCAGTTTCCCAGTGGATGGTACCTGTTAAATGTGGTTACTTGGGGCAGTTTTACTGCAGCACGAGTTCCCTCCAGTGCTCAAAGTGTAAATTGCAGTTGGTTTATTCAAACCCCCGCAGCTTCCCCCTTCAAGCCGAAGGGTGTCATAAAATCACGGGCAGTGCGTCTCTGTTCCTGCTGTTTCTAAAGGACCGAGTGCTACAGATGAAGTCAGAAAAGATAGTTTATTCTATTTTGGAAGTCTCCAAATAGGTATCACTCAGGTACCTATTGCCTCTCTTTAGTGTATGCAGTAAAGCATTACCAGCCAAGGAAATAACCACACAGCAAGAACAGTTCTATTTTCTGTTAGTTACAGAAATAATTTAAACTTTACAAGAAAGGTTAATCTCATGAATTGAAGTTCATTTATGCAGAAGGATTGTGTAGGTGATTTCGTCAACAAAATAATTCTGTGCGTTCGTTATGCAGTCCTCTGTTCCCTGAGCACGCCCTAGATTTAAGGCAGACAATGCAAAGGAGCAGGGAGTTTATGGATCCCAGAGGCTCAGGCTTATGCTGCTCTCAGTCAGCTGGGAGAGGGAAGAGGTAAGAATAAATAGCTCTATGAGATCTCTCTCCATAGTTCAGATAAAGTTTGTCATCGTCTGAATCGATGATAAATGTTGGAAAGATCTACTGCTCAGACACAGAGCAGTGGCCTTATGGACCTCTAGGACAGTTAGATTCTCAATCACACTACGCCTCACCTGCAATAACATACTGAATAAGCGTGTTCATTCCTACTTAACCCACCGTCTGGCTCGACAAGATACGATAAATTCTGCTACTCCTTCCATCTCTGTTCCTTCGCTTCACCATGGGGTCGCTCCGGAGGGCTGCAGTTCTCCACGAACTGCTCCAGCGTGGGTCCCTCCTACACGGTGCATTCCCTGGTGGGTTTTATACTTTCTTAAACACGTTCCCACGGAGGCACCAGCACCACCACCTCGTCTGAGGGTGATCCTTGCCGGTCCTTTGGAGCCGTCGGGAATGCCGTGTGCGGCACGGGGCAGCCCAGGCTTGTCCCAGCACCGACTCCGCATACGGACACCCAAAATCCGGGCCGGGAAACGGCGGCGCACCGCACGTTAGCTGTTCGATATAAAGAGTTCCCACAAACAGGTGAAAAGTGGTGATCTGGATTGGGAACTAGTAAATAGAGAAAAAAAAAATAAAATTCGACCACACAAACCGTAGAATTAATAAAAAAGAAGTAACTATAGATTAAGTTTAAATGGAGGCGTGATGTCTTACACCAGGGCAGCCCGGTCTTGCAATCCACCCGGCCTCTTCAGACACGCAGGGATGTGCCTGCGGAGGAGCAGGACCGACCAGCTCGCCTGCTCCTCCCACGCGGTTCACAAACAGCGTGGGAAAGCAGAAGCGGGCTGGGCCGAGGCACCACCGTCCCGTCCCGTCCCGTCCCGTCCCGTCCCGTCCCCTCCATCCCACACTACAATTCCCAGCGGGCGATGGAGGCGCACGCGCAGTGCCGGCCCCTCCCCTCCGCTCCCCGCCGTGTCCCGCTCGCGGGCGGGGCCGGGCCGGGCAGGGCCGGCAGCGCAGTCGGGCCGGGACAGCGGAGCGATGGCGGCGGCGGCGGGGCTGAGGTTTGACGGGCGGGTGGTGCTGGTGACCGGCGCTGGAGGAGGTGAGCGGCGGCCCGGGGGTTGCGCGATGANCGGCGCTGCGGGCCGGGCGCTGCCCGTGCCAAGGCTGCACAGGGGTCACGGCCGTGCCTCCTGCCGCCCGCGGGAGCTGGTGCGGGTCGAGCCGAGCCCCGGCAGCGCCGAAGGCTGGCGCGTCCGTGCCGCCTCCGAGCGCGTGATTTGTGCTCTTTGAAACACACGGGAGACCGTCAGCAGTGGGTGTCCCGGCGTTCCCGATCCCTTCCAGTGGTGCCTGTGACTGACGCGTGTGACCAGCGTGGTTTGGCACGGCGGGTTCACCGCGTCCCTTCGGGGCTGCGGAGAGCAGCCGCCCACCTGCCGCTGCGCTCCCTGCCCTCGGTCTTCCCGGCAGCCGGAGCGGGGAAGGGTGGGAGAGACCTCCGGGAGCAGCGGGGCGGGCCCGCGCTGTTGGTGGTCTGCAGGCCTGGCCTCCCCGGGGAGGTGCGTCTGGGCTTGGTTTTGCCAGGAAATGTTTTTGTTGTAGTGGTGCGGAGTTGTTTAGCGTTTTTTGTTAGTTTGCTTTTTTCCCCCCTTTTGTTATTTTTTTTTTCTTCTTCCGCTGCGTTCTTGCTTGACCTTTGTCTGGTGTGATACTTACGCAAAAGTAGGAGCTGTCACTATGTCCACAGAGCAAGAGGCAAAGTTTGTGATGAGCTGCTGAAGGAGTTTGTTCTGCCATTCTCTAAAAACTGCCCTTCCCACAGCAAAGTTTTGCTCTCAATTTATGGACCTACACCTACCCACCTGTCATTTTGGGGGCCTAATTATGTGATGTCTTGTGAAGAAGATGTCGAAAGCACTGAGCAGTCCATGCACATCACCCGAAGGTGACCAGCCTGAGCATAATCAAGGCCACATCTTTTTGTGGTGATTTCCTGCTTTTCCCAGACCTATATGTATGTGCTTCTCCCTATATAGTAAGTCTCGCTGAAAAAAACAGTTTAACACCTTTGGTAATAACAAAATAAAGCCACTTGGACAATAACAAAGCTTCTAAAAAGCGCTGAATTGAGTAAAAATTGTTTGATGTAAGTGTCAGTACCATGACCCATGTAGTCCTAGTGTGAGATTGCTTGAAAATAGTTTGTTAGCAGAGAAACCTCTCCTCTGATGTTTTATTTCACATAAGGTTTTTCAATAAGTGGTTCTTTAGATTTAATCCGAGGTAAAGAGAAGCCTTATTAACTTCAGGTGAGTTCTTGTTTTGCTTTTATTTACAACACTCTAGTTAGACTGTACTGCTAATAGCGTTGATTTTTGGTTTGGATGCTGGTACACAGCTCAGACCTGGGAATTCATCTAAACATCTGGAGCACTACTAATTTGTTTTAAAGTGAGATCTGTTTTCACGTATGTGAAATACAGTAGTTTCTTTTCACTTTGGGTAAAATCCCTAGGGGATTGCTGTTCGTACCTGTCATGAAGCCTTGTCATTGTTCATGCAATTCAACCTTTTTTTTTTTTGATTATTTTTGATTCTTAAGCATTCAGTCCTTGCCGACTAATTGAGAATGCCAGCACGTATAACATGGTCTGGGTTTTGTGCACTTCTCCATTGTGTGGCTTTTCAAAACAATAAAAAATGCTTTCTTGGACTGTGTTTGCATCAGGCCGTGGGTGCATATGCACCTCACATGTGATACTTTCTGTTGCAGAAGCTCGAGGGAGTCTCAAGGAAATTCTCAGTGTGTTGGTGTGAGATTACTGTGTTCCAAAACAGTCTAAACATTTGTTTGTTGTTTTTTTTTTTTTTCAAAATTTCCCATTTTTTTCTTTTGAGGACTGGTTTTTGAACGTTCTGGTGAGGGGCAAAGAGCTACTGTTTGCACTCTGAAAAACTTCTTTCTGAAAAGTTTTTTTTTTTACATGAATAAATAATCAATATAATTTATCTCATGAACTTTTGACTGGTACAGATATAATCTGTGAATCATTTATTGTAACAAATAACTAATGTCTAACACAGCTACAATCTAGGCCAGAGTAAAGGCGCAGGGCCCATGCGTTCATATGTGATGCAGAATCAACAGTCTTCTGCTACGATGAGCAAACCATGCGTGTGTCTGGTTAACCGACGGATTAGGCATTTCTTTGTATCCAGATTATTTTGTCAATGTATCTTCAGTCACAAGTTAAATTTTGTTCAGTTTCTTTTTCAGATCTTAACTTTAACCAGGGAAGTATCTTATTCACTTGGTATAATTAATCAACTTGAAACATTTCCTCCTTCTTGAACGTTACATCGGGGCATTAAACGTTCTTGCTTTCTTGTTTTTCTGTCGCAAGCACAAACTCGGCGGCAGAAATCTTTCCCAGATGGCTCTGTTGAATGTAATGACAAAGAGTAAGCATGGGGATTTGGGGTTTCTCTTGACTTTGTCTACAGTTTATCTGTTTGTTTGCTTTTGTGTTTTATACTTACAAAAACCTTTGAACTCCTGGGAGAAATAATGTTTTATTTTGAGTCTGCGAGGCGTTTGTGCTGAATTGGTGCATTTTTCTTGATGCAATTATTTTTGCGTAGCTTTTGTCTGAATTGTGATCCAGGAAATGCTTGGTTTTAACTTTTTTTTTTCCTTCTTTTAAACTAGGTTTGGGCAGAGCATATGCTCTGGCTTTTGCCGAAAGAGGAGCTTCAGTGGTTGGTAAGTTTTATGTTGGCTAACTTGATCTAGGCAATAACCTTTGCCTTTTGCATTCAACAGTCCGTGCCCTTTTTGACAGTAACCTTTGTTATTTAATGGTTTTCTGTCTCTTATCTTTTGCTGTTTAAATTTTGCTTCTAAGCCTTATTTTGTTATGAAATAAGCTGCCCAAGTTTGTCCAAGGGCTTACCTTTGCTGGAAAGCCAGTTGAGTCAGATCATTTCCCAGATGTGACTTTCCCCTATGCATACCAGTCTTCAACATGGCTTGTGTCCAGAGAGTGTGAATACTTAGGGGAATACTGCTCAGAAGCTTCCAAAATGACCATTTGATTTTTGAATATGTGATCTTACAGTACTTTCTCCCAAGAAAGAAGTTACTGTAATGTAACACGGTATCATCATCACTTGTGTTGTTTCTTTTTGGAGCACCCTGGGCAGAAGAGCCATCTGATCTCAGTGACAGGGCCAAATTCTTCTCAATGAAAGGATTTCTGATGGTTTTGTAGTGTCTTGGTCGAACCTTCTCAGGGCATATTTACCTGTGAAAAATGCTGCATCATAGGGCAGTTCTGGGGGTTAAGTTAAATTCTTGGGCGCTTGCTGGCTGCCAGCATTCCCATTTTTAGATTGGCTATTGGAAAAATTTATTTACTGAAAGAGCTGTGAGGCACTGGAACAGGCTGCCCAGGGAAGTGGTCAAGTGACCACCCCTGGAGGTATTTGAAGGGTGTGTAGATGTGGCATTTAGGGACATGGTTTCATGCTGGACTTAGCAGTGTTATTTTAAGGGTTGGACTTGATCTTAAAAGACTTTTCCAACCTAATTTTATGATTTAGCTGCTTGTGAATGAATTTGTGCAGGTATTGTTGATGGTTTCAAGGTTAAATGTTTAAAGAGATTATGGACAAGAACTGCTGACTGGTTTTTAGTAGTTTTCTAATGAAAATCTCAATCTTGGTTTACAAAATTTAATAAAAATTGTTTGGCTTTACTTCATTGATTAAATACGTATATGCGTAGACAACTTTGAAAAAATCTACTTTGTTTTTTCTGTTCTCTGGTTGTTGCCATCTTTGATACTTATCTTATTTACTAGGGGTGTGAGTACTTCAGCTCAAGTTCTTACTTAACAAAAATTACGTCACTAAAGCAGCCCAAATGTTTTGTAGTGATTCTGTGTAGGTAGTGGTGTTCTGACTTTCTAGAATGATGTGAGAGAAAATGCATTGTATTGCCTGACCAGAGCTAATACTCCTTTATCTCTTGGCCTGGTTGCATAATAACCGTATCAGTAAGTTAAGGGTTGACAGTAAGGGCAACTCTGTGTTTCCTTTGGGAAACTGTGCCGCATTTCACCGCTTCTTACAGTACCGCTTTGCATTCATCTCTACATGCTTGTGTTTATCTTGTTCTCTTATGATTCTGACTTCAAGGTGTTGAGAAGTTACTTGTATAAACATGATTTTTTTTAAACTTGAGCAGAGATGGGACTTGTGCCATGTCTCTTTAAAGCAAGTTCCATCTTTTAAGTTATGAAGACATGTCATAAGAACAGTGATCAAATACTCTGGAAGAGCATGGCAGCTTTTCTGTTTGAATGAGTTGCTGTTGATGTGGTTAGACTTACGAGCCACCCAGATGGAAAAACTCACTTTTCTCGTCACTCAAAGGCTGCCTGGTACCGCTTTTTTGCGGTGCTTTGTGTTTGTCTTGCCTCTTATCAGAAAAAGTTGAAAAAGGGGAGAAGAGGCGCTTTGCTTTTTTCTTGTAACCAGTGTTATTGTTCCTTCCAATCTACCTGGGAGATCTTCTGTGTTGCTGTTTTATTTTAGTTTAAAGTGATGCTTTTGAAACATCTCTCCTGATATGTATCTTATTTGTATTTTTATTTGCATTGCGGAATGGTTGCATGAGTGGAGTTCCTTTAAAAACCAAAGTGGAAGATGCAATTTAGCAGCACACCTACAGTGTTGCACATGTGTGTTTGATTTGTGATACCAGACTATAGCAAAAAATGAGATGGCTTATTTTTTTAAAAAACTGTGTACTGTAGATGTCAGGTCCTCAGCATCTACTGTTTCACACTTCAGATTTTCTTCTGGTGCTTTGCTGTTAACACACTCATAGCCTTAGAGGAGTTCTCTAAGGTTCAGATTTTAATCATGCTCTGGCACAACTACTACAGTTCCTGTCTGTTTCAAAGCCTAAATAGCTCTGTTCTTTCTTGCACACTCATTTTTGCTTCAGCTCTTTTGGTGCCTGTGCTCCATCCAAGGTATTTTGCTGCCTCTGAAACTTTTCCCAAATGTTTCATTAAATTTTTGTCATCAAATTTCTACTGAAGTAAAGGGTAAACATGTATAAGCTTTGTCTTATGTTTTAACGTCTTAACAAGTTTGAATGCTTTGTGTAAGTGTTTACCATGAAATTGTCCACTCTTCTTTCTGAGGACAAATTAGAAATCCTAGTGCTGTTCCTGACTTACCTTTCTTTAATATCATGTTGAAGACTGGTAATGTTACAGACTGAGCAGTCTGCCCGTGTTGCCTATCCTAATGCTTCCCCACACTTTGAAATTTTCCCTAGAGCCTAACATGCATTGTTCCAGCTTGCATGTTTGGACCATTAGATATTCATCTATTTAGCTTGGAGGTTTTGTCTCCTTTCTTTTGTGTGTCAGTCAGATGTACCTGAGCATATCATGGTATTCTGCCTTAATTCTTTCTGCTTTAGGCTGAGTGTGTTTTGGGTTTGGATTGTTGTTAGTTGGTTGGGTTTTTTGGTTGTCGTGTCCCTCCCCTCCAGTTGCTCACTTCTTCTGGGCTTTGCCATTTTCATTTACTGATATAAATTTTCTGCAATGTTTTTGCATTTCTCTTCAAGTGCTGGACACAAAGTTGAATACAGGATTTCAAATGAAACTTTCTTGATCTGGGTAATAGAGAACAAATTTGTCATGTGTCCTGCAACTGTATTCCTGTTTACATGGAGAGTTAAGGAAAAGGAACGGCACAAAATGGATTTATTTCATTTTGCAATGATACAGCAAACTTGCAATTGCTGTTTAGCATCCAGATCAGCAATAATATCTTGGATATGTTTTGGATTTCACTTTATCTGGCTTCTTGAGGTCTTCTTAGAAGTTAAGAAGGCACAAAGTTGGAATTCACCGTAGTGGAAGATTGTTTTGCAAAATACCAGTATTGCATGTAAATTCAGTCAGTTTTGGCTTTCTAGCAATTTCATTTTGCACCCATTAAGCATAGCTCTTTACCATTTTTTAAAATTCTTTTTTCCAAATGTAATGTTTGTATGGTGTGTTGGGGAGCGTTTTTGTTCCCCTGGTGACTTGTGTGAGGAGGTGAGTGGTGACGGTGCATTACAGCTGCCACCATGAGCACCATGTGTGCCCCAGTGGTGAGAGCAGCCTGGAAACAAACCGTCTTTGTGTGTCAGGTGGCCTTCCTGTCGCACAGGAGCAGGATCTGAAGCTTCAGAGCAGGCACTTGTCGCTTTATTCTGTCCGCCTGACCTCTTCTGTAGTCAAGTTGGCTAGTAACAATTTAGCCACTATTAAACTGGAACAAAGTCTTCCCAGTCTTGCTTACAATTCATGCAATAGTTAGAGCAGTTTGACAGGAGACCAGAATAAATCACCTGTGATTGATTTATAATCGAGATCTTAATCTCTGAACTATAGCACAATTACAGAGGTAGCCTAGGCAGGGCAGGCAAGTTGAATGCATGGTGGAGGAGGGAAAAAACCTAAAACTTTGTTTCCCATGTTTTTGAACACAGGCATAATTGTATGTTGCACTCCTTGTTAAAAAAATAAAAAAATCATGTGTCCTTCTGTTCTTCTCTAGTCATCTGAGATTTCTAGTAAGATCCAGGTGCAGCAGGCTTTATTAATACTCCCTATAATTTCCAGCATGACAATAAGGTAGGGACAGACCATGAAGGCTCCAGTGTTAACAATGAAAAATTAATTTCTTTGTCATGTGTAGTGAATGATCTTGGAGGTGACTTCAAGGGATATGGCAAGAGCTCCTCAGCTGCTGACAAAGTTGTCTATGAAATCAGAGCAAAAGGAGGAAAAGCAGTACCCAATTATGGTATGTTATTTTTCCAGACAAGTATAATGCTTTATCTGTAGGAATATTGGATCCGTTGAATGAAAAAATGATGCTGCTTAGTGAAGGACTACTGCTAGCTTGCCAATAACATATGAATTAAAGAGATGTAATACAATGTGGAGTTGTGAGACAGAGATGCTAAAAGCAAGTTCATAAATTGCTTTTTTAAATAGGATTTGTCTATTAATGCTCTTTTCTTCTATATGATTTTCTAACACTGCAATATTAAGCAGATTTCCATCTCCAATTTTCAGAGGCCAAGTGGGAATAGATGATTCTTGCTTGCTTTGCTTCATGTTTTTCTTGCAATAGCAAACGTCATCCTATTTAGACTTAGTGTGTGGGAATTGCTGTAGGCCGCATGCAAATAGTGACCGAATTGAATTTAGTTTGTAATGGAGTTGTACAGAATTAATTTTTCTTAGCTCCATGGAATTAGTTATTATTATCCTGGAACTGCAGCATATCCAATTATTTTTTTTAAAAAAATCCGTACTTTTTTCTTACAGATTCAGTGGAAGATGGTGAAAAGCTTGTGAAGACAGCCCTTGAGGCTTTTGGGAGGATAGGTACAATTGCTTTATTAATGTTTACATGTGCAAAGCCATTATAAACAGTGCAATTGACAACAAATGTATGAAGTACGGTGTGACAGCAGTAGTACTGAACAACCCTTGATGCCCTGAATCTGAAATCTGAATAAGAGGTTTGCAACTTTTAAGCCGAATGGACAACTTTTCTGTGGTTTTTTGGTGTTTTTAGCAGAAGTTTAAGGCTTACTGTATGATTCTTGCTTTATTGCCCTTCAGAATTTTGAAACTTCAGTAACGGTTAACAATTTCTGTCTCAAAGCACAGATTATATCAAGTGATATAAGTAGCTGGATAAAATCAACATAAATAATGATGCTGAAAGCAAAATGCCATATTTTGGAAGCTCTCCTGCTTTTGTAAGGTCAACATGCTTTAATGGAAATGAAAATTTAAAAAAAAATTGAGGGTTTTTTTCTAACAATTAATGTGGTTTTTTTTTTTTACCCAGTGATTGCCACTATTTAATTGTGATTTTAACTCTGAGCTAAATGGCTAGAAGTGCACATAAAGCCAATAGGAGCCTAATTAAATATTTGACAAAAAAATATTATGTTTGAGGCTGCTTTATTGGCTTTGTGACTCTGTGGTTCTTCTAGTTGTTATTTGAACTTACTGCAGCAAAGATGGTGGCACAAACTGCATAATCAGGAGTACTCTGATTTCAAAGCAAGCTTCAAACTGCACAGTTCGGCTGCATCCTGCAGGTATTGGATTCCCAGGTAGCCAGCACTTCACAGCTACACCTCTCTGACAGGCTTTATCCCCTTTGCAAGCTGAGACTTGCCTGTCCTGAAGTATTATGTCATAATTATTGTCCAGTGGTAGAATTCACTATTCAAGACAGGGAGCTGTAGAACAGTAATATGATAGATATATATGCAGTGTTCTATATGTAGTTTTAGAAGTGGAGGAAAAGTAGAAACAAGTTCCTATCTTTTCAGTGCATTCAATTAGTTTCCTTTTTTTCTCCCCTAGATATCGTTATAAACAATGCTGGGTGAGTATACCTGAGGATTTTACTCCATTTGAGTTGGACTGTCACTTCTGTGTAAACAACTGTTCATTTTCTGTTTGTTTTGTTTTCCTAATGTTACATTTTAGGATCCTAAGAGACCGTTCATTTGTTCGGATAAGTGATGAAGACTGGGGTGAGTTGATTTTGAAATGACTTTAAAAGGTACTTTCTGTGTGAAAGATGAAAGGTATATCCCTCTCATTGGAACAAGGAGGAAGAGAAGGCAGGGAAGGCTTGTCTTTTGCCCTGAAAGCCTAGTGGCAAGCTGGCTGTGTTAAGCTTGCAAACCAGATTGGTGCTGCCATGTGTGGTACGTGTATGTAGTTCCAAAGGGGAAGAAAGACTTGTACTTGCCGCTCCTAGTTGCTGAGTGGAATACAAAAAAAGCCACGTGAAATGCACACAATAGCTTTTGTGAGCGAATATATTCCTAGCACCAGAACTGAGTGGCTGAATACTAAACAGTCTTAAAAAACCCAGAACTAACTAGAGAGGGAAAGGAAGCTGATGTGGCAAGGGACAGAAAAAAAGGTGAAACCTTCAGTGAGATGGTAGGTGTTGAAATGCCAGTGGAGAAGGCTTTTGGAAAGATGGTGTATCTGTTAGTCCTTGTCTGATTCTGCCTAAGGGCAAGAATTTTGAATGCTTGTGAATTGTACTCAGGAAAGCCCCATTCAAGGAACAGTGTTTGTGGGCAGCTCCCACATGATCAGTGTATATTCAGGCAACCACTTTAAGGGGATCTACAAAAAAGGGAAAAAAGAGCCCACCACTCCTTCACTGGCAGTTTCAGAGTGAGAAAGAGTGCCTTTTTGATTGTGAAGAAGAAACACAGTTCATTTCAAGTTGGGAAACAAAATCCTGGAATTACTAAACAGACTTTAATTTGTTCCTAGATATAATTCACAGAATTCATTTGAGGGGATCATTCCTGGTCACCAGAGCTGCATGGAATCATATGAAAAACCAGAAATTTGGCAGGTAAAAATAAGTTTTTTCTTTGCTTTTTTTTTTTTTTTTTTTATAGCAGAGTGATGTGTGACAGTGAAAAAGGAGTTTTGCACCCTTTTCTTTGATTCTCCTAGGGATGAAGCAAAATCAATTCAAATATGTAAGCCTTTTCAGTTCTGGTCCTCATTCTCCACCTCCCCAGCTATATGTTTTTTTCTGTATATTTAAATGTATTTTTCTGAATATCCCAGACAAGAGCTGTAGGACTACCAAAATTTCTTTTCATAGGAATGGGTTAGAAGTGTTTGTTAGTTTGTATGTTACTGCAAATTGGAGGGATTCTTGTCCTGTCCCTTCTTATTGAAATGATTGGCCTGTACAGTTCTGCTCATAGGTCATGGGCTTTTTGTTTGGGTTTTTCTGGGGGTTTTTTTTGCTTGTTTATTAGTTTTAACCTCTTGGGCACATGTCTTAGAAGTTACGGAGGTGTCCTTAGTCTGTTTTGGCACGTGTTACTACTAACTCAACGGATGCAATGAAATTAGATGTTTAATTATTTTTCCTTGTCAAGGCACCAATGTGACTATGTTAATCTTGCCATACCCACATGCTGAAAACTGTGTGAGCTGTTTTCTCATCCTGGGACCTAAGTAACATTCATTCTCATCCGGGGAACTGTACTGTGAAGATAGGCGAAAGATCACTAGTCAGAATACATGGCTAAAGTATAGGAGTTGCACCCATTTGCAGAAATGCTTCCCTTGACTCCTTTTCTGTATCAGTGGTAGTCAGTGCTTCTGCAGTTTGTGTTTCAGACAAGTGCCGTCTGCAAAATGCCTGCTTTGCACAGAGTTTGTAGCTTTTGATCATATTGAGCCAGTACTTGTAACACATCTCTATTTAGATTAAAAACATTGGATTATTGATAGGCAGATAATAATGAAAATTAAATAGGTGTTGATCACAGCTGCATACAGAGAGTTTGCAAGTGGATTTGAAAGGAATCTGATAAGGCTTCTTTTAAAAGTGAAGGTGTAGACTCTTCTTTTGGATTCATGTCTATGAGAAGACATGCCAGCACAATGTTGTCTTGCCTCAAACCAACTATGAGCTGTAGTTGTTTTAGAACCTTTGTTTGAGCAGTTCAGTCAGGCCCACAGCAACAATGGGGACAGTAAAGGGCAAGACTTTCCTGTCATCTACTGTCATGCATTTAATGCACACTAGGATTCTTTGAATATGAATTCTTTAAGAATGGATCTTCATGTAATACCAGGTAGATACCAAAGTAACATAATTTTCATAAAGTAATGTTCTTCTGACCACTGAAACCATTTGTTAATGGTAAGAATAATGCCACTTGTAGTGCAGTGAGAATGTGAAAGGAAATTACTTTTCTCTATACCGTACCCTGTTGTCAAAGGATGTCTTTTCTAGTTTTGCAGTATAACTCAGAAAGGCTCATGACTTTGCTAGTTTTCTATTACTCTGACAGTGGTTCAGGATTTGTCAGATGTTTTCTATCCATCAAACAAAGTATTTACCTGTTTATTAGCAAACCCAGAAAATAATGTTTTCTTATTGGCATGCTTTTGTTTTGAGGAATGCAGAGACAGTAATGTCAAAGCTGGAAAATGCTGTTGAGTAAAATCACATACCTTGAAGAAATAATTTAATATTTTTTTCCCCTCACCTCCTCTCTCCTGTAAGAATAATTATGACCTCCTCAGCTGCTGGAATATATGGAAACTTTGGTCAGGCAAACTACAGTGCTGCAAAGCTTGGCCTTTTGGGCCTTGCAAACACAGTTGCAATTGAAGGCCGGAAATACAACATCCACTGCAACACAATTGCTCCCACTGCTGGATCCAGGCTGACTCAGACCGTCATGCCACAAGGTGAATCCTTTTAAAGTCTACCTGTACTGATACTTTTCAGTGAATTGAAACATAGCAAACTTTCTTATCTCTCAGAAAATGCAAATCCTTCACACTTCATACTCTGATAATTCTTTGTTCTATTGTCGTTTTGTGTCTGAACTGTCAGCTTACTAACTTTGCCTGTTGTGAGAAATTCTTACTTACTGCCACAAGATAAGAAGCAGGTTTTTTAATTTACAAAAGCAGTTTCATGTGGCATGGCTCTTTAATTATAATCTCTTCCAAGATCCTCCTACATTAGTGGTATGGCTTGTTTGTTACATCAGATATGCAATCAGGTATGTGCAAAAGGTGTCTTCAGTTGTTACGATACTGTCCAGTTGCAAAATACTGAGATTTTACACAACAAGTCATGTGTGTACTTAGTTGTTCCATGATCAACAGGAGATGATAGTGAACTGAATTGCCTAATTTTTCTTTATTGCACAGTTACTAATCTTTGAATGTTTGAACAGGTTTTAATAGGGCATTGCATTGTAAAGTCAGTATAAGGAGCATTTTAGGAGACAGCTGTGTATGAAGTGTAAATGTGCAATTAACAGACTGACTAATTACTTTGGCAAATGACCGTAAGAAGCAATTTTGGAAAAAAAAAAAAAAAGGTCTGTAAAAGGAAATTGCTCTCAGTCTTCTAGATCATTTCCCTCCTATTTTCCTTTTCCTATATGATAGGCAGATTTCAAAGCCAAGGAAATCATTACATTTTTCGGTCTGATATACAAAGTATTGGAAGGTAATACATTTTGTACATTATGTACGGATTCAATGCTTGATTTTTGTTGACTAAAATATTCTGGTTTAGGTCTAAGTGATCCAAGTGGTCGTGGAATCTAGCAGTCCTATTGGTTGTAGATTTCAGGGATTTATTGCACCTATTTGCAGAAGAGCCAAATACCTTAAGCTTGCAGGCATGAGTTCCTGCAGTGTAAAATGGAGTACAGTAGCTGGAATTTTCTGAAGATATTTAATTTACAGAAGATGATAAAAATCACCTAATCTTTGTTTTAATCATTTTAAGAAGAATGAGATCCTTTGGTCTGTCTGTAAGATTCTTACATCTCTGATAATTTATCTGTTATCTCCCTCCCTCTCTCCCTCTCCAGATTTTCAAATAGTCTTAGATTTGAACAGTACCACAACTTCACATACCTTTTCAGATGTCTTATCAAATTATCTTTACTATCTCAGTCAGTACTTTCCTATTTGTCTTTTGCTGTCTGCAAGCACCTACGCTTTTTGATTGGCACAGTTACATATGTTCAACTTGGCCCATGTATTGTTCTTGCTATAAATCTAAATGCAGTTTACGTATTTTTTTTTTTTTTTTAAATTTCTACTACCTATTTCTTAATTACCTTAATAGATGATTAATAGAATGGTAACAGTTTAGGGCTAATTTTTGAGACTAAATTTTGTGTGACAAGAAGTGGAAGAGCCTGCAGTTTTTGTTATGCACTTACAACGTGCCATGTTAAATGGAATTCAACTTCCTTTTACTTTTGTGGAACTTCTAAAAATGAACTTCTGTTTACTTCAGTTTTACTATTAAATAAGTACTCATAATGATAAACTTTTCTAGCTCTTCATCTGGGAAAATCTTCCTGTAATTGAAATGCTTGATGTTCTTTAGCTGAGGACCAGCTGTGTGCGTATTGCCATTGAAAGAATAGTGTTCTAAAAGCTGAAAAAGGAAATTAAAGTTATTATAAAGACAATGGATAGAATATGGGATAAGAGCTTCTTAGACAGCCACATTCTGTTCCATTAAAATGTCTCAATTTTCAGATAGTTTTCTGTTGGACTGAATGTCAAAAAAAAATCCCAAAATGCAGCAGATATACAAATTTAGCAGGGCTGATATTCCCTGTATCTCATTTGGAAAAATCAGTATTTCCAAGTGAGATGTTTCTTAAACATTCAGCAGCTGAAATTATTTTCATAATGTTTTGCCTTTTTAATGGACTGGTGGACTAAAAGGAAAATTGCTCAGGCGCATCTCCATCAGGATTATGTCTAGCTAGCTTGTCCTTGTTTCAGGCTGCATGTCAGATGGGAATTAAGGAAGGTACCTGGCTTTGAAGTCTGTATGTAGCAGTGTTCCCAACATTTAAAAAGACTTTAATTTCTCTGAGAAGGAATGTCATGAAGTTTGACTGCATATACATGTCTCATGAGCTGTTCGTATTTAATGAGTCTTAAAAGTTTAATTTAGTTTATCCTTTCTTTTTATGACAGAATAGTATTGGTTAAATTCTACTGGCTGTGCTGTTCATCGGAAGATTTTAGAGTAAGAATAATTTGGTGAAACTGTAGAGTATTTTTGATTTCTATTTTATTTGTATTTAATGATTCTCCCCTCCAATTTGCTCTAGATCTCATTGATGCTTTCAAACCAGAGTATGTTGCTCCCTTAGTTCTTTGGCTTTGCCACGAGAGCTGTGCAGAGAATGGCAGTCTCTTTGAGGTAATTTTTTTTATTTTTCCTTTCTTCTCTCTTTCCCTCCCTGTGTCCCTTCCCCCAAAATGAGTTGTTTTCTGTAGCCTGTCCAGTGTTAACCTTTTCTGCAGAAAGTAAATTACCATGTGAGATACTACAAAGCATAGACAGAAGAGATCTTGACTCTGTTGTGCAGTATTTGATAAGTATTTCAGGCAGTAGCAGCCTTGTGAAATTCTGGTGTATGCTAAAAATACTACCAATTTGATTGTTAGAATTCTTACTGTACTCTTTTGAGGTTAAAAAGATACCATAGAAACTACTTCAAAAGACAGTGTTTTCTAAATCATTCAAATGCAGTAACTTGCAGGAAGAATTAATTACTTAATTATGATATTCAGTATAGGTATTGTAATCAAATTGCTGGCTCATAAGTTGTATGGAAGCTGGTATCTTGCATTAAGAGTTTTATGTTTATCACACTCCAGTGCTTAACTAAACTGTTAAATACAACCAGCAATAGCTCAGAAATTTTTACTGTGTTTGAATTTGTTCTGGAGTACAGTTTATTTCCAAAGCTTTGTTTTGTGATATGTGCTAAGGTGATGATTTTGGTTTTTTCTGGCAGGTGGGAGCTGGATGGATTGGAAAATGTAAGTATTTTATGTTGCAGGATTGATACTGTTTTTTAATGGATGTTAAAAGTGTGCATATTTTATTAGCATTTAACCTCTCCTCAAGACATTTTTTTATTCAGGGAGAGAAGATCAACAAAAGCTTAGGGTTCTGAAGAAACTGCTTATTTTATGTAAAAGTCACAAATTTAACTTCGTGGAGGGGAAACTGATACCGTAACCATGTGCTTTGTTATGCTTTTGAACTGACTAATAGTAATTGAAAATTTGCCTGAATTAACCCAAACTCTTGGTTCCCAGATGTAATTTGAATTCAAGAAGAATCTTCATTTTTTGATGCTAAGTATATACATTGCCACCTTTTCTTGATAACTTCAGGTTTCATGATACAAAAGTAGCATATACCAATAAAGAAGCAGCTTTTTAGTTTCTTTCTACCTTTATTTATACTTCTATAGAAATGTCAGTGTATTTTTATAGAAGGAGACACATGCTGAGGCAATTGCCCTTTTAATAACCAGTAACTATGCTAAATATATTTTCCTTGAGTGACTCCAGTCACTCAAGCTGAAATACGAATGTAAAGAAAACTCACAGGCGATACTGAGGACTTAGGAGAAGAAAAAAAATAAGTATATGAAATGTCTAAATCTCTTTCCTAAGTACATTGAACCTGATTACCAGCATTATTTTCGTGGACTGTTTAACTTTTTAGCCTGCATGAGTCTCACTGGTGGGTTGGAAGTAGGGCCATTAATTCAAGAAGTCATTCCCCCTTCTTTTAAAACATTTTTTTGTCACTTGTTAACTGTTTTGTACATTTCTAAATAACTGTAAATGTTCTGGTGGCACTGGAATAGCTTTTCCAAGAAGTGTAGTAAACGAAGATTAAAGGAAACAGGACAGCAACATAACAGTCTTGCTGATCTCCACAACACATTAAGTTTCAATACAGCTGAAAATATCTCTAATCAAAAGAAAGTACAATTTTTCGTCATTGTAATGGCTATTGTTGAAGTTATTGAAATGAAAACAGATTGTTAATGAGGTACCAGTATGGCCTTATTCATTGTCCATGGTAATTAAGAGCAAAACTGACACTGTGGGTTAAGCATGAGTTGCAATCCAAAAAGTCTGTCCCCTTGCAGAACTGATTTCACATTGGCCTTACCAGTTCCTCTCAGGTTACAGTATTGAAATAAAACGTCAGAGACCATTTGGAGGTACATTCTTTCATAGATAACAAGTGGTTTTCATGTCTTCCATATAGCTTTCCGTGGCTTTCAGAAGGTTCTTAAGCATTAGTAGTGAAAAACATATCAGAAAAGAAAGCCTATAGATACGTACTAGCTACATCTCTTCACTAGACAGTCCTAAACCCGATGTATTGTTTTTGGAAGGCAGTCGGTCTGTTGTGGCTTCAATGAAATTTAAAACCAATGCCTTTCCAAATGCTAGTTACAAGCAATGAGCCCTTTTAGTACAGTTTGAAGTTGTACTAATGTACTGGAGTACTTTGAATTTTTCCCTTATTGCACCATCTTGAAAGTAGTGACCTAGATGAAAGTTACCTAAAGAACTGAAGAGTTTCTTTGTTACTTGAATTCATGTTTCCCACTAGTGCGCTGGGAGCGATCCTTGGGTGCTATTGTGAGAGGAAAGAATCAGCCAATGACGCCTGAAGCAGTGAGAGATAAATGGGAGAAGGTGTGTGACTTTGATAATGCCAGCAAACCCAGAAGCATCCAAGGTAAAGGAGATTTTGAGAGTTGTTGTTGTTCAGCCTGGAGAAGAGAATGTTCCAGGGAAACCTCATTGCAGCCTTTCAATACTTAAAGGGGGCTTATAAGAAAGAAGGGACAAACTTTTTAGCAGGGCTTGTTGAGAGAGGACAAGGGGCAATTGCTTTACACTAAAAGAGGGTGAATCTACACAACAAAGAAGATTTTTACCATGAGGGTGATCAAACACTGACACAGGTTGCCCAGAGGTGATGGATGTCCAATCCCTGGAAACACTGAAGATCTGATTGGACAAGGCTCTGAGAAACATGATTTACTTGAAGATACCTCTGCAGGGGAATAAGGCTAGCTGGCCTTTAGAGGTTCCTTCCAACCTGAACTATTCTTTGATTCTGTGTGAATAATTAACGTAAGCAAAGCTTACAAGAGAATACTATCCTTTCAAACATTTGCAGAAACTTTACTTCAGGATCTACAGAAACAGGGAATTTTCTGTAAATGTGTAACATTAATAATTTACTATTTCTGTACTGTCAGACCTGTCTTCATATCTATAGAACTAATAATTTTGTCTTTCTTAGAGAAAAGCAACATCACTATCATCCATATCAGCTAGACTGATGATAGTGTTTTATTTGATTCCACCTACATAGAGGCAGTATCAGTGTACTTTTCGTCCTGGAATCTTGAGTTTTGGTGACCATTTCTCTACCAAAAAGCTGTCTGGATAAGTCATGTGATATATCACAGCCAGGAAGTTCTTACTGTGCCTTGTGTTCCTGGGTTACATCACCCCCTTGGCTGGTGATCAGGATGATTTTCCCTTTCAGTGCTTTATTTACTTTCCTTGTTCTCTGCCAGCATTTAAGAGTGTGGGGTAGGAAAGAAAGAAGCATCCATATGTACAATGCCGGTTGAATTTCAAAGATCCTTAATTACACAGTAGATGTTTAAGCTGTTGGTTCTGAAATCCATCAAGACATTTTGTTGAAACCTTAGGGATATGTTTTTAGATGCCTAAGCCAAAACCAAAAAAGGAGACACTTTGTCCTTTCCCTCACATCTTGGCAGGGGAATGTGACCATCCATACAGTATTTGTAGATCAGCTTACTGATCTTTGGCTTGCAGATGTCCTGTTTCCAAATACATGTGAGTTTATACATGTTCTCTGTCCTGGTATGGAATGGTATTTATAACAATATAATTCCATCTTCAGAGCTTCTGATCTGTTGTACAACCTCTCACATGTACTATGTTATTTTTATGGGTTGCTAGCAGAAGTCTTGTAGAGAAAGAGTTGTAAGTAGGAATTTCTTTCCAAAGTTGCTTCAACATTATATATGATATTCTGTATCTACTACTTGATTCTATCAGGAGAAAAAAATTGGGCAAGATTTGAAACTTCTGCAGTAAGTGTGCTTACAATACAATGTAGCAGGTCGCTGCCTTCAAGAAATTATTGGTGGGAGTCTTGGTACGTGCCTGAGCTTCAGGTTTTGTTATGAATTTAGCCAAAATGTCCTCTCTGTGACATCAAGTCACAGATACTGTCTGGCCGAATAAAAATTCTTGGATTTATTTGTCGTATGTGAGAATTAGCAGAAGGGTTGAGGGAAATTCTGAAGAAGTTAGTTGATTAGAATTTTTAGCACTAGCAGAAGTTTTTTCTACTGCCAAAGTCTCCACTTTCTTGCTTGAACATACTTGACTGTTGATTAGAGTACTGGCATTAAAAATGAAAAGGTGCTAATATCTGCAAGTTAAAACTCTTCTGAGATATTAATCTTGTTTCTTACTGTGGTAACACTGTTAAGAGTGGTTTGATTTTATAACTTTGTATTCTGTACATAAGCAGAAAGACCAAAATAAGTATGATGCAGAAGGTTCTGAATGTGTGATGCAGGTTGCAGTAGAACACAGTTGCAAATTGCACTGCATATTGGTGTAGTATTTATTGCACTAGTTAGTAATTTTACTTGTTTTGTTATCTGGGGAAACAGAATTCATTCTGTCTCTTACCCATATGAGGTGCTCTATCTCAATTTCCTCCTCAGTTGTGAAGATGTGAGTTGTGAAGATTTCAGTTAAATCTAATATCAGCTAAATCTAATATTTTGGAGTCTGTAACGAGCTCTTGGGTTCAAGTGCATTTTTAATTGTCTTAGAAATTATCTATGTACAGAAAGCAACTTGAGCGTTCTTGCTGGCTGACTTCTGTCACATTTCGAAAGCTTATCTCTGCCGTAGAGCAAATTAATGTAAAATACAGAGAAGGCGTGTATGTGTGTGTGAATACTTTGTGTGTATATGCAGAAATAATTTGCATAAGAAGAATAGTGTTCCAGCTTCGACGTCAGCTTTCTTCGCGTGTATTTAAAAAGGGTTTCCATGCCATTCCCTCCCTTGTTAAGGGATATGATTCATATTTGATGTTCCCTAATTGGAAGTGAGAGGAATACTTCTGGAAAGAGACAGACAGCCTATGTTGTGGCTATTTTCAACCTTTGCTCTCTAAGTTAATCTTGTCCTACTGCCTGCTAATCATTTGCTGTGTAATAACAGACCATTCTGAGGTGGTAGACATTTAAGGTTTTAGACTTCACTGACAATATAACAATTTAAAAAATACCTCTGTATCAATACTAAAATAATTATATTCATTAAAGTGTTTCTGGGTTTGTTTCTGCCAAAATTATACTTTTTGGTATAGTTTTGTATTTCTTGGATCTTAAAAACAACCTTCCTCAGCTTGTGGAGTATTAAAAAGTACAAAAGCACAAATTGTCATAGTTAAGTCTACTGCTAAAACATCAATTTCAGATATCCTTGTATGTTTTTGGGTCTTGAAAACTCATGTACCACTCGTTCTGAGCTTGCCTCCTCATCTTTTACTTGCAGTGTTCAAAATGAATGCAAAATAAAGACAACCTTTCCGGTGTCCAAACCTCACTTATCAGTGATTTCTATTGTTTTATCTTTTTTGGTAGTCTCATGTTGCATTGTTAGCTTATAACAGTATATTTGATCATAACTTTTGTAGCTCTTAATGCAATAATCTAATTTACCATTTCTTTGAAGGTGTAATCCTGCATGAAAGATACATATTTGCTAAAATATGACTGTAAATCTAACACTACACTAGTCCAGTTTTTTATGCCAGGCAGCAGAAGTGCAGTGAAGACTGAAACAATATGTTGAGACATTTTAGTTGGATGCTGGTCTACTAGTTCCTGGAATATCTGGGCACTGGAGTTCTTAACTGAAAAAGTTATCTAACATAGTAATTTCCCTAAGGCCAAGTACAAGATGCTGCACTTGGGGCAACCCTCAGTGTCAATACATGATGAAGGCATCAGAAACATCCCCGCTTGGGGATGGACTTGGAGATGCTGGTGAGTGAACTCATGGACATAGGCCAGCAGTGTGTGCTTGCAGCCCAGAAAGTCAGCTGTGTCCTGGGCTGCAGCAAGATGACCATGGCTAGGTTGAGGGATATGATCCTGCCCCCATGAGATCTCCTCTCCATCTGGACTATGACATCCAGCTCTGGAGTCCTCAGCACAGGAAAGACATATACCTGCTGGAGCAAGTCCAGAGAAGGGCCACAAAAATGATCAAAGGGATGGAACACTTCTCCTATAAGGAAAGGCTGTAAGCATTGTGTTTGTGGAGCAAAGAAGGTTTCAGAGACACCTTATTGCAGCCTTTCAGTACTTAAAGGTTACTTACAACTTTTGGGCAGGGCCTGTTGCAGTATGGCAGTCAGTAATGGCTTTTAACCAAGAGAGGATTGATTTGGATTAGATGAAAGGAAGTTTTTTTACAATGTGGACAGTTGAACACTGGCATAAATTCCCCAGGCCTGGAAACATCCAAGGTCAGGTTGAGCAGGGCTCTGATCTAGTTGAAGATGTCCCTGCTTATTGCAGTGGGGTTGTACTACCTAAACTTTAAGGGACATTTCCAACCCAAACTTGTCTATGATATCCTTAGTGTTCAACCACACACTAGCCAGCTCCCTAATTTTATTATCCAGTCATATACATTCTGGAAGAAAGACTCCTGGAAAAGTAGAGTGTAGTATGCGGCACCATTATTAATTTACAGGTTACCTTTAATTTTGACATTTTGTCTAAAATACATGTTGTTAGTCTTTGGATTTCCCTCTTAAGAGTGATGGCTATGTTCCTGCGTGGAAGTAGGTTGTGAACATGCTAGGTTGAAGAAATATTCAGATTTACTTAGAGGTCAAACCTGTACTTTCCTGTTAAGATTTTAAAGCATTATGAAACTTTCTATTGGTTCATGGAGAAAGGTAAAAACAGTCTGTTACTTCTCCCAGCAGCTCAGTATCATTTTTCTTTTGTTCATGAATGAACAAAGTTGTGAAAGAGATTACCTTTTAAATGGTTCTTTTAAATTACAAATCTTATTTTGCACATTTTCACATTGTGTTATAACCTGTCCTATTGTGACAGAGACTGTGTCCAAACAAGAAACTTGTCTTTGGCAGGAGAGGTTACAGCATATGCTTGTTCCTTAGATGTTCTTTTTTTTCTTCACCAGATTCAGGTCACAAATAAAACATGATGAATCTAGCAGTGAGACTGGTAAGCAGGAGATAATTCAGGAAATCAGGATTGTGCAATCATGTAGTTAACTTGCAGGGTATTTAGAGTAATGCTGTGTGATAGAGGAGCACAGTGTTAGTCCAAACAGTGCAAGTCAGTATGGGCATAGAGATTTTGAAGTGAAGGGAATTGGCTCAGGGTTAAGGTAGTTAAATAATGATTTTGTACTCCTCTGATTTAAACACATTTTTACTTTTCTGTGCATGCTTCTCATCACCTTTTGTTTGATTCTTTCTAATGTTTAATATTGATTTTAGCCATGTTGAGCTTCAAGGAACAAGTTGTTTTTGATGGCCTGGCTTTACCATAGCTGAGTTCAGTTATGCATCGTCTCCGTAATAATCTTATTGTTCAAGTCTCAGACTTATTTGCATATCTGTCTGTCTATCTGTCTAATCTATCTGATTCAGGAAAGAAACAGCCAGTTTGCAGATGTGTATAAAAATTAATTAAAAAATGAATTGAGAAATATCAAACTGTATCTAATTTGCTGGTGTGTTTGTTGTCTGTCTAACTGGGGCGTCTCATTTGTGGAAATTTATAAGTGAGTTTTTTTCATTTCCTTTCTCTAGAGTCCATAAATGTATTGAGTGATGCCTTAAGTCAGATAGAGTCTCAAGGGAATGTTTCTATGAATTCCACAAGCTCTGGATCAGTGTCCTCTTCACCTGTTGACACAGTAAGTACATCTGTCTACCAGATTTCATTCAAAGCTAGGTAAAAGCCTTGAGCAGGGACACTTGCATTGCTGATCAGCTTCTACTCTGGCTTGCTCTCCGCAAAAAGAAAGGCGGGCTTTAAACTGTGAAGCAAGGAACCAGAATAGGTAATATTTCCAGGTTCCACTCTTTATTTTTCATACTGATGATAGGAAAACTTGCAGCTACAAAGACTGGATAATGCAAAGTCTAAAGTGCTTGTAAGTTCCATTAAGCCTCTTGAATTACAGTATTGTTCAGAGCTTGGGTGTTGTTGGGCAATGTCAGTTTGCTCCACCCCCTTCTTTATGGATAAGTTTTCCTCATTGTAGTCTTGTTATTGTGTTAATTATTTACTTCATGGTTTGTTTTAGAAAACTTCTTATGCACTGATTGGAGTGCAGTTGTATGAAGTTACACTGCTTACCCTTGAAGTAAATTGCTTGCAGCAAGGTATAATGCATTACATTTGGGTTGCTTGTATTGCAATGAATATATTAATATTTTATGATACATTTATTATTCATAATTTATGTGTACATATGACTACAAAGAAAATGCTCAAATGTGAAGTTTGTTTGATATGAGAATTCTAGAAAGAATGCAAGTTCAATACAAGCTATTTTAAATTTTTATTTTATACTGGCTTTTAATTTCCAGGCAAGCATTGTTGGCCGTGAATTGGCTACCAACGTGTATAAATATACTCACTTAGAGCCTATCCTATATGCCCTTGGTGTGGGAATGTCGACTAAGGACCCAGATCACCTAAAATTTCTCTTCGAAGGCAGTGAAGAGTTCTGCTGCTTACCTAGCTTTGGAGTAATTCCTGCTCAGACTTCAATGTTTGATGGTGTTCCATCTCTTCCAGGACTAAATATTGATCTCGCAAAGGTACGGAAGAGTTAAATCTAATTTTGTTTGTGTGTTCCATAATAAAAGGTGACTTGAATTAGTATTTTTGTAGTATTATTAAGTTCCTTTTATGTTAGAAATGTGAAATACAGTTTTGTATTCTTAGTATATACTGAGAAATGATTCATTTACTTCATTTGTGTAATGTGTCTTCCTAAGATGAAATGAATGATCAATTTTATATTATATTTTAATTTTTGTTCACTTAGCCTTTCTTAAGCCACAAAAGTTTAAAACTTACTTTCAAAACATTTTGGTGATGAAGTTAGAAAGACAAAAGAAGAAAACTTGGAGTTGTTTTTTTTAAATTTGTTTGCTCTGAACACTTTCTAAAATAACTATATTAACATGGAGGAGACAACAATATTGATTGTTACGATGTTGTCTTTCTTTACATAGATGCTACATGGTGAGCAATATTTGGAGCTGTATAAACCATTACCAACCTCAGGTCAGTCCTTGTGTGTTGCTGATTTGCTTTTCACTATGACAACAGTTCCTGTAGTGATAATTGTCAATGGAAATGGGGAAGCTCTGTTTCAAACTGGATTACTGCATATTCATAAGGAATGTGGGAGAAGGGAGGCAAGCTGTTGTATTATTGAAAGAATTCTGAAAATGTGTCGTTGGGATCATATGTTGCTTTTCTGTAGTATGCTTAGTAAAGTATGCTTGATATAATAAGCAATTGCACTACATGCCTATGTATTATTCGTATAATTTGATACTAACTACTGAATCTTTTAATTCTTCCAGTAAGATTATAGCATAGAATTTTTTGGATGTTTGCCTAAAAATTCTTCAATGCTGATTGCATCTATGTACTTTGAAGAGGAAAAGATTTAAATTATGTATATGAACAACAAATAGATGTCTCAACAAGTAGGCTAAAAAAACAATTACTTTTCTTCTTATCAAAGTTTTCAAGGTAGTAATTATTGCAGTAGCAAAGTCTTTTAACAGATGGCTGTGTTTTCCCAGATTGCAACACCTGAGAAATGGTCTCTAATTCAAGATGTGTCTGGATTTCTTTGTTAGTAGTTTTTAAAAATTGAATTTTTGAGAGTATATAAGAAAAAAATACTGCAAGTCAGAAATAAATGGCAGAATTTCTCACTGAAAAAAAAAAAAGGAAATGTGTGAAAGTTATATTAACTTCAGAGGAGTCTCTTAATTAGTAATGGAATGCCAGTGCTTCATAAAGCTTTTTATTTTTGCATTCCATAGGCTGATTTATTAAAAATTGTGGTTACATACACCTGTAGAGCAATAACCTCTTTAGCGACAAAATTCGTGAACTTCCAGTCCCAGACTATGAGCTGAGCTTCTCTCTGTAGAACTCTGGGTGCCTCAGTCCTCTTGAGATTTGTGAGCAATCCTTAAGTGATTTGAGCTGTCTTTGAAGTTTGAATCTGAAATGTGATTTGTGTTTAGCTCTGAATAGATGAACTATAGCAAAACTCTGTTTAAAAAAACCCCCAAACTTACTAACAAACCAAGGAAAAAGAAAGCAAACCAACAATAGAAACAAACCCCATCACATCTGCACACCAAGATATCTGGACACTAGTAATTGTGGTTACTATGACTAATATGATGACGATCATGGTAATAATAAGGATAGGTAAGGAAGTCAGTAAGTAAGGTATTTAGCAAGGAAGTGTAAAGAGGGATCTATTGGCTTCATTCCTGAAGCAAAACCTTACAATGTGCACATGTTCTTCGTTTCTTACAGGACAATTAACTTCAGTTTCAACTGTTGCTGATATTCTCGACAAAGGATCAGGAGCAGTTTTGCTAATTGATGGTAAAAAGCTTTATGGTTTTTGAAGGGGATGCAGTAAAATTTATTAAGCTCCATTTTTAACTAGCTGTACTAATGACTGCCAGCCTTTCCAGAGAAAAGATTGTTAACTTATTAAATCTCAGAGAAATGTGGCTCTGTGATTATTCTTGGGCACTTAACATACTGAAATAAGAACACTTTCTTCCTGTGTAGGTGGAATATTATACTATGAAAACTCATCAGAGTTCTTTAATAATTATACTTAGAGTCCTGCCTGAAGGCAGCCATTTTAGATTTCGCTGCCTTCTGCAAGGATGTGTGTATTTGCATGTTTGCATGTGTTTTGTGAAGTGCTTGAAGGATCAGAATTTCTCCAGAAGTTGATAACTTGTAGTTTTCATAATTTTGGCATCTTTAGGTGTGATTATACCAAATTCCTTTGGGAAATTAGACAGCAAGAGTAGGTTAATAGGCACTGAATCTCTAAACACTATTGACCTTTTATTCCTGTGGTGGACAGATAAAATTGTGTAAAGGTTTTTCCTGACCATTTGTTCCTCCAGGCTATGTTTGCTTTCATACTGGCTAATAGGAAGCCTGGGTTTTTTTGCAACATGCAGAAGTTCTATTTGTAAACAGAGTCTGGTGGTTTTAAATTTCTTCCTGAACTAGAAATGAACATTATTAACAAACAATACTATAAATTGAACTCTTAAGGTGTAAGGGAGTGGAGTAGATAAGAAACGGGAAGAGGAAGCTGAATCTCAGTTCAGTGTAAGGAGTCTCACTTGTTCAAAAGAGGGAACAGGTGACTCTGGAACTCTTTGTAGAAGGTACTAGTACCACTTTTTGTGTGAGTTCGTAATCTGCTTTATACACTAGGTATTCTTAATAGCTTGTAGTACATCATATTTTGTGGCAAAATTCTATTATTGTATTATTTAAATAAATTGCTAGTACGGTGTTGGATGATGAAATAAATCTAATTTCAGAACTCTGTTGTCAAATATTTTTAGCACCTTGAATGTCATCATCATTTCAGTAGTTAATTTTTTTAATTTCAATGCTTTCATATAGATGTAATTAATGATGTTATTTGAAACAGATCATTAATGGTCTTCCCTGGTCAAGAAGTGACTCGGAAAGTGAGAGTGTGGCCGTTGCCCCTTCAGTTGTTAAAATGAGCATTGTCATTTTTGAAGTTGAACTCGTCTCTCGTAGCATCACATGCTAGCTGTATGAAAAAGGATTTTGAAGACAATATGTGGTCTTCCTCCTTTTTTTGTCTTTCAGTGAATACCTACTGTGGAAAGGACCTAGTGTGTTATAATCAGTTCTCTCTGTTTTTTGTTGGAGCTGGAGGATTTGGTGGAAAACGAACATCAGAAAAGGCCAAGGTAAATTATCACATACTCGTATTTAAAGAAAAAGAACAACATAAAAACTTTTTCAACACTGCAAGAAAAATACTTGCTATACCAACTAGGAAGGATAAATTAGAATTTAAGCAGTGTGGCACTATGAACTAAAATGGAATTTAAATACTTCTGTTCACTGAGGAGCCTGAGTGAAAAGGTACTGTTTAGGGCTTGGGAAACCAGTGGGTTTGTTTTGACAATTAGCAAGAAATGTGAGGTGATAATATGCAATGGATAAGATATTCCTGCATGTAAATATATGAAATTTCAGAAACTTGCAGTTTCTAGAAAAGATCTCTAGGTGTAGCTCTTTCTAAATCTATGTATTCTCATGAAAGAGGAAAACAGAAGTAGCATTGTTGTTTGGAGTGGAATTTCTGTGTTTTGAGGGATAGTTAGCAAGTAGCAAACAATGTCATATGAACATAAAGTGTGTATGTCCAAATGCGTGAAGCAGCTATTTGGAGACCTGACATATAATCTTTGTCTCCTTCAATACTGCATTTGAGGTTAGTGTCAGCTATGACTGCATGTTGTTATTGTGAACTAGAGCCCCCAGGCACTTCAGTAATAATTAATTGAATAGAGGGTATGATAAGCCCAGTATTTTTGAAAATTTATAACAAAATGTCTAGGTTTCATACATCGGAAATAATGTAGGCAATGCTCTTTGGGATTTTTGC
Organism: Serilophus lunatus; assembly: GCA_013399895.1. Classification (NCBI taxonomy): domain Eukaryota; kingdom Metazoa; phylum Chordata; class Aves; order Passeriformes; family Eurylaimidae; genus Serilophus; species Serilophus lunatus. The sequence continues at coordinate 378,907 of VXBA01000263.1, forward strand.
ATGTAAGCTTACACGTTTTTTACTTATAACTGTATCAATTATACAGAAGTTTTACCATATGTAACATTACAAATCAAATCCTAAAATACCTGCTGCTTCAAAGAGAAATGGGAAAAGCCTCTGTGTAGCATAAAAAATTCACTGAATATTGCTGCAGACAGTGCACAGAGATCTTTGAAGGAACACTTAATTCTTCTGCAATAAGATTCTGTAGTAGTGCATGTAAAAAACCCCTAGTGGTTCAAAGGAAAAATGGCTACCCTGTAGTGTTGACATCAATCAGTCCAGTGTAGTGCCTTGGTGCTTTTCAGTTAAACATTGCACTTTAGGCAACTGCAGCTTCAGTTTATTTAACAAAGTATGAAAATGTTCTATAAATGATTTTACATTTTAAAATATAAAGAATACCTGTTTCAGGCAACAGTTCTTCCTGTTACAGAAAAAAAAAACCCAAAATATAGTCTTGCTAAGACAATGTAATGATATAGGAATTTCAACAGAGGCATCTGCAGACAAGAGAACAATTTCAAATGGTTAATTTTCCTGCTTTTTCCTTGCAAACCTTCCCAATTTTTGAAGAGTTTCATATCCTTCTGTGCCAAAAAGGAATAGCAAGTGGATAAGACATATTGTAATATGTCTTTTTGTTCACTTTACACTTTCGTAGTAGTTGAAAATTTTACTGCACATTAAGAGAAGCAAATTTCCAAGCTGAGGTGTTTGATGAGCTACATGTTGCATAACTCATGTCTCTCCTCTAGAGTTGAGGTTTTGTTGCCCTACTGACAGAGGAGATTCATTGATTATTCATATGTTGAACTAAGTTTTAATGACCCAGTAGTCTGGTTGAGTTTCTTTGGTCCACTTGGAAATAAATTGGCAAACCATTCATGTTTTGAAAGCATTTTTAGGTAATGTTCTTGTTACCAAGCTGATCAATATGTAGGTCTCTCTTGTGGTTCTCTGAAGTGGCAAAAGCAGGACTACTGTTATTCCCTTCTCCCCAAGGTGTTCTTCCACCCAAGAAGTGTCCTTTCTGCTAATAAACAGGAAAGAACCTTTGCTTTTGTTAGATATGAAACTACACCACACTGGTTTATTTTATATCTCTTTTCTTTGTTAAAGAGCTTATGCACACTAAGATTAAGTGAAATTACTACAGGTGAGAGTAAAGTTGCTTCCTTTCATTTTAGATCTTATGCCAGTTTCTTCCTTGACTTTTTTGTTTGTTTTGGAATCACTATAGTACAATAGCTTTGAATTGGTTATGGTGTCCTTTATTTTTATCATGATCTAGGATGTTCTCTGTCGGTCTGTTGATAAAGCTTTTATCTTCAAAACTGAACAATGAAGCTGTAGATTGCACAAGGGACAGCTTTTTTACAGTGATGTGGGGCTTAATATGCAGCATGTAATTGCAAAAACAAGAGTAAAAAGTGTAAGACAAAAAAGAGCTGGAAGCTCTTAAAAGTGAAAAGTAATGTAATGTAGTCCACGAGTGAAGTAGTAAATAATTTTGTACTTCATTGTGCTTTTTAAAGTATTATTTTAAAAGCTTTATTTTAACTTTTGTGTTCCAAAGCATTAATGTTCTATAAGACAACTGTTTTGTCTGAGTGATTAACTTTTGATTGAGCTTTTCTGGACAGTTTAGAAGAAACTTTATCAAACTCATCAGCTGCAACATGTAAGGCAAGATCTGATGCTTCAGAATTGCTATCTTTGTAAAGCTAGCCTTGATAGGGGACTTTTTCTGGACTAAATACCTTTTTCTTATTTGTCCATAAATGTAGAAAGGGTAGGACAAACCTTAACAGATTGGTAAATATTGTTTCTTTTTATACATACTTGACATATTCTGGCATTGGGTATGAATAAGAGATTTTTGCAGTGAAATATTAATAATGCTATTACTTTTGCTTAAGTTAACAGCAAATCCACCCAAGAGACCTCCTGATGCTGTAATTTCTGATGTCACAACATATGATCAGGTAAATCTTTGTATGTTTAAGGTGTGAAAATGTTTGGTTTGGTGAAAGCAGTCTTAAATGATGTTAACTGATGGTTCAGATTTTCTGGTATTCCTCAGGTATTGGTGTATTTATGTTTTTGTGTATGTATGCATGCATTTGTATTTATAAAGCTAAAGTTTCTCCTAGCTAATGGCAATGTGTTCAGTGTACTATGTAAAAGGTTCTTAAGACCAATGAAGTTTTATAATTGTTTATTACAAATTTTACATAGGAGGAAATTAACATTAGTATTTCGTTGCACTTTGAACAAAAAAAAGTTCAGACTTCCTGAAATTTACAGCACATGGTGCAAACAAACACATTGTTAAAAAAAAAGTGTTTTTAGTTCAAGGTTCTGAAAAAGTTAAAATTTCTGTAGTAGAAGGAGTCAGGGAAACCTGAAATACTGACAGATACCTGTCCAGTTATGTTTTCATCTGTTAACATTCCCACAAATAAGGAAGAATAGTCTGGAGCTACCACTATCAAAAAACTGAGTAGTATCTTCAAAAGCAATATAGTTGTGGCAGAAGATGCAGTTAAAATGTTGAGCATTAGCTGAAATGTTGTAACCCTGATGTCTGCTTAGCCTCTCTCTTAAGTGTATATGGAGTAATTAAGTCTTATCCAGCTGATTCCTGTGCTTATAGTCCAAGTTAACCACTTAAACCAGGAAATGGTCAAGACCACCACTTCTGTTTCTGTCACTGATGGGACTGTTGTATCTTAAAACTCACAGGGTTGGTGTACAGATGTCTTAATTCTTCTGAACAGGCTGCATTGAAAATTGGCAAGTTGAGCAAGGAGCAGGGAAGAGAGTACTTCGTTCCTGGGAGGTGGTTAAATGTAGTGGAGGGTGCTCTCCAGCAGCTGACCCTTTACTACATAAGGCGGAGCATCTCCAGTGGCTGAGTATTTGAATGTTGCAACCCCAGTTCAGATTCTCCTCTACATGATGATACTGGAAATTGATTGCATGCCCACCAAATTTCATATTTTTTGGATCCCCTTTTTCATGCAGTTATAGTTTCTGAGCCTTAAACCCTTATGTCTGGCATTGTTATTGTGCATAAAATGCTAAGTTCATGAGATAAGAGGGTAATGAACTTTGAATGCAGAAGCTGGGAAACTTGCTTTATTTTAAGATATACTCTGACAGGTATATAAAGAGAATTCCTCTCCATTTAGAACTTGGAGGAGCCACAGCCAGTGGACTTGGATAATAGTAAGAAGGCTTGTCTGCCAAATTGTGCTTCAGTGATGATGATTATATACAGGACGGGGAATGCGTACAACTTGGGAACTTTATGGGCAGGAATACAGACTTCATGTGAAGAACAGCTTGGGAAAATGTTACCAAGATTCTACATTTATGTGTCTGTAAAATGACACATAACTGTCTAAAATCTTTTAAAAATGGAAGCTGGCACAAAAATTCCATAAAAATTCCTGATTTTCTTTTTCTTACTGTTTAAATGAAAAATGTGTTGGCAGAAATGACTGTTGCCATTCAGCTGTTGAATTGGTACGGAGTATAAGACAGCCTGGAAGAGTCAGTTTGCAGATGGCATTTGATTTACCTTAAACTGTACTAATATCCAGTTTTAATGTTACCACAATTACAGGACTAAACTGCTTTTCATAATTACCATTTTCTTCCTTAACTTTTCATAGGATGGTCATGTAGTAAACCCTCTGATAAACAGACTTTCATACCCCTTTTAGAAATATTTACAGTAATGACATACCTGTCTTTCACTGAAGGTAATGACTGTGGTTACCTTGAAAGTTATAGTCAGTTCTAGTTTAACTGTGTTGTTGTTTTTTTTCAAGAAGAAGATTATTTCAGACCAGATGAAGCACTGCATAGGGAAGACAATACTGGGAATAGAGGGCTAATAACAGTATGGCTTTTCACCATGTATTCAGCAGAACAGAAGGCACAGCCACCTACAGTTCCTTGAAAAATGTTTGTGTTATGTCAGTGACCATTGACAGAACAAAGTAATCCTTTTAGTTCGTAGTATCAAAAACTAATAGCAGGTGGTATAATACATGTTTCTCCATTTCAAGTCTGTACCCATTCTTTAAATCAGCCAGTGCATCATCAGTTGCAGTACCATGAAGTAAGCTGCTTAAAAGTGAAAACTAGTTAAGAAAAACTGACAAATATTTGGCCTTCTAAAATGCTTTAAGGCTTAAAATTTTCACCTTTCTGAAGAACATAAAGTATTTCTTCTGTTGTGATGAATTTTTCTGCAAAGAGATAGAAAATTTTGTCATCTTTCCTAGTAGAGATGTGCATGTTCAGTGGTGTTTTTCTAACCTGTTCTCTCTCTGTAACCTGAGTTATGCTTTACTAGATACACTGCCATAAATCTTTTGTATAAAATAGACCTTTTGACAGAAGATCAAGAAGTCTAGAGGGTGTTTGACTATTAGCCATTTAGCAAGGAATGGATCATTCAATTTCAACCCTGTAGGGAATGTTTAATGTAGTTACAGAGCTTTTGTCCTGCTGTTTTTTGAACTGGGAACTTAAATTAATCAATCAAATGGATTTTGCTGTATGGTTCCTAATGCAATGAAAAATTGCAAGCAGAGAATGACCTGTATCTCTGGAGAGTTGTGTCTATGTGTAGCTTTCACTCTCTCCCTAAATGTGTTGATTTCTTGAAAATACATTTTCTGATGACACAAAAAATAATCTTCAGTGGTTATTTAAAGTGTATATCTTAAGTAATATATCTTAAGTAATGCTTCCACTTTTGAGGAAGGAGTCCTGAATTTGTTGAGGACTTTCTGTGGCTTGTTGGAGGATTCTTTTTTGTATGTTTGTTTCCTCATGGAAAAATTCACGGCATTCTGGTACTCTGCAGGTTTACTTCCAAACAATAAACTGTTCTCTATATTCAAATATTAGAAATAATATTCATAACATTGTTCTGACAGTGAATTAACAGCATAACAGTAGCCCATAGTATAGAATTTTTCAAGAAGTCATTCAAGTTTTACCATCCTGTGTTTCCTTCTGTTTTCTTCTAAAAGCTACTCGCCTTGTTTACACCATGGAAGGACTAAAGCTGTATTATGTGAAGTCTGCATGACTTCCAGGTTTTTGTTAGTATCAGCTTATTTCACTGAAACATCTAATAATTTTACAAAATATTTACCAGTAGAAAAGTCCTTTGCTTGCAGCAGTACCATATGTTTCACTAAAGCATTCTCCCACACTGAATTCTGACTGTGTATTTGTTACTTACATCAATAGGAAGAAATAGACATGACAAAAAGGTAAAAAAAGATCTTTGAAAAACATGACATCTCAACCTGTCATGCTTTGGGGCCAACAGTGTACTTGCAACTTTGTCCTCTTTAAGTCTCTGCAATGCTGTGTCATGTGAGCTGCCAGAGCTACTTTTCCATGCCACTTGATTATCTCAAGCACATAATACTTCTGCTCTGTGGTTTCCAGGGTCAGGAAAATTTGCCATCCTTTCAAGAATTTTTAAATTCCTTTTTAAAGCTGATGAATCTGAGCATAATATTGGTCTCTTAGAGGAATTTTTTATATCCTGTCATTTGTACATAACTTTTATTTGTAAAACTGATAATGTTTTAAATGTTATAGGGTCTCTAGAAAGATAAAAATTCCAAATAAATGTTGCATTTCTTGCAGTCTTAATCTGCTTTGTATGCAGTGCTTTATGATACCATTTACGCCGGCATGACTGAAAACTGTGTGTTTGTTTCTCCTTCTTCAAGAATTCCTTCCGTATGCAAAGAGAGGGTATTTGGCATGAGCTGAGACAGTGTAGGAAATCAGTTTTCTTATGTTATTTGTTGCAAGAAGTTGTGTTCTGAGAAAGAGTAGTGAAAGGAAAATGATCTCATTGTTAGTGAATTTTTTTCTTCTTTGTTCTTGTAGTCCGTGGGCTGCTGTTACCCAAATAGCCCAAAGCAGTCAGACATGGGAGCTCCTTAAGCAGTGGCTGATAGAAGAGGATTAGACAATAGAATTTGGAAGATAGAATTTGGGAGTTAGACTAGCAGGACTGTGTCTGGGCACCACAGGCTGAAATTAAAATCCATAGGAGCTGTGTTCTGAACTTGTACACTGTAAATCAAAAATGTGAGACACTTTGAAAAATTAGGCCTTCAAATGTTACACTGGAGAGCTGGAATTGATTTGTGCTGCTGATAATTACAGCCTTTTCTGCTGTCTTATATTTTGCAGTCTATAAACTGAGAATGTTTATGAATGTTTCAGGCATTTTAGTTGTACAGAGAGTGTTTAAAGGAATCCACTGGATGGTGATTTTTTTGAGAAAGTGGTACAATTAGCAGCATCAAAAGGAGGCATACTTCCCTATTATATTGGGGAATATAGTGATTCTTTACTCAGTCAAAGATTTTGAGAGAGATTCAATCTTAAAAAGCTATGTAAAGCCTTCTGTTCCAGGTATAAATCTAGCACTGACTGACACAGTGTGAAGAAATTGCTACTCTTAAGTATTTTGGGCTTTTTTCAAAAATACGGTTATTTTCCATTTTCTGTGAAAAAAGGACAAAATAGTTGCCACCTGTGTTGTTTGTGAAGTAGTGTTATCAGCATCCTGTGACTAAGACTGCAGGAGTGATCTTCCCTTCCTGAGTCATTCCTAGTCCTGCAGTTCTCTTGCTTATGCTGCTGTTCTTAATGAAACTGGAAACGGTTGTGAATCCGATTATACAAAAATCTAGTTTGTTGAAAAATAGTGGACTTTACAACAAAAAAATTGTTAAAAAGACATCTTGGAAAGAAAGAGGGGCATCGGAAGCATTTAACAGCATAATGAATTATTAAACTAAAATCTTCTTTGAAATGTTTTCTCTCTTTTGCCAAGAGATTGCGTATTATGAGGCTTGGCTTTGTTATGAGGATGGTGTGATAAGACTCTTAAAAGCTTCTGCGTAGTTGGGATGTGAATCCTTTCCTTTGGAAAGTTATCTTTTATTCTACGTACTTTTCATATGTGCTTTCATCCTAAGCATAACAATAGTATGTAAATATTTTGGTAGGTTTTCCAAAAACATCTGGAATGATGAGGGAAGAAAGAGGAAGACCAAAGAGAACAATAGTTAGCTCTGAGCCCGGTGTCCCTGGCAGAATATTGTTGGGTTTTTTTTGATTATGAGTCAGTTTACACAACAGCAGGCCTGCTGTCAAAGGATGGGGTATACCTGTCTTGAAGGGGTAAAGGATCTTTGCACAGGAGTTAGCAGGGCTCGTTGAAGGAGTTTTGCATTATATTAGAAAAGGGATAAAACTAGGCTACTGGAGATAAGCATGGGTGGCAGCATGCCAGTGCTGGAGGAAAGGTGTGCTAACAAGGTCCTTCAGTTTGCTGTCTCAGTGGAGATGGAATCCATGTGTCGGCAGAGACACAAGGGTAACTGATGTGTTAGAAACCATGGAAGCACTGGAGAACACAGTGTAGGAATTGAAATTTCTCCCCACTGGGAAAGGTGGTAGGATCAGTAGCCCAGCTGAAGCTCACCTACAGCAATGCACACAGCATGAGCAACAAACAGGAAGAACTGGAACCCATTGCGCAGCAGGAAAGCTATGACACGCTTGCTGTCAAAATATGGTTGCAGTACAAATTCTAATTTATGTCCTGTGCTCTAAAGACTTAGTACAGCAGCGCCTGAAAACATGTAAATTTAAATGAATTTCAGACAATAGCACTAGAGAGCCTTCTGAGAGATTCAGGTATGGTTTTTTTCCTATTTGTGGCTTAAATAGTTTGTTTCATGATAGAGAAAATTGTGTGCTGCAGGAGCTTCACAAATATGGAGACCATGACAGGAAAAAAAGTACTGAACAACAAAGGCTGATACAACCCAAACAAAGGGATATGAAGCCTTTGCTGGGATTTGGTAACCTCTTCTTCATTTGTCTAAAGATTTCAGTGTGCAGAGATGGTACTCTGCTGTTGTATAGTGAGTGACTATTTGTAGTAGTAATTGCTTTAAAAGTTTTTTATATGTTATGATGCTCAAGTCAAGATTTGTATAACCCCCAGTCCTCTGTCTTTATTGCTGTTAGGAAAATCAGAATATAGTTTTTGAATCATGGAAATTTTGGAAAATAGTTGAAGGCTTGGATTATGCTTGCATTTTATGTGCTAAGATGATGAAGAAAAGGTGCTATCTGGCAGTCAATTTTTTAAAACAAGATGGTCTTCCTTGCCAAAGTTTTTTCCCCCCTTATGCCCATTCCATGTCTTAGTAAATGCCATAAAAATTGTTATTCTATTTGAAGTTCCCCAAGCTGAAGTGATTTGTTTTGTTTTTTAATTAAGAGAGGCATTGTTAAGGAAAAGGCTTCTTGTACATTTGTCATGCTACTGAAAAATGGGTAATGTACTGTGAAGACTGTGTCAGAATATATAAGTTGATACTAAATTTGAAAAATATTTGATATAGACTAACAGTAAATTCATAATGTGGGGTGAGGAAGTTTTATGGACAGTGAGTTACTTATATACTGTACTAAATTTGAGCCCTTGAAGTATCAACACTACCAGTTTAACTGGAAATACTTTTTTAATGTAAATGAGAGCTCATTGAGATGCATAGATCAGTTTGTGGCTTCTTCATGAGATTGCTTGACTACTTGCTGTTAAATAAGCGGTTACATAAAGTATACATACATACATGCCCATGTACATACATACATGTGTACATATATACACACAAATACTTTGTAAGATAATCCTTGGGCAGAGTTCTTTTTCTACCCAGTTAGAAGGGAAAATATATGGATAATTGGCTTCCTTTTTCATTAGCTTTACCACTGACCTTTATTGCAGTCTGCAGAAAGACTGAAAAATTGGCACAGACAGGTTGGATATCGCCTTTTCTTTTGTGGTTTGGCAGAATTCCTAAATTGTTAGGAAATTAGACTTGACAGTTTGTGTTATTAATTGGAGAACAATCTAACCATATTATGATTGACGTCAATCTAATGCTCCACATCAGTTGATTCTTGTCATCCTGTGAGGATGCATTTTTTGTTTGGTTTTGTTTTTTGTTGTTGGGGTTTTTTTCATTTTCTTAGTTTGGTTAGGTTTTTTTTGTTTAAATACTATCACTCAGGGAATGTCATTATTCAAGGAAAATAATAGGTAGAGCTAACAGAGCTTTAAAATCCTGTTCTCATGTGGAATGTAATTTACATAATGAACTAATACCAAAAATTTTGATAAATGAAATTTGTTGGCAGACCTGATTTGGCTGCACTGAATCCGATAATAACTTTCTGTAACTGTTTTATTCAGTTCAGCCTGTGTGTTTTTTTCAGCTGTGGCCAATGCCACTGTAGTTATTGAAAATAAAAAGAGACAAGTATCATTTACGACATTCACATGTCAGACTTTTATTGAAGTACACTGATCACATGTAATTCTTTGAACCTAATTATTTCCTAAATGCTACATTAATTTTGTTAGCAAAGCACAGATACTTTTACTACAGTGATTTTGAAAAGCATTTGGTACAAGTATTGTCTCTCAAGTAGTGCTTATTATCACCTTGAATAAATTGCTAGTTCTTATTACAGCTTTAGTAAACAACAGCTGCTTAGCTAGATTTAAGCTGAGATTTGGGCTTAAACCAGAAATTTGCCTTTTATCACTCATAAATTGAATTTTCCTGTACTTCAACTATATATTACTTAGTTAGAAGCAAAATGTATTACAACACCTTCTTTGTAAAAATGGTTTCCTGACAGCCTTTGTAAGAATTCAAATTAATTGAAAAATGAAAGTGAGACCTTAGAATTTTAATTTAGTTAAAAAGCATTTAATTTAATTATTTAATTTAATAATTGAATACTTGGCCTTGTTTTTTCCTAGCTTCTGAGTGAACTTTGCTGTTAAATTTTAGATGCTTTTAAAAGAAAACTTGAGTAATGAAGTGCGTTACCCTACTTTGTAGAATTCTGTTGAGGAATTCTCTCTAAATTGTCAGTTTCAAATTTAATTTTTTAAAAAGGAACTAAAGATCTGTTGCTCACTAAAAATCTCTTTCATGGTGCTATAACTTTGATATATTCAGCAAATTATTTGCCCTCTCTTCTATCCTTTTTAGAACATCAAACTCAGACCCATCTGAACTTTAGTCTTACATTAGTATAAAACTTCCAGTCTTTACTAATATACTAATATAAGATCGATTAGAAGATAACTGAAAAAATAAGTTAGAGTAAATACACAGTTTGGACAAGTAGAATTGCAGTTAGAATTGCACTGATACATCTTTGTTTTCAAAAGGAAAAGTGTTCTAAGAAGAGTAGTCAACTACATAAATAGGCATGGAGAGGTATAAGCTTAGTGTTTGCCAGTCTGACGTGCCTGCTTTGGCTGTGGTGCAATTTAGGACTTTCTTCTTGCTGTTTTTAGGATCTGTTGCCAGCTTTCACAGAAAGCAGTAACAAGTTTTTTTGCATTCCACCTTAACTGAGGCTCAAAACATTTGCTGTATTGATGAAGGTTACCAGGACAAAGAAGAGAGAAGTAGAGTGTAGTGTTAAAGCTGCTTCAAATTTGACAGAAGAAACAGTGTTATGCATGTACGAGTAAATACTTCCTTTGGGGATTTTTTTTTTTAATCCTTTCATTTGAGAAATTGTCTAGTTTCTTTCCTCCAAACAAAATTTACTGCAGTTTACTCTCATTTGGATAAACGCATAGCATTTTTTGTAGTCCCAGTTCAAAATGCTGGGAAAAACTGTTTAATGGTAAGGGGTTCCAAAAGCCAATGTTCTTGACTAAAGTACAATTTGTTTTCAGTTTAAAAGCCTTTTTCAATTAAATATGTTATCAATTTGTACATGTCATCTTATTAAGCTACTAAATTAATGAAATCTTCATTAGTTAATGTGATAAACTGATTTTCTCTCTACTTGGGAAATTTGTGCTAGAGAGTACTCCACAATCATTAGTCACTGGATTTCACTGGAATCTGTTGATGAGGGAAGAAAGTTTTTTGTCCAGAATGATACACAGGATGGTTTGTCATATCTCCCATAAAATGGTCTGCTGGCTACTGTACACGTGCAGCACATACAAGGTTTTATAATGGAAGTGCTAAAGCTACACAGGAATAGAAACCTGAAGTACTGTAGCCTACAGTATCCTTCATTGTTCCTAAGGATTATTCACATTCATAATATATAAAACACACTTCATCTGTATTTTCTACTTTTTTACTAGTGAAAGAGAATATTTGACATGAAGCAAAAGTCTTCTAGAAAGCTTGGAGTGTTACTTTGGGGTTTTATTTGTTTTTTGATACTGGGATCAGCTATCCGTGAATCTACTACAACAGAAGTGTGTCACAATTAGTTAATCATGGTACTTCTAAAAGGGAAGAATAAAGATATTTCTGTTCTCTGTAAGATGACTTTGTTTTTGGAAAAACATGCATTTTTTTTAAGAAAAAGAGGCTTTCATATGTAATTTTTTTAATATATATTATGGATAAATTTGTCAAGGAAAAACTCTTTAAAATTGGATTTCACGATGAAGAACCTGTGAACAAATTTTAGAAAATGCACTACTTCATTGTTGCCAGATCTTAGCAAAGCTGAATCCGTATCTGAGCAGAGTAGGTGTTTCTTCCTCCCATTAAACATATATATTGTTTTCTTATGTATCAAGACCACCATCGTTCTTAGCATATTTCCCTGGAGCTTTGGCAGTTTGTTCACACACAAATATTTATTTTCTATTTTATCTGCTTTGTTGTAAAGTATGTTACCTAGTAACATAGATTGTGATAAATTTATTAATCTGTCATGAATTTTTGGGTGACTCCTTGTTTCTGTCTCCCATTTTTCCTTCTCTCTTTCTGCAGGCTGCCTTATATCGACTTAGTGGGGATTGGAATCCTCTACATCTTGATCCAAGTTTTGCTGCTCTTGGAGGTGAGATAAGGAACAATTATATTAATATTTAGACAAGGGATGATGGTAATGTATTTTTAGCCTTTTTTTTTTTCACTTTGACAACTTGGAGACAGCAGTGCTTGTTTTATAGCTGTTCATAGAGTCACTATTATCTCTTTTCAAAGTTCTGTGTCACACTTTAGTTTTGAAGTATGGCTTCCTGTAGCTAGAAGTGGAGAGTAGTGCTTGGACTTTACCTGTACTGGAAGCATGCTTCCTAACCTCTTTAGAGTTTGTTTGTTGCTACTCTCCTGTTTTTACAGTCTCTGTTTCATAAGCAGAAATAACTGACTATCAAAGCTTGGGAAGGAATTACATAAATTCCTTGATACATAGTTTTTTCCACTAAATAATTCTGAGATTATGTTGGTTTTGGTGGAGTTTTTTGTTCTTCTGTGTAGTCTGCTCAATCCCAATAAATCTTGGAGGGTGTAAAAGAGGTAGTTAGCACTTCTTTCCTAAGAAATTGCTTAACTGCACCTCATGCTAATGCATTAGCTTGCTCGTTTATGTAGCTTTACATCTGAAAACATCAGACCATCAGCTGCATGAACTGATGCTTGAAGAGATGTAATTACTGAAAAAGAATCAATTTTCTTAAAATCCTGTTGCAAAGTTATTTTTCAGAGTTCTTTTCAGGCCTTGCTCATAGTGTAGTATAGTTTGCTTACTCGGGGATTTGATTTACTTAAAAAATTTCCCTGAATATCCTGAATATGATGTATGCTATCATCCTAAACAATACATAAAATTACTGATCTGTAATAATTTGTCAGCACTTTTCTGGTGAATTTCTTTTTAATATACAAATATCTTTGGATAGTGTTCTTATCAAGACAAACAGAGAGAGCTATGCTTCCTTGTTCAGATCACGCTTAACATACTTTCCCAAATTACCTCCTTTCATAGGCACATCCTAATTATTTGGTTAACTCAGTTTTGTATAATTCTATGTAAATTTGTGTTAATAAGTGATGATAGTCACTAAAATACGTGAAAACATTTCACCTGTTTGTTAAACCATTCTGTTTGTTCATCTGATGATTTTAGATAAACTTCCTCTGGAAGTTACTGGAGGTGAAAAGTACATGTTTGTAACCGAAAACCCAGTGTTTGGAATAATGATTATAATCCTTTTAAAATCTCACAAAAGAAGAGGAATAGAAATCTTTTACCTGCTCACACAAAAGGCACTGGCATTTTCACTGGCAATGAAAATGAAATTAACTCTGTAGATGAGGTACATAAAACTGCTACACTGGATTTTGGAACTGTGGCAGAACCCTACTCTAATACCTATACTAAATATAAGTACAATCAAAGAAAAACAGTACTGTAGGGGTATTTGACAAATACTTTTTTCTAGTTATGCAAAAGTTTTTTTTCTTTGGACATATTCATGCACCTTGTCTTGTAACAGTCTCTGTGAATTTTCACTTTTAACTGGCTCTCACAGTGTGCACTGAAAGCAAGCATTCAGCATAATGCATTCAGTTCGTTCCAGGGTTATTGTTAAGTATTCTTTTGGGTGATGTTTCAGAAGACATATACTACATGAAAAAAACTGTTTGTACTCTTAAGCCTTCTTTCCTGCATCTTGTGAGTATATCCAGATACTAGAAAGTGAAAGCAGCATTTACTTTGGTTTTGTTTTAGTCTAGATACAAAGTCACTCGATTACCTTACTGAGTTTTTCTGTGAGTGTGCATTAGTTTTATAAAGAAAACACTGGGAAAAATAGGATTTTATATACTTGTCTATTTCGGACTTCTGAAAAGAGCGGTGCTTTCTGGTTCCTGTGTGGTGAATTGAACTAAGTTTTTAAAGAGCTGAGTGTCACTATAACATTATAGATAAGAGCTCTTGGATACTGATGATATAGCAATAGTGCAAATAATCTCTTTTAAGTTGCCTGCATGGTATCTTTGTGCTTTCAGAACATGCACATTTTACACGAAAGAGAGAGCTGACAGTATTGTGTATACTCAAATATTTTACAGGAAAGGAATGGCAGAATGATCAGGGTGGAATATTTAGAGTGAGAAAACAGACCTATGTTTCTTTTAGCCTGTCCCTCTGTAATGTCTTCTCTTATAACCTAATGAGTCAAAATTTCTCATGCTTAATCCTGCTAGTCTTATTTTTCCTTTGGGCCATTTGTCTTAATTCCCATCTTTCCCAGCATTGAGTCTGTCATGGTTTAACCTAAGCCAGCAACTAATTATCGCACAACTGCTTGATCATTCCTTCACTCTCCTCACTTCATGTCCCTTTCTCCACAAACCCCAGTCCCAGTGGGATGGGAAAGAGAGTCAGAGAAAAGGTAAAACTTGTAGGTTGACATAAGAACACTTTAATAATGGAAACAAAGTAAAATACTATACTAGTAATACTAATGATGTGACTTCTAATAATAATAACAAAAAGGAGAGAGAAAATGAAAGGAAAAACCTTCAAGAGAAACAAGTCATGCACTACCCAGTTGTTCCCTCTCCATGCTGACCGATGCCCAGCCCAGCCCTGAGCCATGATCAGCAGCTCCTTGCCAGCTTCCCCCAGTTCATATTCTGGGCATGACATTCTGTGGTATGGAATATCCTTTTGGCACATTCAGATCAGCAGTCCTGGTTATGCTTCCTCACAGCTTCTGGTGCACCTGGTCACTGGCAGAGCATGACACTGACTAGTCTTTGACTTAGGTTAGACACTACTTAGCAACAGCCAAAAAACATCAGTGTATTGTCAACGTTATTCTCACACTAAATTCAAAGCACAGCAAAGTACAAGCTGCTTAGGAAGAAACTTAATTATATCTCAGTCAAAACCAGGACAGAGCCCTGGTGGCATTTTTCTCTTTATCCTGAAGGTGTTTTCTTCTACATTTTCCATTTCTCTGCAGGCTAGACTTTCTCCTGTCTCCTCTTTTTTATTTGTTTTGTTTTGTTTTTGCTTTTTCTCACAGCTGTTGTCTCCTGTTGCATTTCGTGTTGTCTAGATGTTATGAGGAGTTTGTTTAGAGCTCAGGAAAAACAGGTCAGGCAGACAGGAGTGGCATAGGAGTTCTGGGCAAAACAACTACTTTCAGAGCCAAAACTGGTCAGGTCTATCTGGATTTCATGGGCTCTTGCAAGTGTGGTCAATTACTGTTTACATACCTTGTCAGGTCAGAACAACCTGTTACGGGATCAGAACGTACAAGCAGCATCTTTATAATGTAACTGTTGCACTTTAACAAATCTGGGGCCAGTTTTCAAAGGTTTGTTTTGTCAGATTCTGACAGTACTGGAAAAAGACAACATTAAAATAAAACTGATCCTCTGCCAAGTTTGAGCTCCTGCTCCAAAGCATAGAAGTGCGAGGAAACTTGCCAAAAAATGCCAATACAAGAAAAACACAGCAAATGTTCTTTATTTTGGTTCGGTTTGGTTTTTGTTTGTTGAATGTACTCAAAATTCCCCAAATCTTTTCAGGGTTTTTTTCCACCTCCAAATAAAGAAAGATTAATCCTGTATTGACAACCATGAATAGGAATTCAAAGCAGGAAGCATCAAATAATGTCAATATTGCTGCTACCTTTGAATCATTACAGTGATGTGCATACTTTCATGTAACTGTGTGTCTGGTGTGCTTATGTGCCTATACAGCTAATCTCCGTATTTTTCACCCTTAGGCAGGGATTAATCCTGCTTTTGAGTCTTGCAGAGCATACGCAGCTTTGAAGTGCCAGTTGTCAGAAAGCGGTTTCCTTTGCCTAAAAGCAGAGGCAACAATAAATGGTAACAGATACTTTTTCAGTGAAATAAATTAGATTAAAAGAAAAAAGGTTAAGAACATTATTGGAGAAAATACTATGAATAAAGCGTAGATACTCACAGAAACAAAGTTGAAGATCTTAATATTGAAAGTGATGAAATGTTGCTTCTTTAAATAGGATTTAAGAAGCCTATACTTCATGGACTGTGCACCTTTGGGTTTGCTGCTAGAAACGTTTTGAAGCAGTTTGCAAATAATGATGTGAACAGATTCAAGGCAATCAAGGTCTGTGTGTTCATTCTTTGCAGTTAATCTTGATTTTTGTGGTTTTAGTGGCAAGGCTTTAGTGTGGGCAAAGGTTTTTGCACTATCTTAACTGCCAGGATTACTTTTACTTACTGCTGTGTGCATTTTAATGCCTCTGTCTTGTATGTTTACTTAAATACTTGGGCTTTCTACATAGGTCGATGACTGATTTTCCTCTTTGCTCTATTGATTCCATAGAGCCTATGCTTTTAAGCTTTGCACGTGTATGTGACAGATCTGTTTGCAATCCTTCTTTTTGTTTGTTTGTTTGTTTGTTTTGCTTTTAGGTTCGCTTTGCAAAACCAGTCTTTCCGGGGCAAACGTTGCAGACAGAAATGTGGAAGGAAGGAAATAGAATCCACTTTCAGACCAAGGTCAGAACAATCTCATCATTGTGGGCTTTAGAGAAAGATGTGTTGGTTGAAAGACACGGGGTATAAGGAGAAGCAAAAAAAAAAAAAA